>CM040188.1:13669761-14269761 GCA_022606455.1 Callitettix versicolor | reverse complement strand
AATTTGACCACAATTTTGAAACACTTGAACGGATTTTTCTAACAAACGTATTTGTCTAAGCTAATAACAAAATATATTTCCGTGTTAAATTTTAATCGAATCGATTTAAATGAAAATTTCGCATCAAATTTCATTTAAATTACGATAATGAACACTGTCCGCAGTCGGTAGCGTTCTTATTTTTAGTGAAATTGAAAGTGCTGTTTTATGTAAGCTGGAACTCTGATTACTATAGTAGAATCAGATTTACAAAAAAGTGTAAGGAAAAATTAAGAAGATTTAAAATGGCCTCAATTTAGAAACTGTTGATCAGAATTTTGCTGTTGTTACTTGTTCAAGCTAGTTGATAGTTTTTTCATATTCAGCAGGTCGTGTGAGAAAGTGTACTCAATCAGTTTTATGGCTGTTTGTGATGTTGGATTTTGCTTGTCACGTGATAAGGGTGCACAAATTTATATTGGTAATATGGATAATTTTTTTTAAATTTTATTTTAAGGCGAGAAGCACATTAACGCTATTTTCGCCTCCCTAAATGTAAGTGTGAGTGTAAAGTGTTAAATTTATAAGTGCAGTGTTGTAAGTGTAAGTGTGTGTTAGATTCGGGTAGTAAGAGATCGGTTGTTTTATAATTCATAACGATTAACTGATTTCATTTTTTTTGTTTTTTGTTTTTTTTTTTTTTTTTGTGCACTATTGTGCACACTTGGGCTAATGCAGACGATGGGATGATTTATAGCGTATGAAAATGTCAAGCCCTGGCCGGGAATCGAATCCGGGTCCTCGGGGTGAAAGCCCAGTACGCTATCAACTAGGCCACCGAGGCGGCTTCAACTAATTTCAGTGAACAGCTGATAAGCTATAATAAGTTTTAGGTTATGTTGTTAAAAACTAGCAGTGCTATAGTAAAAGATCAGTTGTTTTATGTTAAATCGTAACTGTTGTTTTATATTAAATCAGCTGATAGGCTATAATATGTTTTAAATTATGTTTTTAATAAACTGACTATGTTAATTTGTCATGATTTCGAACAAATTATCGTAATTAAAATAAAAAGTAGGAGAAAACATGATAGAAGATTTTAATTTTTGTTTCAATAACAGATTTTAGTTTTTTTTTAAAGATAATATTTTTGGTAGGTCCATAATGTGGAATGGGACGCGATCCAGCGAACAAATCATACGTTTCGCAATTGAATATAACCGAAATTCATTTGCAATGTTTTATTAAGGGATAATTAAAAGTGAATTTCTCATTTTCGTGATGTACGCAAAATGTAAACAAAAGATTGTAGGCGCGTTGGGAAGCAGTAAAATGAAACGTAAAATATTTTATCACCACCAGCTGAGGCATGACCTGCACAGAAATTGAGTTAGGACGTATTGTAAATTTAACTGTGTTTTTTTATTTCTTTTCAGGAAAGACACTGCAGAAAACTTTTTATCTTTTATACGTGACGCTGTTCCCGTTCACCCTACCCAAAGTGTCGCTATAGCATTTGCGCAACAAGATCCTTACTTTCTTAGAGCAAGTATTGCAATCATCTAAAACGATCCAAAATGTCGATTTTAACAGATAATCACGTTTTTCATTGTTCAAATAATGTTTATGATGCAATATTAATGACATAATTATGGTTTGTTCGAAAGTTTGCCGTCATTTGTGTTTATAGCGACAATAAATGACGTTTAGAGATAATATCCGTTTCGGAAGTGCCGAACTTAAAACATAAACTTAGCAACTAGGATATAAGCGTAGATGCAGAGGCCTGTGTTAAAGTACTGAAAACTGAGAACAAACACTTAAAGCTTCATACCCTAAGCGGTCAAAAAAAAACAACACACACGTGGCCAAGAAAGTAGCTTACAAATATCGCATCAAAATGTATGAATAGTTTTTTTTTCTTAACGTCCATACTTTATACCAGTTAGACTAATGAAGTCGAGGGATCAGCGTTAACGTGAGTAACTGGAACTAGAACTGAAACCTTGAGGTGCGCACTTCAGAGACGCAGCACACTGTCCGATGCTTTAGCTTAATAGTGAATAATAAACTCGCTGCAGGCTTGTTTACTTTGATACGGCAATCGTCAGCTGTTCTTGATGACTTATGGTTTTCTCATCATTTGTAAGCCTTAGTATTTATTTTGGACAGCTCAGGATAACAGCCCTTAAGCTATTTTATTTAAATTTTAACGCCGTTTACGAGGGTGAAAATAGATTTTCAAAAAAAGTGTCACACGAAAAAGGTATTGTTTTTTTGACATTTAAGTGGCCGCCATTTCAAACACAAAAACAGAACAGATTTGGCTGTGTAACGAACTCGTTCAAGTTACAACCAAAATCGATTTTTGAACCAAATTTGAATCTAATCGGACCCAAAATTGCGCTAACACGCAAAAAACATTAAATTCTTTAAGATCATTGAAAAACGTGTTCCAGATCTGGACCATAGCTCATTTCAAGGTACCGGTTCTAGGTTTTGCCATAATAACGGCTTCAATAGCTCATTAACCAGTGAAATTCGCTAAAAATGCAAAATGCAATGCGAAATTTGATACTGTATTGTTACAAAATGCATATGGCATTCAATAAAGGAATTATTTTTTTTTTAAATTTTATTTTAAGGCGAGAAGCACATTGACGCTATTATCGCCTCCCTAAATGTAAGCGTGAGTGTAAAGTGTTAAAGTTGTAAGTGCAGTGTTGTAAGTGTAAGTGTGTGTTAGATTCGGGTACCGCGAGGGACGCTAAATCCTCTCAATAGGTGCAGCTTGTCTGCACTCCCTGCGGGGTAAAGGAAGGTTTTGTTTTGTTGTATTTCAGTCCATGATAGGATATTATAATTTGCTTTTGCCCGTGTAAATGCAAATTTGAGCTTGAAAAGCAAAACATAATAGTTAATTGGATTGGAAGAGAAACATGGCAAGTCATTTGCAAGAGAAGTGACGGTGTTTATACGAGTGAAAAGGAGATTGATGTTCTGCATAAGCTACATTAGTGTTTCTATAGTACGTGCGTTTATGGAAAGCGGTCTTTTCAATCTGAAAAAAATATTTACGTCTACGTCCTGCATTTTTAAACGGTAGTTCGTAAGATTATAAAGCGTGATCAAAAATCCTTTCGACTTTCCATGGCGTCTACAAGTTAAACAGAAATAATCGCTGTGAACAGCTGTTTCGTTGAAGTGCCTGGAAGCAAATTTTACAAGAGTTGCAAAATTTAAAACATCGCAGAAGGGAATGTTTTAGTTCTTTTTCAGTAGTATTACCATTTTTGCATATTATGATGGTGTACATAAAAAAATATTTTTTTTTTTCAAAAAATATTTATGACCATTTTGAAACGCTTTAACGGACTTTGTTTGATGTGTAAGAAACTGTCCAGTAAAATCAATTTTGATGATGTTTGAATGACACACACATGAGCAAGCGCAAGCACGCACGCGCGCTCACACATACACTGTATGTATCTGTTTAGCAGATACAAAATGGATCTGTTCAGCAGGTTTACTTCTGTCTTCAGATGAATTAAATCGGTCTGTTTAGCAGGTACTACACACACACACACACACACACACACACACCCACACACACACACACACACACACACACACACACACACACACACACACACACACACACACACACACACACACACACACACACACACACACACACACACACACACACACACACACACACACACACACACACACACACACACACACACACACACACACACACACACACACACACACACACACACACATATATATATATATATATATATATATATATATATATATATATATATATATATATATATATATATATATATATATATATATATATATATATATATATACACACACACACACACACACACACACAAACCGTAAACATTGTACAGTATACCAATTTTATATGATTTTTTAACCATAAATAAATCTGTTAACATTTTTAAACGTTAATATATGTTGGATTTATAAAACTTAAAATATGTTACTTTCATTACCATAATTTGATACGGTTAACTGACGATTTTTTGTCATTGTTCAATCTTAACATACATATTCCTCCTAAAATGTTAAAACACAAGCACTTTGTGATACCCATATTCTCAAAGTATTCGTTGAAAAATATTTTTCTTAAATTTTCTTAAAAACCTGTAAGTAGGTTAACAGTTTTCAATATCGAAATCTCATAAAAAATAGTCTCAAAACCCATCATACAACTTAATGCGTTAAAAAGAAAGAAATGAAATAGAGGTGCTAATTGCCTACACGTTTTTAGACGCTATCCGCTGAACTGTGCATTACAAAGGGTAGCTTATACATAACTTTGAAGGCTCGTTACTAAACAACATTTTTTATTCGACTTAGCTTTGAAGATTTTTGTATGCAACATTAAGTCAATATTTTTTAAAATAAATTTAGTGCTTAAAATTAATTTTTAACATAAATAATAATTTATTTTCTCAAAAGTTTAAATAAAGTGAATGTGCAGCTAAATCTGTGGTTTCCTTCTCTTGAATTCTGAAATTTAATTGAAATTCAATTAATTTCTGAAAATTAATTGAATTAATTGAAATTTAATTGAAATTCTCTTGAATTGAAGCGTAATTTAATAAGGTTACTTCTTCGGGAACTGTATGCGGGGAATTAGTCCTTTACACACCATACACATTATGTATTTACGCGCACGCAGCTGTCTCATTGACGTGATGGAAGCGAATTTCTCAAAATATTTTTACTTTATTTATCATCTTTTTGAAACTCATATGTCACGATGATAAAAAGCATTAAAAATCCTGGTTTATTAACATTCCTAATTTTATAAAATTGCTTTGAAAATACGAAAATAAACTTAACCGCCGTCAAATTTAATTCCTTAATTTATCAGAATTTTATAATTGTAATTGCTAATTTATTGAGTTATTAACGTTGATTGCGACGGTGAAATAAGATTTTCAGAAATATTAAGAAAATAATGTTTTGAATTTTATTTGAAATAGCAGACATTTTGAAACCGTTGGACAAATTTTGTGCATAAAGATAATGTGGAAGAGAAGAAAAAGAGGACTGAGCGCGGGATGGATAAAAAGAGAAAGCGAGAGTTGGGAGATTTAGGTCGAGAGAGAAAGAGTAAAAGGAGAGAGAATGGCGCCTATTCCGTCAGACGCAGTAATGTTATTTGAATTTTGTATTAGGTCAACCTGGTTTGGTTTAATAGAATTAGAACCGAAATGGAGACAAAGCAAATAAAATAACCTTGACACAAATGAGGCTTAATTAAACGTCTGTATAACAAGCCTGCATTTTGTAACCCACTTCGCTGATCACGTACGAAGATGATAAATAATGTAAGTGAAGTAGAATTGGTAAATAAATGGTTTTTTTGATGAGGGAATTACTAATTCCGTTTAATGTATTTACACTGAAGTGTATTTGTATTTGTAGAAAATATATTCAGAGTGGCAGAAGGAAGTGTTTTCTGAACAGTTTTTGTCGTCTCCACATTGTGGCTGAGGTGTTATAAATATTTGAGTTAAAGCGTATTTGTTTTAAGAAGTAACGTTTTTATACGAGGGTTGATCAAATATAAACCAGACTGATTTTTTAAAAAATTTATTGCTTACTTACAAATTATTCTTGATACAACTTATTTTTCTACATAGTCTCCCGCACGAGTAACACATTTTTCCCACCGGATTGGAAGATTTTTAATTCCATCTTCGTAAAAAGTTCTCGGGCGTTCATTGAGCCATTGGAGCATGAAGGTCTCCACCGCAGAATAGTCTTCGAAACGCTGGCCTCCAAGCGCCTCTTTGAGTGGCCCAAACAGGTGATAGTCGCAGGTTGATAAGTCTGGACTGTATGGGGGATGTTCCATTGGTTCCCAGCCAATTTGATCGAGTTTAAGCCTCGTAGCGTTCGCCGAATGTGGTCGGGCATTATCGTGAAGAAGAATGACGTTTCTCGCCGGTTTAGATTTCCTTTTCCTACGAAAAGACTGTTTTGCGGCCTCTAAAACATCGCAATAATATTGTGCATTTATTGTGCGTCGTTGATGGAGGAAATCGACGTGAAAGGCGCCTTGATTGTCGAAAAATACAGTGGCCATTACCTAACGGAAAAGTTTTTAGAAAGTCAGTCTCGTTTATATTTGATCAACCTCGTACAACAATGTCAGCTGTGTGCAGCGATGATGTCAATTTGTTTCACTTCGCGAATGAGTTCATAGATTAGTGGAAGAAACTCGTGTAATACACTATATATCCCCTTTAATAATAATGGCGGCAAACATTAGTATGTAACTTGTAAAGGATTTCCTAATATTTTCTTTAGTGTTATAATCATTTGGAAATCTGATTTTACCTATAATCCGCAATAAATAACCATTAAGAACTTTAAAGTTTCATCGAAAGTAGAAGGAAAAAGTGACAATGACAATCGTGTATTATTTTTTCTTAAGTGCAATGGACGTTTAAAAATTTTAAATGATATTTTACGCAGAATAAATTGTTGATTAGGTTGGTTAAATTTGAACCATAAGAAAGTGTGATATTTTTTACATATGAAATGGCTGCCATTTTGGAAATTCTTAAAAGGATTCAATCTATCAGTAATTCAATATATTATTGAAATCGATTTTTGTGCAAGGTTTGAATCAAATTGGCATTAATTTGCATACTAAACATTTAAATTACATAAAATAATACAAAAATGGCCCTGGATGCTGTAATTTTCGTAATATCAATTCAGTTTTAAAAATTTAAAAAATAAACTAATTTATGCAGAATATAACTAAATTAAAACAAAACGTATAGGATAAAAATATTATAATAATTCAAAGATTTTAAGTAATCACCCATCTGAAGCTGTTAAACGGATTTAGCTGGGTAACGAACTTGTCAAACTTATTACTAAAATCGATTTTTGTGCCAAAAATAAACCAAATCAAACCAAAATTGCTGTCGTGATCGTGCTAACAATCACGCAAAATTCTGGACAGACGTTTCGAAGGAACGTCTTGTTCCACAAACGTTCTAGAATGTTCTAGAAACCGAAATGTTGATTGAACGTTCTCGAATATTCCATTATCCTGTTCTTGTGGGGATATAACTACTGTTGTTTTGGAATAGATGTAGGTTATGCAGTAGAGCAATAGAATAAGTTGATTAAACATGCAATAAAGTGAAGGTAGAATAAAAAGCAAAGTTTCCTTTCCCTGAATTAAATACAACTGCAACTGTATTGAACATGTGATGATTTAATTTAGAATTGTAATTTCCGTATCTAAAAAATTAATTTTTTAAATTCGCATTTGATAAGTACTGGCGGGCATTATTAGAGCGAAGCGAGTGGAACTACGGCTAACTAAAAATAAACATTTGCAAACATTCTAAATCGCTTTCTAAAATAAAATTTAGGTAATTAAATTCTTGATCAGTTTAATTAGTTAGAAATCAAATATTTTATAAACATTTTCAACTTTACGCAAGTACACACGCGCACACACACACACGTCGCGGGTCCGGACCTTACTGAGATGGCAGCTGCAATGACATTTCACTAACTTTTAGCGAAACACAATCAACATAACTAGGTGATACTGGTAACGTAAATTCAAAACCACAACAACGATTGCGGTAGAATTGTATTGCGGTTTGCATGCAATGTATTTCAGGCGCAGTGAAACCAACGCTGAAGCTCATTAAACTGTTATCGCTCTTTACTGCTTCAATTATGTTCGCTGTCCCCTAACCAATTCCTGAATTTAACAAACTAATAAAGTTACACAATGTCCGGCAATAAATATTCGAGTACGCTTAAAAATGAAAACATTTACGGCGTAGAATTATGAGCGGTTGAAATGAATTTTATACTCATTACATAATGTATATTTTATTTTATTATTTGCTTAGTTTATTATCTGTCATTTATATTTCTGTTGCGTTTTATTGTTTCGCACTAAATTCCATTTTAACACTTTAATCTGTACTACTAAAGATGTTTATTATTATTATTAGCCTATTATTATTATTATTAATATATTTTATTAACGTATATCCTGACTTCGAGTTTAAATTTTTTTATAAAATACGTGATTTGTAACTGTTGAACTGAACAAGATTTGGTTACTTAATTGTATTTTATAAACCAATTTAGAATTTTTGCAAATGTTTATTTTTTAGTAAGCCGCAGTTGTACACGGACAGTGCCTGCCAGCACCTATCAAATGCGAATAAACTTTAAATTTAAATTTTAAATGTTAAATCTTTAAAAAATGATCTTTAAATACATAAATTGTAAAACCAAATTAAATCAGCATATTCTCAATAGAGTGGCAGTTGTATTTGATTTAGTGTTCGCACAGGAGGGTGTAGACTAGCTGCACCTATTGAAAGGATTTAGTTGTCCCTCGCGGTACCCGAGTCTAACACATACTTATATTTACAACACTACATTTACGACTTTAACAGTTTACACTCACACTTACATTTAGGGAAGCGATGTGCTTTTCGCCTTAAAAAAAAGTTAGTGAAAGGAAAATAATTTTATTTTCACTTTATTGCATGTTTAATTAACTTAATGTATTACAATACTAAGTAATCTACGTCATCTATTGTAGTTCTATTATAAACTACATTTGTCAACTTATTATTTAATAAGAAGATATACCACCACCACAACAGGATAATGGACTATTCGAAAATATTCCAGTAATACCCTTTTCGCTTTCTAGAACGTTTCGAACCTTCTGGGACATTGTCTTACCACGATTTTGATTAGATTTAAATTAATCGTTAGAACAAAAATCAATTTTAGTAATAACTTGAATAGCCTACGTTCGTTTCTCAGCAAAATATGTTTAACAGTTTCAGATGTGTGACCACTTAAAATCTTTA
This sequence comes from Callitettix versicolor, assembly GCA_022606455.1. Taxonomy (NCBI): domain Eukaryota; kingdom Metazoa; phylum Arthropoda; class Insecta; order Hemiptera; family Cercopidae; genus Callitettix; species Callitettix versicolor. The sequence continues at coordinate 14,260,852 of CM040188.1, read as the reverse complement.
AAATATCGTAACTTTATAATTTTTTAAATCTGATTTCTAAATAGTATCATCATTATATTTTTTATAAATTAGTTTTATTTTTAATATACAAAATTTATTATTTTTTAAAAAATTACTGCGGCCAGGTTTAATTTAGTATTTTTATTGCAATTCGATGTTATACAAATAAATAAAGTTTGATTCAAACGTGGCACACAATTTTATTTTAGTAACAGCTAGTAACCAAGTTACCTAACAAAATCTGTTTAACAGTTTCCAAAATGGCGGTCATTTCAAATCAAAAACATCATATCTAATTGAAAATAAAATTTAACCAACGTATCATTTTAAATTTAAAAAACTCAGAACATCCACTCATATATTGTGGAAAATAATAAAACATTTGCAAAATTATGAAACATTAAAAATTTTTGGAAACATTTTCGAGCATTTTAGAACATTCTGAAATATTCCAGAACAAACAGGAACATGCTGGCCAGCCTCGGCCTTGCGGCACTTGATTCTCAGCTGCTTCACCAATTTCCCATAAAACATCATATAACATGATTTATGTTTATGTTTTATACTTTACTAATAAAAAAAGTCATTGCCATATTAAGGCTTGGTGGCCATCAAATGCGGAGCGAAGTGCACTCTGTGGAAGGACTTCACCTATTGTTGTTACTGTAAGTGCTTCCACTGAAAGCGTAACGGAGCCAAGCGGCGTCACTGTGCTCCGCTCTGCATATCTTCGACTCTGTCCAGGTCGGTTTTGAAGCTGACCACGCCACCAAACTTATGAATTTTCGTTACCTAGTTTACCATTGTATAGGTTATGGTAAGAACCTCGAATCCTTTACGGTAGGTGTAAATATTTAGATTTAAAAAATAAAAACGAGTTATTTAAACTGATTGAACTCCGCTTCCGGTTGCCGTTCATCTTCATTTCGCTCCGCTCGGCTCAGCATATCCCAGCTCCGCTTTACATTTGATTGCCGCCCGACTTTCTAGAATAGTGTGTTATCTTTCGTTGCTAGAGGCATTAAAGTTTCTCGCATACCTGTTAATAATATTAACGTATATTTATTGAAAAATGCATTATTGGACCGGCCACTATGGTATGTAATGAATACCCGAGTATCTTCAGTACCATGTTCTGAAAAGTTGTAGGTTAAAAAGTAACTGTAATAATGCAATAATAATATCGTGACTGGTGAAGGAACTTGAACGTTATCACTTTCATACTGGAAGATGACAGATTTCACGAAACATTGGAATAATGTTCCACAAAAAATCAACGACTAATGAGGACGAGGAGGAGGGATCAGCCTTAACGGAGTAACTGCGGCTCCAACTAGAAACGCAGCAGACTGACCGGAACGTAGCCACATCGATCACCGAGCCCCTTAACGAGTGGATGCAGGGCCTACATCTGTGAATGATTTTTTTGATTTCGTTTTTTTTTTTGAAAATTAGGTATTGAAGCAGACATTGCTGCAAGACAAGACCCGGTACCTTGAAATGAGCATCGATCCTGACCTCTAGATCAATTTTTCAGTGGTCGCTAAAATTGTTATATATATATGTGTGTGTGTGTGTGTGTGTGTGTGTGTGTGTGTGTGTGTGTGTGTGTGTGTGTGTGTGTGTGTGTGTGTGTGTGTGTGTGTGTGTGTGTGTGTGTGTGTGTGTGTGTGTGTGTGTGTGTTATATATAAAGTTCACAAATTCAGTCAGATTTAATTTAAAATTAGCACAAAAATCGGTTTCCGTAATAGCTTTGGCGATTTCTTTAACTAGGGAAATTCGTTCAACAGTTTCAAAATGATGGTCTTCTGAATATTTAAAAAAACGTTACTTTTTTCTCAAATTTTTGTAGAAAATTTGATTTTGACCATTCTTGTCAGCGTTAAAAACTACAAAAATTAGTACTTTTATTTTCAAAATCCGTTGAAATAAAGCAATATTTTGACGATGTTTAGGGTTCATTTTCATACGTTCAATGTAATTTGAAGCTTCAAAATGGTAACGTATGCAGATTTTAATGCTGATTATGGTGTTGAGGTAATTATTTTAAGGTATATAATGTATCATTTAGCACCATTTATAAATAATTTAAGATGCCTGCTAACCACTAAAGCTAGCAGCAGATTACGGGCTGCATGTTTTCCTGCTTAAAATGAGTTGTAGAAGGCTTTTAACGTTTGAATTGTCTGTGTAATATACGTGGTAAGTGAAGAAGTAAAACGCAGGCGGTCGCGGGTTTCACTAACATGGCATTTCGGTTGTTGAGGTATGTTTGTAGTTATGCGTGTTAATTAACTTGCGGCTGCCACAATTACCCGCACAGCTAATAGCTCCGCAGTGTTACGGAGTTAAATAACTCCACAGCTCTGTGCAGTTCGCGTTTATTTTTCACGCTTTTGAAAGCAAGACAAATGTTTCTTTATATGAACTTTCATACTGTAGTCATTTGTTTGCAGCGTCCGTACACTGAGCCATAGATAAACTTAACCAGTACTATTAGTTATACAGAATATAATCGTTTGTCGTTTTATTACTTCTTCAATAAATTGTGTTTCTTATAAATCAAGCTATAGAAGCTTTTAATAAACTGTGTAAAAACATGACGTGATAATTTTCCTCGTCTGTACGATAATTTCCGGTTCCTGGCCCAAAATTCTTTCACATGTACGAAATTTTTCTCCAGTGTACGATAATTTACCTCGCCTGCACGATAATTTTACTCGCCTGTACAATAATGTCCTTCCGCCTATATGATAGTTTCTATCTCCTGTACGATTATTTTCTTTGCCTCTACAATGAATTCTTTCACTTGCATAAAACTTTTCCTCCCATGTACGAAAATTTATGTCGCCTGTACAATAATTTTCAACGATTTTACGAAAAATTTAACTTTTTAAAAATCCTTATTTTATATACATAATAATAAATATAAGGTACCAAATTTTGAATAATAAATAATGATATTGCGGAAAAGGTGTATATGTACCGTTTCCCCGACAATAGTTTTAAATAATCCGCCACGATGTTTATAGTTCACCCGTTCATTTTTAATTTGAGTTTGTCGAGCTTTTAGTTGAAATTAACATCAGCAACGTCACACTGCTTGACTTTCAGACGGATATGATACACAGTTCATAAGTTAAACAAGATATTAACTTAGTCGATAGTTTTGCTAAGCTATTAGTTGTTTTACTAAGCTATTAGCATATGCATTTTTAATAGAATCTATTAGGGAAAATTGTATATTAGAAAACAAATGTAATTTGTTTGTAGAAGAATCCAATAGTTGTTATCGATTGCAACGTTGCCAGGTAGTGACCATCCCAAATCAAAAGTTAGAGCGGACCAACTATACGGTGGTCCGTTAACGGTGTATCTGGTCACCGAAATTCCATATCGATATTACAGTCCTGTAACTCAATGCGGTACTTTTTGTTTTATAATATTCAGGTAGCAGCGGCTTGGTTATACTTTTAGGTTATATCGAGAGTGTCGTGTATGTATTGCGTATTATGATTTACGATTTAAAGTTAAACAGAAAAGAACAGACATGATGAAAGTTACGGTTGATATAATCCAGAACCGAAATTTTTTAAATTTAAAAACAATTTCTGTTATTGGACCGAAAATAACAAACATATGTCACGTTTTCTCTTTCTTTTTATTTTAATTACTATAATTTATTCGAAAACACGACAAATTAACATAGTTACTTTTTAACAATATAACCTGAAACTTTTTATAGCCTACCAGCTATTCAATAAAATCAGCTGATCGTTACGAATTAATATAAAACAACTGATCTTTTACTATTACATATTTATCAAGATTAAATTACGGTACATATCATATATTTACACTAAACGTTTTCATAGTGTAGTGGTTATCACGTGCGCCTCACATGCTCAAAGTCTCCGGTTCGATTCCGGTCGGAAATAGAGGACATTTTAGTTATAATTGATTTATTATGAGACTTGCGACGCGCAAAATATACTATTTTATGTCAATATAAATTTGTGCACCCGCATCACGCGGAATCCAACATCATAACTAGCCTAAAACATGATGCATGTTAAAATGTTGGGAAAAATTGACCAACGCGATTAGAGCAGCTTGTTTTATAGGTATCCGAATTCTTTTTAAAAGTTAAAAAAATATCTTGAGATATGAGTGAACTAAGGCCATCGAAATCTGACAATTATTTAGATTTAGAGACGTGCACAGGGAGGAAACACAAGTCCACAGTAGGAGAGACTCTTTTGGACTCAGTTTCACTTGAAAACTAATACATTTATCAATAAGCCTATATTAAGACAGATTTTTTTCATCATCACAATTTCTATGCTAGGATTTATTCCTGAAATTTGAACTCAAACTCTGTTTCACGAATCGTTTCGGAAAATTTATTAAATTCAATTTTAGTTTTCTCTGAGCATTATTAATCTCTGAACATTAAATGTCACGGACATATTTTGAAGTCCGGTAAAAACATTAATAAATATTTTAATAAAATAGTACAATCTTACTTACCAGACACGGCATCGATAGTGAAGAAGTTGTCCACATTACCGGCAGAGATAGAGAAAGTATAGTTCTGTGTAGAATCGTTGTCAGCATCGTGAGCAGTCAGCTGGATGACAGCAGTGCTGGGCGGACTGTTCTCTGTGACGTGAGGGTAGTATACCGGCTCGTCTGTCAGGGGCACGTTGTCGTTTACGTTGCTTATTGACACGTACACCTGCATAATAAAGCATCTGTCATTACTGCTTACGTGATCAGAGGTGATGTTTTATTAACAATTTAATTACGTTTTGTTGCTGAATCTTCAAGTACGTGAAACATTGTAATAACGGAACTAAGAAAACACTTCGGGGTTAACTTGCTGCTTTATATTCACTGTCAAAGCTTAATAAGAAACACTACAGTAAATACATTCTGAGAAGTCTACACATGCAAAATGTAATAGCTTTATCTTAAGCGCTCTAAGATATTTTATAGGAGCTTGGCGTATTCTCCTACAGAGCTCACATCCTATAGCTTGAGCACTCTAGCTATCCAAGACTTTCAGTCGCCTTTCTTTCGGGATTTGCTGTATACAAAATGATTATACTTTGTATCTTAATTCTATCTAAAAGACCTACACTTCTTTCTTGAAGAAGAAGAAGACTCTTGAAAATCTGACTTTACAATTGTAATCAGCGATGAAATTAGTATTTCGAGTACCTGAATACATTCAAAATACGAACATTTATATGTCGACAGTCAGTGATCGTTTTGTTATTTTTATTGCAATTAGAAAATTTTAAACGCTAAGTTAGGTAGGTCTGAATGTTGATTACGATTGTGATATCAGAAGAGAGGAGGCGGAATCAAAAGGGCTTCTTATTAAACCTAGAAGCAGGAAACCTGTAAGGGATAAAACCTTGGTGTGTTAAATACAGTACGTATAGGCTGCAATGGCACGGCTGGTGGGAACTGTGCTGCACGTCTGCTGTCGCAAGACGTTATTTTTTTTTACCGCTAGATCGTAGGACACTCTCTCTACAAGCTGTTTTTATGGAGGAACATTTCCCCTCCAGCCGTACCCCTCTACATCTCCACACTTTGCTTGGTTCCTTCGGTGACTCTGACCGTATCACAGCCCTTATGCATACATTTTTATTTCACGGCTACGCTATGACATTTTTCTATGTGAATTATGTCATAGAACTTCACTTCATACGTTATATTTTTCTGTATTTACAGAATGTCACTTTTTGACTTATGTTGTAGTTTGCCTCTTCCAACTTGTATTTGTAATCGAAACACGCTATTCGCTGACGTGATGGAAGCAAATTTTCTGAAATTGAATGTGCTCTTTTTCATTAAAATACAAACATTTTAAATGTGTTAAATTTTTGTTTTTAACAATAAAAATACAAAAATACTTCCTGGAACACCGTGTTATTTATAAGTTTTTTACGCAATACTTTTTATAAAAATTTGATTTCGTTATTGTAATCGGTATTAAAACTTGGAAAAAATATTAAATTAGCATTTAAAACTTTAAAATTTCATGAAAAATGAACCGTGGTATCTGGATTTGTGAGCATTTGTTTATACGCTATAGATATGATCGGAGTAAACCTTGAACATCGACGAAGTGATTAAAGGAACTCTCGGATATGCTGATCAGAAGGATCACTGTTCTTATGAGTTAAAAGGGAACCAAATTAATGATCACGACTGTACAACTAAGATTAATGATTAAAGTACTGTACAACTAAGATCAATCGGTTTTTTTCAAAAATGGCGAAAATTTCTCCATTTCTCCAAACAAGTGTGAATTATTTTACGCCAAAATATCCATAAATTATTTTGATCGCACAACCTTAAAGGCTGTCAGCAAGGAATATAATACCGCGGAGAAATCGTACGTATGCCACGTAGGACGGGGAAGAAACAGCAGGTCACATACTCAGTAAGTGTAAGGCAAAGTGTATTTACGAGTTGTGTTCAGAAAGTAACGAGAATTTTTAAATTTCGCGGGCTTGGAGAATCCGATTGTCAAACATTTTTTTTCTAATGTTGGTATACATGCCCTTGAAGTATGATAAAACTTTCAGCTGTTTTCATTGTTGACTTTGTTTGTGACAGCCACTAAGGTTAAACGTGTTTTTTATGAGCTCGGCGATTTTCGTTTGTTAAAAGAAATGAATCAAAGAATTTGTATAAAATTTTGCGTAAAAAATGGAATAAAGTGAAACAAAGTGTGTGGAATGTTAACAAAGGCCTATGGTGAATCTGGTATGAGTAAAGCAAGAGTTTACGTGTGGTATAAGCGTTTCCAAGAAGGCCGTGAAGACGTTAAAGATGACGAACGCCCTGGATGCCCCATGACATCAACAACCGATGAAAACGTGGAAAAAGTGAAAGAAATGGTTATGAACAATCGCCGAATCACAATTAGAGAGGTCGCTGATGATGTTGGCATATCGATTAGATCATGTTATGACATTGTTTCCAATGTTTTGTGTATGAAACGCGTGGCAGCAAAATTCGTTCTAAAATTGTTGAATTTTGAACAAAAACAGCTGCGAATGGAAGTTGCTCAGGAGTCACTAAATGAAGTCAGTGACGTTGAAGAATTACTTAAACGTATTATAACACGTAACGAAACATGGGTTTATGGATATGACGTCGAAACTAAGGCTAAATCATCCCAGTAGAGGCATTCTGGCTCGCCAAGACCGAAAAAGGCTCTACAAGTGTGGTCGAACGTGAAGGTTATGCTCACTGTGTTCTTCGATATTAATGGCTTAGTGCATCATGGATTCCTGCCACCAGGTGAAACGGTCAATAAGGAGTACTACCTACAAGTTCAACGCCGTTTGCATGAAGCAATCTGAAAAATACACAGGGATCTGTGGAAAAACAATTCATGGCTTTTGCACCACGATAATGAACCAGCTCATTGCTTCATTGCTTGTTCGAGAATTTTTGGCCACAAACAGTACTGTAACGATGCCCCAGCCTCCGTATTAGCCAGACATGGCTCCGTGTGACATATCCTATTTCCAAAAATAAAGAGAACCTTAAAGGGCCATCATTTTACAGCCGTAGATGACATTAAAAGCGCATCGCTGAAAGAACTAAAGGCTATTTTTAAGATCGAGTTTGAGAAGTGTTTCGCGGATTGGAAGAAGCGCTGGCACAAGTGCATAATCTCCAGTGGGGACTATTTTGAAGGTGACAACATCAATGTAGAAGAATAAATAAATATTTTGTTCAAAAAATTAAAGTTCTCGTTACTTCCTGAACACACTTCGTATGTCACTGAATAAAAGAATTTTGTAAACCTGTATTTGTGTTAATATAATCCTCTCCCTCCCTCTCTCTTCTCTCTCTCTCTCTCTCTCTCTCTCTCTCTCTCTCTCTCTCTCTCTCTCTCTCTCTCTCTCTCTCTATCTCTATATATATATATATATATATATATATATATATATATATATATATATAAGCCGCCTCGGTGGTCTAGTGGATAGCGTACTAGGCTTTCACCCCGAGGACCCGGGTTCGATTCCCGGCGAGGGCTTGGCATTTTCATACGCTATAAAATCATCCCACAGTCTGCATTAGCCCAATTGTGCACAATAGTCGGACGTTAAAAATCTCTCTCTCTCTCTCTCTCTCTCTCTCTCTCTCTCTATATATATATATATATATATATATATATATATATATATATATATATATATATATACATACACACAACAGTGTTGTATGTGTGTCATCTTTGGACGCAAAAACTACTGAAACGGTTTGTTGAAAATTTGACAGTTTATTGTTATCAGTGTCACACGTGTTTAAATAATGATATCGCCGCTATATCTCTCAGTAAAAAGTTATATTCCACCGACTGTTGTGTTTAGAATCGAGTTTGAATTAAGTCAATTAGGTAATTCTGTTGTTTTGATAATTGAAATTAATAACATTCTGACTTTTATACTGTGAAGGCGATGGACATAATTTCTCCGTGTTTACTTCATAATTACTAGCGGCAAAGATAAGTTATAACGTAATTTGTTTTACCAGACAAATTTTTGCCATTGTTATACAATGAAATATACCCGCTACAGTAAAGATAACAGTTATTTCTCATCGACTACTGTGTTTAGAATGTAGTTTGAATTAAATGCGATAGGAAGTGCTGGTTTTTTGACAATTTAATTTAATTACATTCTGAATTTTGTAAAGTGAAGTTTAAAATAGTTAAATCTATCAGTCAACGTACACATCCAAAACAATGTTTAGAGTACATTAATATGTAAATAGTACTCTTTATTGTTCCCGTCCCCGGGCCACGCTGAGTAGTGTACTACCTATGATAGTGAAATCATACTTACAAATAGGCGTAAATTAAAAAAAATATATTTTTGGTAACTTGGAACCATCATCTAGCGAGACAACTTCGTGCTATGACCTTGAATATGTTTACGTTTTTCGGTGTTCACAGTTTTTTTGTAACAAATTTCAAGTAATGTCAAATTTCACCAGTTGTACTTGTGCCTGGATGTAAGTAATATTGTGCCTATTGTTTGAACACACTCGTATATCCCTGTACAATAGACTCCGTAGATCCCACCTCATATTGCTGGAGCATTGGTGACTGACTATAATCGATAGTCGAAGCTCAATGCGAAGCTTTTTGTGAAACATAATAACGAATATTTTATGGCGGAGAAAATCAATACATTATCGTGTCGCTGGAACATTGGTGACTGACTATAATCGATAGTCGAAGCTCAATGCGAAGCTTTTTGTGAAACATAATAACGAATATTTTATGGCGGAGAAAATCAATACATTATCGTGTCGCTGGAACATTGGTGACTGACTATAATCGATAGTCGAAGCTCAATGCGAAGCTTTTGTGAAACATAATAACGAATATTTTATGGCGGAGAAAATCAATACATTATCGTGTCGCTGGAACATTGGTGACTGACTATAATCGATAGTCGAAGCTCAATGCGAAGCTTTTTGTGAAACATAATAACGAATATTTTATGGCGGAGAAAATCAATACATTATCGTGTCGCTGGAACATTGGTGACTGACTATAATCGATAGTCGAAGCTCAATGCGAAGCTTTTTGTGAAACATAATAACGAATATTTTATGGCGGAGAAAATCAATACATTATCGTGTCGCTGGAACATTGGTGACTGACTATAATCGATAGTCGAAGCTCAATGCGAAGCTTTTTGTGAAACATAATAACGAATATTTTATGGCGGAGAAAATCAATACATTATCGTGTCGCTGGAACATTGGTGACTGACTATAATCGATAGTCGAAGCTCAATGCGAAGCTTTTTGAGAAACATAATAACGAATATTTTATGGCGGAGAAAATCAATACATTATCGTGTCGCTTGCGACACTATTTGATTGGATCACTAGTCTTACTATTATGGTAAGACCCAGACCCGAGACTGAAATGATCGTGCATCTGACTTTAATATCGCGTTTAGAGGGAGTGTTAAAAATTGTGCATAACCTATATATGGACGACAGTTACCACACAATATGGGGACATAATGTATAAAAATTGTGCATAGCCTATATATGGACGACAGTTACCACACAATATGGGGACATAATGTATAAAAATTGTGCATAGCCTATATATGGACGACAGTTACCACACAATATGGGGACATAATGTATAAAAATTGTGCATAGCCTATATATGGACGACAGTTACCACACAATATGGGGACATAATGTATAAAAATTGTGCATAGCCTATATATGGACGACAGTTACCACACAATATGGGGACATAATGTATAAAAAGAACATCTTTATATTTTGAAACTAGCGATTCCAAAACAGCAGGGTATTTATCCATAATGTTGAAATTTTTAGTAAATTCCTACTGGCAAATGAGCTATTTGATGATTTTTATATATATATATATATATATATATATATATATATATATGTGTGTGTGTGTGTGTGTGTGTGTGTGTGTGTGTGTGTGTGTGTGTGTGTGTGTGTGTGTGTGTGTGTGTGTGTGTGTGTGTGTGTGTGTTATAAGAAAATACAAATTTTCTTTTTGAATTAATTTTGATTTGCACCACTGATTTTTATAATGTTTGTATATTTTAAAAATATACAAGATTGGCCTTTGACGATAACTAAAATTGTATACATTTAACTAAATACAAAACAAAACATAACTTTAAATGCAGTACTAATTAGGATTGATCATATCTCAACCATTCATATTAACAAATATATATAGTCTACCTATATAAATGTATTTTTTTAAATTGCCAACTTGTTCAAATTTTTTAGTTTACATTAATGCAATACCTGTAATTTCTTTAAATTGATAAATTATGTTCAATGATTTTAATTATTTGGATCTTTAATTACAATTATAAGGTAATTAGAATTGTTTAAATGTTCTTGTTAGTTACTTTATTTCCATTAATCTTACTTAAATTACGCTATTGTCTTGGAATTATGAAGTTGGAGTTATAAATTATAATTATAATTGAAATTGGAATTATAAATTATGAAGTTGGATTGATGGTTTTAGAAGTCCTCATACTCGATATTACTGAAGTTATCGATTATTAAAAAAAAAAAATACTTCCAGGGCGACAATTAACACAATATAAAAAAAATTTGGCTAACTTCTAATTGGACGGAGCAATTATTCATTAAATGTTATAAAAAGACTTTTAATAAACTCGACTGTCAACCATACTCTGCTTGCAATACCTAGTCTATTAACTCAAAAAGACCCCTCACTACACAGTGCAAAATACAAAGACAGTTTCAAAATGGCGGGCATTTATATCATGAAGAAAATATTTACTTTTTAACACTTTTTTTGAAATTTTTGCAATACGTTTCGTCATTAAGGCCATGACGATAGTGTGTTGCGACAGCAGATAACATATTGATAATGTTTAACTTTACTACACGAACAGGGAGCTGGAGGTCACAGTCGTGTAGTTAGATTTAATAAACAAGAATTCAAACTTTTGTCTAATTAAGCGCTATTATTAATGAAGGAGCTCGTCTCGACTTCTCGTTCCTTAATAATTAATTAATCTAGATTGCCATGTTGGAAAATTGGATTTCGTTGGAAAATAATATTGTGCTTGGAAATTGTTTATCAAAACAAAATTCGAAATTTATTGATGATCGAATGTTTTGTATCTATCTATTTTGAATTTTTTATAGTATAATTATCAAGTGACTGTCCGTAATTAGCCTATTGTAGGATACACACGTGTTGCGAAATATAGTGCAAACTTTAGCATAGTGAATTAAAACGTTTATGAGGTGGAAATGGTAGAATTTAAATAAAACAGTACTCTGTTTAAAACCTATCGTTAAATAAGTACTGAAAATCGGTCAGATATCTCAAAATCTCTTCTACAGATTTTGCTGAACGTTCGCCATTTATACTGAACTTTAAAATAAATAAGTGTGCTCACGTGTGAAATAAAAAAACTTTACTTTTGAAAGTTAACTGAAGAAATTCTGCCCGTAGTCATGTTCAAATCATGACATATATTTGAGCGAAACCATTCAAACCAGTTCTGAGAAGCATCTGATTTTCTGGTGTTTTGTTGGTAGTTTCTGACTAGTCAGTTTTTCGATATATGGCAACTAGTACTTTTGGTTTGGGAAATTAATCATTTAATCGTGCACATTACACAAATTTGAGAAAAGGAAATATTTTAAACCCATTACCTTTAATGAACATTACTTCAACTGTAAAACGCGTGCGCCTGTTATTAAACATTACACAAATGAAGAATGTTTGTATTTTTACGATTAGGTTCTCAAATTTTTCAGTTTGCCGCTCTCGAGGGACAAGGGCAGGTTTTCAAATTAATTATGTTTTTTTACGCTTCCTTGACTCAGTACAACTTTGTTCTCTCGACAAACGTAACCTACGACACAGTCAAAATAAACTTTCTGTAAAATGAACAGCAAAAAATCACAATTGAAAAGCCTCATTTTAATGTAAATGCTTTACAAAGGAAAATTATTACGCACTCATTGCACTCGTTGTTGCACATTCATATAAAATTTTAATTTTGAAACAATAATCACTGCACTGAAATGACTCGCATTTTTTAAATCGCAGATTTTGAAACCAGGAAAATCTACAATATTTTCCAATTCGTTTGGTTATAATAAAAAAGAATTTTCAACAAAATCTGTCTTTACCTTACATTTTTTGAAATATTATTTCACATTCATAATAAGAGTCGAAAATCATTTTATATTTTCAGTGGAATCGCAAAATAAAACGCTAACATATGCAAATTTCAACTCTGACTAGGTCGGTAAAATCATATGTTGAATAAAACATAAGTAGTAATGTATTTTAGGGATATTCTGTCGCGAAATCAGCTGTTGGAACTGCCATGAAGCCTGTAGAACCAGGACCTTGAAATGAGTGCCGATTACTTTTCAAAGGGTTGATAAAATTTATATATATAAATATATGCGTACGTGCTCTGCGTTTTTGTGTATGCGCGTACGAGCGAGGGTACGTGCGTGTGTATGTGTTTGTGTGTGTTAGTGTGTGTGTGTGTGTGTGTGTGTGTGTGTGTGTGTGTGTGTGTGTGTGTGTGTGTGTGTGTGTGTGTGTGTGTGTGTGTGTGTGTGTGTGTGTGTGTGTGTGTGTGTGTGTGTGTGTGTGTGTGTGTGTGTGTGTGAGAGAGAGAGAGAGAACGCTCACATTCGCAAATTTAGTCTGGTTTGATTCAAACTACAAAAAAAGTTAATTTCAGTGATACTTTTGAGAATCTGATTTAACCAACTTAATAAGCGTCACAAAAACGCGTAATTAACCGTTTTTAATTTTAAAAATCCGTTGAAATTAGAAAATTTAATTTCATGTTAGAAAGTGTTCTTTTTTAGTATTTTAAATACAAGTTGACAGTTTTAAATCTAGCATAAGCACATTTTAATGCTGTTCACAAACGTGAAATAGTATTCCCAAAAAGGGAACATTTTTCATTTTGTTGTGCTTAAAAGTCAAACATATAATAGCATTTGAGAATCGCATTGTTTTATTAATATATATTTTACATCCGAAAATAATTATGAAGTTTAAAAAACACGTTCTTGTACTTGGTCATACATATCAAAAATGTTTTAATAATTCATATTAAACCTTGGGATATAAGTATAAGGATTTGTACGAGATACAAATATGATTAAACAGTATTTATATGATAATACAAGTCCTCATACATGACAAATAGTTTGTAAAAATACAAACTGAATTTAAACTTATACAAATTAATCCATTTTTCAAATGGTAATTTCTTTAAGTGCAAACATTCTAAATTTGTACTATGAAACCCTGTCAAGTGATGAAAAGGTTTTACTTATCAACATGTGCACTGATATATATATATATATATATATATATATATATATATATATATATATAACCTAAAACAAAGAACTCTTAGGTGGTGGCAACGAGAATTTCAAAGAAAAGGAAAACTTATGGTTTATAAGGCCATGCCATGTTAATGAACTCACTTTACAAAATGGTTCAGGATTATAAATCTGTACAGCAAAATAGTGAAACAAACTACACGAAAAAACATTTAAACAAACTAGCTTACTAAATACAACTAAATCAAAACCTGCTAGCTGAGTAAGAAGACTCCTTAAATCTAACAAATAATAAGAACTACCATAACCTAAAACACGAAATAAAGTCATGCAAGTCAAAGTATATGCAATTTCTTGCTCATACAAAATGTACGAGGAGCTCATACGGTTTGTGTAAGTATTTTTATGAGATTATGTATCGTGATTTGCCAATTTGACTTGAATCTCATACAAATCCTCCTACTTGTATCCAAATGTAAACACATCATTATGTTATTTACAACACAGCAAAATGATTTCATCAGCTGATCAGATTTTTAATTAAAATCATCTATAAAACTCTCAACCGTTTTAGGTTAAATAGGTTTTGTATTATTTAACAAATTTAAAAAAAGAATGTATCACATTTTACATTTTTAACGGAGTATAAGAAAGGTTGTGCTTTAAATTGATGTATATTTCATGAATGTACGTTGAATGGTTTTTCTATACTAAGGGTGAGTTTATATACAAAAATAACCTAAATAAATAACAATGGAAAATTGTAGGGCTTTATATTTTGTAAATTAAAAAAAAACCTTCAACAATTTTAAAACAATAGAGAAATTGCAAATTTTATTTTTTTTAAGAGTAGTATTTAAGGCTTCTATTTGATATATGTATCTTGAACAAAGACAAGGGTATATGTTGTATTTTTATACTTTTCTGTAAATCTGCAGCAGCAAGTATTTAAAATGGTACATTAATCGTCTGAATCGGTTGAAATCGGTCTTGTGTAAAAAAAACAGACTGGAAACGAAATTACTTTAGAAATTATTTATAAAAATTAAAATATTTTAAAAAGAATGTAATTTTTGGAAAACATTATAATTTCCAGAAATGTTAATCAATAAATTAGTGATTGTAGCAGCCTTTATTGGAACACCCCAATCACAGATCATGTGTTTAAAAAGAACTTTCGTTATTCTGACATGTAATCACTTGGGATATGAATCTTTATTTATAACCAAATTTTTATGAAAATATTCACTGTAAAAGCAAGGAGTACATCCCCCACACACCCAAGCACGAAGCTGACTAATATAATTCTAACAGATTCCACCTTCCTTTAACAAACAATCAGCTTTTTTTGAAAGACACTCTGAAGGGTCCTTTTTATCAGAAAATTCTCTTTCCGTTGTTCCATTAAACAATAATTTAATTTATTTAAAATTGGATTTCTAAAATATCTTGAGACAATTTTATTTGAAAACAAACCAACTTGTTTTTTAAAAAAACTTTGTAATAAAAGCTGAAGACATGTTTTATTAGAAACACAATTTACTTTCTTTCATCTGGTGTTTTTACTCTTTATGAGTGGATACAATATTTACGTCAGACCAGATTTCTAAAGAAGGAAAACATACACACCTTTTACAGAAATTATGTAAAATAATTTCATTTTGTTTGAAAATATGATTACCAATTCTAAAAATAAATAATAGCAGTTGTCTCGCATTGTGATTGAAGCGAATTTTTTTATCATAACCAATTTTTGGAATTATGTTTTCGCCATCATAAACAGCATTAAAGTATGAATTTATTAGCATTTAATTGCATTGAAAATATTATAAAATGAACCCTGATCATTGTCAAATAAAATTTCTCAACTCAACCAATACCGAAAATGCTAATTCATGCATTTTTTTTAAATGGTAATTACGATAGTGAAATCAGGGTTTCAAAATTTATTTAAGACAAAAACAACAATGTGAATGTCCGCCATTTTGAAACTTTTAAACGAATTTTTCTGTTTTACTAACTTTTTTAAGCTATTGCCAAATTGATTTTTGTGACAAGCCTGAATTAAATTGGACAAAAATTTCAACCTGCTAAAACACACGTACAACAAATATGCGATATGATTTTCTATGAACAAATGCACGAAAAGTCAGTAATGGCACAATTCCGACGCAAAGCGACAATAAATCTTAACGATAATCGTTCCGTCCGACGGCGTGACGTTAACGTGATTAATTTACATAAACTGTGTCTAGGTATCGTGCCTGAGTAAAATACGCAGCACGTGACCTGACTGCGAGGCAAAATAACTAACTGTCTATTGTCCCTCAGGTGACATCTCTTCGTGGCAGACTTAGTATTTTAAAGTTACAATTTATGTGGATAGAAGGGGCGGAGTATGCAATGAGAAATGCAGCTGTGTATCACAGTTTGCAGGAGCATGAAACTGATCAAACGAAGCGAGACTTTTAACTCGACCGTTTGGCATTTAGTTTGTGTTTGTACGTAGTTTTGGCCAAAAACACACTCATTGATTGTTGTGAAATTTGTTACAAAGGTATCTTCTATAAAGCCTGAACGACGTGTGTAAGGTATATACCCCCCTCCCATTCATTTGCGTTTTAAGATGGGGGTCTTTTAATTACATTAACGATTATACGAAGTTTTGGCGAAACGCGTTGACCGATTGATATGAAATTTTGGTATCTTGCATAAAAAGCCTGAACGACGTATGGGTAAGATTTTTCAACCATTAATTTGCATTTCAAGATGGCGGCTTCTGGTTTAACGATGACTAGTGTACGCAGTTTTGGCAAAAAGCACGTACCAATTCGAAATTTTGTGTAAAGCCCGGACGATGTATGCGTAAGATATTTTATTTACTTCCGTTTCAAGATGGAACGTGAAACGTTCCTGTAACAGGCAACTGATTTTGACTGTAACATAATTTTGACCGTTCCGTGGAGGAAAAGCATAAGATTTCCAATAAACCTAATCCAGTAAAATGTTTTGTAAATATTACGGTTAGCGGTAAAATTGGCGGAAATGTCTACGAGCGTGTCATAGCGCAGTCGCGAAGTAATTGATTAAAATATACTGAGAGATCTACTGTTCTTTGAACTAATTGTATAGTATTTTTTTCGTAATTTGTAGTCAGAAAGTATTGCTTTCGTCTAAAACGGTGTTTCTCTAACTGGTAGTACGCGGCTATTAAAAACAGTTTTAAAATTACCAAATAGTTTTCAATAAAAGTTTATTTTTGAGTACAGACAGAAAGGCACTTCTAAGTACGCAGACGCCTGATGGTGCATCTGTATAGATTTATGTTGCTTTATTTTGCTTCATCACTGCAGTATGCACAACGAATGTACAAAACTTAGTGAAGTGAAACTTATATTGATCTGACTTTATTTATGAATTTTTACTTTGACGTTTCATTTCTAAGCTAAAATAACATTTTGTGTGATCTTTGTGTTGAACGGGTGTGAATAATAAAAAAGTCAACCTTTTGTGACTGAAGCACAACAAACTTTGGGTTGGCTTATACTTTATATAGGTGCAAAATATCAAAGTTTTCTGTGCATTTACTTTCTTACAAAAAAATGTCTTTCGTTCAGAAAACCTAAATGCTAATTATTTGGCGTCTAATTCTCATCATTTCCTCCCCCCCCCTGTACTGTAGGCTATTCCATTCCGCCTAGAACGCCTCTTCCCAACTATTTACGCCATATTACCATGCCAAGTGATAATCAGTGATAAAAAAGCTGGGAATCTTGGCTAAAATAATTTAAATGTAAATTTTAACAAAAAATCCTCTCTTCTTATTTGTTATCTTGATTATTATGGCAGTTTCTAGCAAATTTCCATAGAAACGTAAAGGTATTGGAGCATCCGTCATGATAAGAACCTTCAAGTGAGCACTGATCCTAACCTCTAAAATTATCCTTTTAAAGGGTTTGGTAAATATGAACGATTTATATAAAGATTGATAAAAATTTATATAAAAATATATACAAAATAAATTGTATATATATTTAAATTGTGTGTGTGTGTGTGTGTGTGTGTGTGTGTGTGTGTGTGTGTGTGTGTGTGTGTGTGTGTGTGTCACGTTAGTAATTTTAGTCTGAATTTTTTTCAGTTTGTCAAAAAATCGATTATCGTAATAGCTTTGACATGTTCGTTAACCAGCAAAATTCGTTCAACAATTTAAAAATGACGGTCGTTTTAAATCTTTGAAAATTTTTAACTTCGTTGTCTAAAATGTTTTTGAAAATTCGATGTCCATCGTAGTCTGCGTTTAGAACGACATATACTATTAATTTTTTTTTCAAAATCCTATGAAATTTAAAATATTTTTTTTACAATGATCAGGGCTTTATTTATTTACAGTATAATTTCAAAGTTTCAAATGCTTAATACTGATTGTGATGACAAAAAAAGAATTTGAAAAAGGGTACGATGATGAAAAAAACTTGTGAAAATTCGCTTCTATCACGTCAGTCAGCGAGTAGCTGTGTGCCGTAATTATTGTGATTTTTTCGGACGCAATATGAAAGAGTTTTGGAAAGCTTGTACCGAACCAAGTTATGATTTTTTCAACTGTTTTTCTTATTTATTATGATCGTGGACACAGGATACTTGGTTCTATGTGAATTTCCGTCCGTCTGCGCGTGCGCGCATTTGTTCGTTTTAGTGCAAAATGTAATATTTTGATTTTGCTCGGTGAGTTTTTACATGTTTTACTGAGGAATTTTCTAATTCAAGTGGTCTAAGTAGCTTCAAAATTATGTTTAGCCGCTATTATCTGCGCATAGACCCTGTTGGATCACGCAAAGCACTCCGACTCATGTCTTGTTCCTTCTAATCCTCCACACCTCCCTCATCCTGTCCCCATGGATCCTCTTCCGCTCCTCCGTCCATTTTACCCCTGCTCTCTTTGGGATTTCATTCTCTGGGACCTTCCAACCGAGCATCTTTCTTCTGTATGCGTGCCTATCTTCAATATCTGTTGAGCCTATTCCTGCGTCATGTAGGTCTATTCTGACTTGTGCGATCCACGACGTTGTTGATTTGACACCTTGTATATACTTAAGGATTCTGTTGGCAAGTCTCGTTGTTGGGAGTCTACAGATGTGTCCATAGAACCGAAGCCTCCTTCTTCTGATATCTGCTGCCAGGTTCGATATCTTCTCTGTGGTCTTCCGGGAGTGCAACCTGTATCCATCTTCTGTTAATCTCGGACCAAGGATCTTCATCAAGATTTTGCGTTCTTCCTTCAAAATACCCTCCATGGTAGCTTTTCTGTGGAGTGCTAGCGTCTCGCTTGCATATAATACCTCCGGTTTTATGACTGTGTTGTAGTGTCTGATTTTTGTGTGCGTCGACATACATCTCTTATTGTAGATATCACGCGTTATACCAAGAGCCCTCTTCATTCTCAGTTGCCCAACCTTTTGCGCAGCCTTCTCGCCACCTGTGGGTTCAAGAATTTCTCCCAGATTCTTGAGAAATATCTTATATATATATATATATATATATATATATATATATATATATATATTGTATGGTATATTGTCAGTTAAAACCACGTTCTAAAGTTATCAACAAAAGAAAGTCGAAAATTCAGTTTACCTTTCAGCAACCTCATCAATTATACAAACTCACATTTTACAATGTTGACGCGTCACTTACTTTCTTAAACTTGGATTTGCTTCCATATAGAGAGTTTTAAAACATTAATATGACTGAACTAAATTGTCAGTGCTATGAAAACTAGACGAATGTACTGGTCAGGATTTAAAGAAAAAGTATTTTAAAATGCATTATTCTATCCAAAATACTCTGACTAGACAAATGTAGCATTTCAATTTAACTTTCCGATAAATAAATTCATTTATTCGCCTCCTCCGACCCCCATTCCAGAACACATTCTTATAAAACTCGCATCGGCGAATTCTGTTGGAATTTCACCCCAAATTCAATTTCTGCAGTCAAGTCGAATATAAATTCGGAAACTAAAAGCCTCATTGTCATTGTTATTGGTTTCGAATTTGATTTTCTTCTTTCTCATTCACTTCTCCATTTGGCATGTGTTATTTGAAGAAAATATTCCTAATCACGACAGAAGTAATCAGATGGTCCCTGTCGGCCATATTGAACCTGTTTCCTGAATTACTAATGTCAGTTAACGATACAGATACCGTTATTTGTCAAGATAGGTATGTTTGACATTTCACTTTAAATTCCTTATATGTGGGAACATGTTCATTTTTTTACGTCTCCTATAAAATTCTTTTTTATAACTTTAATTCTTTTATCTTGAAAAGAAAAGAAAACATACAAAACATATCATTAGATCACGCTCCTACATACAACACCAGAATAAATAACGGACTAATCTATACCGGATATTTAACAGTAGTAGGATAGGACATAGATTCAATACAGTCTACAAGTCTACAGACTTAATGTTTTAAACAAGAGTTTTATTGTGCAAGCTTAAGGTCCTTATCCGCGGAATCTGGTAAGTAATCATTTGTCACTTCGACTTACTCATGTAAACTTTACACTTGCCGTTAAGAAATAAATTTTAGCTATACTGAGTGCGCGATAATAGCTTCACGCAGCTGTCTAAATAACGTGATAGAAGCGAATTTACAAAAGTGTTTTTCTTTACATTAGGCCTACCCTTTTTAAATTGTGATTTCAACATTATATTCAGCATTAAAATCTGCATATATTTGCGTTTTTAATTTTCTAGTTTCATTGAAGATACGAAAATGAACCTTGACCGACGTCGAGAAATTACTTAATTTTACGGATTTTTTAACGTCAGTTTTTAACGCTGATTACGATGGTGAAATCGAATTTTTAGAAAAAAATCAGCACAAGAAAGTTATGCATTTATAAAGATCTAAAATGACCGCCATTTTGAAACTGTTGAATGAATTTTACTGCTTAACGAACTTGTCCAAGCTATTACCATATTCAAATTTCGTGACAAGTATGGTTAAAATTCACCGAAATTGCGAACGTGGTATTCTAAAACACACGCGCGCGCACACAACGCATGTGACCTAGAGGTTAGATCATGCTTATTTGAAAATCCAATTTTTTAGTGTTACCATAATGGCCGCTCCAATAAATCATTTTTCCATTGAATATTCACTGATAAACTAAAAAAAGTTGGCATATTTTTATAGTGTATATGAAGTTAATAAATGTCGCCTGAAGTACTTGAGTAAGGCAGCGTGACAAATCGATTAGGACATGTAGTTGTTATACTGATGGTGTTTTCAGTTGGATGGAAATTTGCATCGCTCCAGTCTAAAAATAGTTCTAACCGAAACCAGTGTTGTCAGGGGACAAACCGTTTTAAATTCCGACGGTCGTGATCACTAAATACACAAAATGGAGGGAGGATCTCAATTAAGTAGAGTGGCGTGTCTGGAAAATTCTACGAATTAAATTTGTTCGTACATACTGTGTTAAAATGCAATGATTATACACTACCCGTTGAATCACTAAAACCGTGTAGTATCTATTCCATCTCGTCAGCGAGACAGCTGCGTGCCAATGTTTTAAATTCTACTTATACACAAAGCATTGCGCAAACATGAACAGCTTAACTTTTTTTGTTTCTGTTCGTTTTGTAATTACTCTACAGCAGTGCAATTACGTTTGAAAGATAAGGAGATATTTATATGACACGATAATGCAAGGTTTGAAGAACAAAAGGTATTTGCCACTTCTGCGTGGTTATCTCGGGCGTTTAAGTTTTAAAATTACAAATTTGCTGTTTTGTAGAAATATATTGGGGGTGTTCGTACAACAGTAGAAGCAATGAATATAAACTTGCTAGAATGACATATCTTTATGGAAGATAAGTGAGCGCTCGCTACTGGTGGCATCTGGCGGCAGAGTGTTCAACTACAGTTAAACAGATTTTTTAACTGTCTATTTTCTCGGACGTTTTCCTCCCCGTCCTTGCAGTTTGCAGCGTTCATAGCTACAGATAGTCTAATTACGAGTACTTGGACTTGAGGTTGTTATATCGAGCACGCTTTTTATAATGGTCGCTGTACTTCTAGTCTGTTTATATTCAATTGTAGCAGGCTTGTGAAGAAGTGGCAGGGGGAAACTCATCCACTTCCAAAAACATTGACTTTTCTTTACCGCTACTGCATGGAATTCGTTTCTTGTAACAAGCGATAATTAAAGTAGGCTACTTACTGGTAATAATTGGCTTATTTCATTATGTATTGGCATGCAAGTTTGCCTTTTTAAAGTCGTTCTTATGACTACGATTACACAAACTAATGTTTTGTGCGTGGTTAGTACAACTTCGAACAAAACAAGGCTAAAGGACCGACAAGTTCTATATTGTAATTTAAAAAAATATCAAAATGCTATTTGTGGTATTGCGATAGAAGTATCAAATCAAGACATTTCTGACTAGAATATATACACAAAATATTCGATCCGGGGAGGCGAAAAGAGACAATTGAAAATTTTCTATTCATATAGCACCTCACGGAAGTAATTTCCTTCTAGCCTCCACTCTAGAACCTAAATTTCAAAATTTTTGCCACAATTAAAATTCTCAAGGTAATTGGCAAACAAAAACGAATAGGTTACAATTAATTTTTAGTAAAATTTTGAGTGTCTATTGGAAAAATGAGTTATTTGGTCTGCAATCACGTAAAGACGTGTGTGCACGTTAGCGTGAAAATACGTTAAAATTTTGCTACCATTTGTATTTTCAGGAGTGCCACAGGGTAGTGTATTGGGGCCAAACCTATAGCTTCTGTGTATTAGTGATTTACCAGAATTTAAACAACATATTGTTGTTACATTTGTTGTTAACACAGCTATTTTAGCTGTTAGTGACAATAACATTGAATCCATCAGAAAACCACAAACTGCTGTAGATAATGTTCAAAGCTGAACTAAGAAATGGCGAAACAAACTGAATGAAATCAAACTTGTGTGTGTGTTGATTTCATCAGTAAGTGCATTGACCACAAACCTGTCCTTATCAGTCACGATGTGGTTCTATATGAAAATATAGCCAAATATCTTGGCATGACGTTAGATGCCAAACTTTCCTGTAAGCTAAAAGAAAACAAAAGAAGAGCTGAAACTAAAATACAGAAAGATGTTTTGGTTAATGGGCCGTGTTCTTCCTTATCAACAAGCAATTGCTTTATCAGCAGGTCCTTAACCCAGTGTGGATTTACGATGTTCAATTGTGGAGTTGTGCCAATCGAAGTAATAGAAATGTTATTCGAAGTTTTCAAAATATAATACTTCGTGGTATCGTTGATGCGCCAAGGAATAACCGTAACGACGACTTACATAAAGATCTTGAAGTTCCAACTGTCTATACTTCGCTCAAAGTCGCGAACAAAGACTTTATCAGCACGACAATGTCGAAGCTGAAAAGAGTAAAACCATTTGAACTGGTGCAGTTATTAAGTCACATTAATAAAGGGACTAATTATTTTAGACCAGTGGATAAAAGTTAGCAATTACTGTATTAAATTAGGTTCGAAATGAATAGCTATCTCTAAATTGCTACGTAATATTAAACAAATCAAATTTTAATAGAACATAAACATTTTATATTATACGTGATTTAGAAAATCGATTTCACCATCTTAATCAGCGATATCGTCTGCCTAAAATAAGCCTGATGGTGGGCATGGATCATTTTCATGTTTTTAATGTAATTTTAAAGTTTCAAATGATAATATGTTCAGGTTTTAGCGCTGATTACAGTAGTAAAATTACCTCCCCGCAGGGTGTGCAGACTAGCTGCAACTATTGAGAGGATTTAGGCGTCCCTTGCGGTACCCGCTAACACACACTTACACTTACGACTTTAACACCTTACACTCACACTTACATTTAGGGAGGCGATAATAGCCTCAATGTGCTTTTCGCCTTAAAATAACAAAAAAAAGTAGCAAAAAATTAGATTAAACCGAAAAAATTGTAATATAAAAGAATATGTGGTGAAATTCGGTTCAATAAATTCAGCGAAACAGTTGCGTGCCGTGTTTTTAATGTTGCAATAGTGAACTTGTTGTCATTTCGAGAAGGAAACTAATCCTTTAAGGCTACATTAATATGACAATGTCAATAGCTGTAAGTAAATATAATATATGTGTAATCTTACTTTATTTGTACGTACAACACAAAAGTGTTTGTTGTGAAGTAAACAAATGAGTTACGTATATTTGTAGAATGTTGAAATAAATACAATAGAAGTTTATTTATTAAAGCAAAGTATATTTTCACATTGATTGCAACCCCCCCCCCCCCAGTAACGGGCGTTCTACTTTAGAAAACCAATTACGTAAACTGCATTTAATAATGCAGAAATACGAGTAACATAAGTTTTCAATTTATTAAATTTAATGAAATTGGGTTAAATCATTCTTTACTGTTTGTAAACGAAAATCGTAGTACGCAGCTATCTCGCTGCCGTGATGGAAGCGAATTTCCTAAAATAATTTTTATCATATCCCTTCAGAAAATCAGATTTCGTAATAATCAGCATTAAAATCTGCGTGTATTAACGTTTTAAACTTTAAAGTTGCTTTGGAAATTCAAAAACTGCACCCTGGTTGCCGTGAAATACAATTTCTTAATTTCAATCCATCTCGAGATTTCGGATCGATTTTAAGGTCAAACACAATGATATAAGATATAAAAATAGTGCGAGGCAAACACGTTGTGAATTATATAATAATTAGAATAGTGTACATTTTAAACGACCACTATCGATGCTCATTTATGGGCCTGGGTCTTACCATGATGGCTGACCGAGTAGCTCATGTTTTAATCGAAATTATCTAGAAAGGCGACATTACATTGTTTAAACAAATCTAACTAAAGTACAGGCCATCTAGTAATAATTTAAAACATTATTAGCTGTGGAGACTGCACAGTTGGAAATTGGTGTGTAAATCAGTAAACCTGCGTGATTGTTGATCAGCTGTTTATTTATAACATAAAAAGATCACTTTACAATGATATCATTTTCAAGAATTAAGAGTTAATTAAACTGCGTGCATGGTTATGTCATCCCTAATGTGTACTCTTGCGAAT
Organism: Callitettix versicolor; assembly: GCA_022606455.1. NCBI lineage: Eukaryota > Metazoa > Arthropoda > Insecta > Hemiptera > Cercopidae > Callitettix > Callitettix versicolor. Next base: position 14,235,803 of record CM040188.1, on the reverse strand, counting down.
AAATAATTGAGACACGCAACTGTCTCGCTGACGTGATGATTGTGAGAATTCCCTAAAATAATTTTTCACTTATTTTGAAACTGTAGATAACAAAATTGTTCAAGCTATTACAAAAATTGATTCCTGTTAACGGTTTGAATTAAATTCGTCCGAAATTGAAATTGCGACAGCAGTCAAACATTAGGCCGGTTGCCCACTAAATGCTGAGCGGAGTTGCACGATGTCGCTGTACTGGGTTCCACTTCGCTTTCAGTGGCCGCACTTGTATTAAAAACAATAGTTTCGGTTTTCACCATGTAGTGCGCTTCTTTCTGCGCAAGTCCGCTCCGCATTTCGTGGCCAACCGGTCTGTATAAATGAGAAGGACTGTTGATTCATACTCACGAAACGACGTGTAGGCTATAGTTCTCTATATATCTTTAGAAATGATAAAAATATCTGAATAAAAAACAATAATAATAACAGATATTCTGTCGTTAGTCAATAATTTGTAAAAACAGTTAGTTAAAATAGTAAATTATTGAATCTTTACTAGAGGTAAAGTTGTTACTAGCTAAATAACGTATTGTTTGTCTGGCTAAAATGACGTACAATGTAATTAGTAACGTTATTGGATATTACAAAAAAATATATGAACATTGCAGCGCTCAAAGCAAAGCAAACGTTACGTGTATTTTGTATTACATGAGTACATGCAACTGTATGAGTAAATTTAATATTAATTGATGTTTATAAATAAGTCAATATTTACAAGCCACTCACTGGGCAACATAAGTTAACTAAAATGTTATAATTCTGATAAAAGTTTTACATATTCATCTTATAACTTAGGTGTAATTAACGCTGGAATAGCATAGTTATCCTAACAATTGTCGCGTGTTTAAAATTTTGTGCCGAAAGTGGACACAAATAAAACGAAAAGGTTTGGTATTTTGACTAGCGCCCGTCATTAAAATCCTGACTCGGGACCTATAAATCCTCACCTATGAATCCTTACCAGGAATCGTTAAAATTTAAATGTTACACCTTCACTTCGCAGTTTAAATCTGATTCGACTCAAACTTAGCACCAAAATAGATTTTTTCAATATTTTTAACAAGTTCAAAACCAGAGTAATGACAGATAGTTTCAAGTCTTCAAAAAATCAGAACTATTTTTTCCTAAATGTTTTTGAAAATATATTTCCCCAATAGTTATTGGCGTTAAAAAACGATATTTAGTAACATTTTGAATTTCCAAAATCAAGAAATTTAGTTTGACGGTAATCAGGTTCCATTTTCGTATTTTCAGTGTAACGTAATTGTCTATAGAGCCAGTATATGAAGATTTTAATACTGATTGTGACGACGAATTGAGAATTTCAAGAAAAAGTTTAAGTTTAAAATTATTTTTTGAAATCCGCTTTCATCATGTCAGCGAAACAGCTGCGTGCCGGTATTAAAGTTTCTTAATAAAATTTCTATGAAAAAACATATATTTTTATTTTATTTTTGAAAGATATATTCATGTAAATATAAATTGTAAACACAAACAAAGGAATTATAATATTTTGATGGTATTTCAGGTATCCTGAAAAAGAAATGGTTTTTACTTGATTGAATGTCCATCAGTCAGTGTTTGGATGTCCTTCGCGTGCAGCAGGAAACTAAACGAACGACAAGTAAGATTTTATTAAATTTCTCTTAAGTATTCTAACTTTATTTAATTATTATGCCTCCCCACCATCTACTGTTGGTGTGCATACATGTACTTCAGGATCACTATTAAGTTGTTTAGACCTAATTTTCTGTTGATCACCATACATACGTTTTTATACGGTATTTGTCATTTGTTGTGTATTACTTCATTTCATGGTAAATTGCGATTTCCTTTGAGCACATATACAGTAGAATGGTTGCAGGTAAGCACGTGACTTTCCTCAGGGGGGGGAGGGTGAGGACTAAGCAAGGCGCGCGGGGGTAAGCCTCCACTTCCAAAAAGTATGAATCTCCTTTACCGCTACTGCATGGAATTTAGTTTAGTGTAGCAGAATTATATCATTATTTATTGACCAGCAAAGTTGATTGTTGTAAGCCGCTATTATAGTTATGATTGAACAAACGGATGTTTTGTGCGTGATTAGTACAAACAATCATTGGCCAGAGCAAAGTTGTGCGCGTAGCTGAACGCGTCAACTGTAAGACTTAGTTTTTATTTTTAACAGCTCACGGTAACATTTGTTCAAGGGGTGTAGACTAACTGCACCTATTGAGAGGAATTAGACGTCCATCGCGATACCCGAGTCTAACACACACTTACACTTACAACACTACTCTTACACCTTTAACACTTTACACTCACACTTACATTCAGGGAGGCGATAATAGCCTTAATGTGTTTTTCGCCTTAAAATAAAAAATGTATATATTTTATATTCGCTAAGTTTATAAATTCTTAAATGCCGTGTATTGTTTCTATGTTCATAAATAATGGTAAATATACAAATGGACAGTAATTAACACAAGTAATTCAAAGGCAGTAGATCTCGCAGTGTACGTATGTTTACTTGCTATGCCTGGCCACAGCTCCGCAACAGCGCCCTGAAGTGCCCGCAAAATGTTTCGCTAATATAACTGTAACCGTAATACTTGAGGAAAATGTTACTGGACCAAATGTATTGGAAATTTTATGCTATTTCTACAGAAGTGATCAAAATTATGATAGGTCTTGCCGTTCAAACGGTATTACAGAAAATAGCTAGAAACTACACAAGTCATCGTTAAACCAGAAGTCAGCATCTTTAAACGGAAGTAAATGGAACAACCTTACATATACGTTTGGGTTTTACACAAGGTACCTTTGTGCCGAATTTCGAAATAATCGGTCAAAATTGCGTAATAAGCAAACAAATGCACAAACTAATTCAGCTTAATATTGAATATATTCATAAACTGTTCATAAAAATACACGCTTATAACGAAACTTGTACTACTGGATTAGCTGTAAACAAAAAGTAATAATTTCGTCAAAGTTTGGTGACAATCATTCTCTATTGTATAATGATCAATTTCTTCAGTGCTTTGTTCCCATTACGTCATGCGTTTGTAATGCGATTATTTTGTGCAACTGTATTACAGCCTATCTTGTATTCATTCACTAACATGCTCTTTGCGAGGCTCTGATTTACGGGTGTAATGATTTGAATTATCATTTTGTATGATGATTACGGAGTAGAACAAGTGTAGGCAGTAAACTAGCCTAAATTGAACTGAAACATTAGGCGGTAAGCAGCTATCTCGCTGACATGACAGAAGCAAATTTACAACATAAACAGGTTTATATTCCTTTTAAAGATTAAATTTCACCATTGTATTCATTTTTAAGTTTTGCATAAATTAGCATTACTAATGGAATTAAACATAAAAAACTGAACTGTGGTTGTCGGAATGCAAACGTACTTCAATAACTAAAACATTTAGTAAACAAATCCAGTCAGCTGTAAAATTCATCAGTTCTTTTGTGTATATTTTGTTGGTTTTCATCTTCATAACCTGTATTTAATTACCAAATTTCCTTTACAAAAACGAGCTATTAGAGTGGGCTCATGGTCATGGTAAGACCTAGAAGGGGACCTTGAAATAAGGTCCTATCTTGACGTCTATATCGGGTTTTGAGGGATTGTATATATATATATATATATATATATATATATATATATATATATATATATAAGTTATATAGACAATAATTGTAGAAATTGCTAGATTTAGTGATGACAATGTAGTTTTTAGCATGGTAAGCATTTTCATTGTATGTAGAGAAGGAAGAGCATAGGCTCAGTGTTAGTCGAGGTTTCACTCAGTTCGCATCTCAATGAATATGAGAAGAACTTAAATAATTATTATAAGTTTTTAAGTGTATATTAAATTCTTATTGTAATTAATAAAAGTTGTTTTTTTTAAAATCGACATCCTCGAAACCATACCACAAGTGGCGCAGTCGGTAGGACCCCCCTTGAAAGTGAATATTGGGATCTTTTTGGTATCAACTGTTATCGAGGCGGGACAACACGCTTTGGAAAGTTAAGAGTATATTGATCTAGAGTAAGGCTTCTGAAGAATTAAGCGAACATTAATTCGCCAGAGCAAGATACCCGGAGAGTTAAGGCATATAACGTCTGTCGGTGGCAAAGAAGAAAGAAGAGAGAAGAAGGAAGAAAGGAAAAAGAAGAGAGAAGAGGGAAGAAAGAATAGGATCAATACAGATCGAAGACTACTTACACCATAAACATAATGTTCTACATCCTATTGTAAGTAGGAAATCTATAAATTAAGACAGTTGTCTAATTATTTAAATAAAACAAGTTTATAATGTTCAACAAAAATATAGGCTATGTCGTATTAAAGTGTAAAATAATTTCAAGTGAAATATTACACTAATTTTTGTACATAATTTTCAAACAAAATAATTTCATAATTTAATTACTATAAATATGTTTTGATTTAAATTATTTAGCTTGTATTTATTGACACTCTGTTTAGTGTCAAGATTTATATTACATATTTTAGTGTAAGTTATAAGTAGGAATTTAACAATGACAATGACTACTCCAACATTGAAAAGAGGATACCTAGATATGATACCTGAATATAGTGGTGAACCCACTATGCTCAACAGGTTCATTTCTATTTGTGATAAAATTGTTAATAGATTCTTTGTAACTGAAAATCGAAAAGATTTTAAGAATGATTATATGTTTTCATCCATATTTTCTAAACTAAAGGGACAGGTCTTAAAAATTGTTGTAAATTCAAACACTTATGCTTGGGATGTTGTTAAAAATACCCTAGTAACTAGTTATTCCGACAAAAGAGATTGTTTTATTTTAAATTTGGAAAAGGCAGAATTAAAACAGGAAAATAAAGAATCACCTTTTCATTTCTATGAAAGAGTTAAAAAACTATTAAACCTACAGATATCTTTCTTTTTAAACAAAGGAAAAACGCATGCAAAAGGTATTTTGTGTGCCTATGTTCAGAAATTAGCATTAAGAGTGTTATTAAGGGGTTTTCAGGAACCATTGGGATCTCTAATGCGCACAAAAAACCCTAGCACGCTTAATGAAACTTTTAATATGTTGACTAACAACTTTCAGTTTAAAAATAATAAATTGTTTCAAAATAATCGGCAAAAGATGCCACCTAAAACCCAAAATTTACCAATTCGTAAACTTGTGATTAATAACCAATCTTTCCAAAATCAATATAAACAATTTCCACAAATAATCCTAATCAATTTAACAGACAACATTTTGTAAACATAACCAACAACAGAAACATTTCGGAAATCATACACAACAAAATTCTAATCAAATGTATCAACCCATACCTATGAGTATATCTACACGAATACCGAATATTTCATTAGCTAAACAGATTGGAATTGGCTATAACTTCAAGGAAGATTATAGCGAAACCCAAGACGTTTATGACACTTTTCATAATTTTACTGAAGAATACAATGCATACGGATTCGCACATGAAAATGAAAACGTTAAAAATCATTTTTTTAGGACTTACGACGTTAAACATAAATCTGTCATAATGCATAGGCTATAGAAAATAATATAAACAATTTACCATATGTAACAGACCCAAAAACTAATCTTAATATATTATTTGACACTGGAAGTTGGTAGATCATTTATTGAAAAGTCTACTGGTTTCAATATTTTCAAAAATATTACTAAACAAGAACCATTTGAAGTAAGTACAGAACATGGAATTTTGAGAGAAAAATTTAGCTGCAAAATACCAATTTTACGAAGGAAGATTTCAAAATTCTCTTTATTTGATTTTCACAAAGATTTTGACTGTTACTTGGAATAGATAATATTAGGGAATTAAAAATTACCTTTGATTTTGTAAATAATAAATTAATATTTTGTGACAAGAAGATACCTATGCAATTCTTTAACACAGGTGAGCCTAATAAAAATAATATTCATAATAATAAAGAAGTAAAAGAAAAAGGTACCACTTGCTATGTAATTAGAGCACGATCTAAACAAACGGTAAAAGTAAACATTCACAATATGTACAATGGAGGAGTATTACCTCACAGCAACTACGACAGCAAGATGGGATAGATATACCGCAGTGCACAGTAAAAGTAGAAAATGGCGTGAGTTATTGCCCTGTGATTAATAATACAATATCTGATAGTTGTTTAATTGTTGAACCAATGGAAGTAGAACCGCTAAACAATTTTAAAATTTGTAAATTAAGTAATAATCAAACGAATTCACTAAATTTGAACATGTTAAAATATAAAGATAATAAATTAGATTCACAAAAAATTAGAACAGATCATATCAACACTGAGGAAAAACGAGAAATTATAAAATTAATTTATGAATATTCTGACATATTTCACCATGGAAATAAGAATTTGACGTTCACTAAACAAATTAAGCATGTATTCAGGACAACGGACGAAATAACCGTGTACGATACCCGGAAATTTATCGAAAGGAGGTAAATAAACTAATCCAGGAAATGCTTGACCAAGAAATAATTTGATCCTCACATTCACCGTGGAATTCACCCTTATGGATTGTTCCAAAAAAAGCAGACACAACTAACAGACAAAAGTTTAGGCTAGTAATTGATTTCCGAGGAATAAATTCAAAAACTATTGACGACAAATTCCCACTTCCTAATATAACAGACATATTAGACAAATTGGGAAGATCACAATATTTCACGACCGTGACCTTTCATCAGGCTTTCATCAGGTTGAAATGCATCCCGACAGCATTGATAAGACAGCTTTTTCAACCGAAACTGGACACTATGAATTTCTGACAATGCCGTTCGGACTGAAAATCAGCCCACCTACATTTCAACTTATAATGAACAACATATTACATGGAATCCAGAACGAAACTTGCCTAGTCTATCTCGATGACGTTATCATATATTCAACTATCTTACAAGTACACGTGCAAAGACTAAGAGAGGTATTTGATAGATTAAGGGGAGCTAATTTCAAAATGCAATTGGACAAAACGGAATTTTTAAGAAAGGAAGTTGCTTATTTAGGACACGTAGTAACACCAGATGGAGTAAAGCCCAACCCAGAAGAAATAAAATTTATACAAAATTACCCAATTCCGAAAACAGCTAAACAAATAAAGGGATTTCTTGGATCACTTGGATATTACCGAAAATTTATTAAAAATTTTGCAAAAATAACTAAACCCTTTACCAGTTGTTTAAAGAAAAACCTAATAACCCCGACTATTTGAATTTCTTTGAAATATGCAAAAATATATTGACTAACTAACCAATTTTACAATACCCCGATTTCAAAAAGGAATTTATATTAACCACTTTTATAATTTATAACAATTTTCCAATAGGAGCAATTTTAAGCCAAGATAAAAATGGAAAAGACCTTCCCATAGTGTATGCTAGTCGAACTCTTAATGACTAACTATTCCATAATTGAAAAGGAATTACTCGCAATAGTATGGACGACAAAAACACTTTGGGCCGTATTTATTTGGAAGAAAGTTCAAAATTTATACAGATCACAAACCTTTGCAATGGTTGTTCTCTGTTAAGGAACCGAATTCTAAACTTTAAAGATGGAGATTAAAATTAGAAGAATACAACTACGAAATAAAATACAAAAAAGGTAGATTAAACCAGAACGCGGACACATTATCTAGAATTCAACTGAATGTCACCGAAAAAGTGTCAAAGGAACTTCACAATTCTGCGGACGAAGAATTACAGAAGACAACAGCTGAGTCAACCCAACTGTATTTTCCAGATCTAGACGATAGTCAGTCGATAGATAATAGTAAAGTTTGATTTGGAGGAAGAAGATAACGCGGTCAATCAGCAAGAGATCAATGAAGAAAGCGACCAAACCGTTCATTCCAATTTCGAAGGGAATATGCGAGTGGAATTTCCAATTTCTGACGAACCTGTGAATTTTGGAAAAAACCGATATTATTGTACAAGGTAGACTATCAGCCAAAAAAAGTTAAGATATTAAAATTATTTGGAAACTCTAAAATGGGTTTAATCATTGAAATATCAAGAAATAATCTAGAAAACGACATTAATTTTGTAAAAGAATTCCTAGTACCCAAAGTTAGATATAATATTATTTTGAAGATGACTTTTTTGAAGAATTTGCAACATATATAGGTAAACATTTCAAAAACTCTCAACTTTTATTAGTTAAATGTAACTCTAAATTACTAGATATAACCGATGAGGAAGAAATTCGAGAGATTATAAATAACTACCTTAAGCAAAACCAATCACCGTGGCATACAAGAAACGTATGAACAAATTAAAAGGAAGTATTTTTGGCCCAATATAAAAGGACACATTCAAAACTTTATCAATTCTTGTGAAATATGTTTAAAGACAAAGTACAATAGAGTACCTTTAAAGCTCGAGATGAATCTCACGCCTACACCAGTAAGACTACTGCAAACAATCCACATAGATAGCATTTCATTTGAAAAAAACAGATTTCTTAGCATCATAGACGGATTCTCTCGCAATGCACAAGTGTATCGTGTGGGAGGCGCACATGCTACCGAGGTCGCTGATAAACTCTTAGACTACTTTGCACATTACGGAGTACCCCATTGTTTCAGACAATGGAACTAAATTTAATAATAAAATACTTAAAGAAATCTTGGAATTACACAAAATTAAAATACATTTTATAAGTACTCAACACCCACCTTCTAATGAATTAATTGAAAGACTCCATTCCACCCTAATTGAACACATAGGCTTTTAAATAACGAGGTAGAATTTAAAAACGATAATATTACAAAGAAAGTAAAATATGCAATCATAGCTTGCAATAATGGCATCCATTCAGTAACAAAATTAACACCATTTGTAGTATTGTATGGGCATATTGACTCAAATCACGTTTTGAATATTGGCATTGAAAATCAGGTCACTAACGATTATGTAATAAGTTACAAAGAAAAAACAAAGAAATTATACGAACATATCAAAGAAACTAACCAGAAGACTAAAGAAAACATTCAAACTAAAAGGAATCAGAATAGAGAGCCTCTACCCGAAATACCAACAGACGTTAATGTAAAACATTTGCAGAAACAAAGTAAAACCAAAAGTAAATTTAACAAAAAAGAAATGCCTTCAATAAATCAAGAGAGGAAAACAGCTGAAATAAAACCAAGACACCATAATACTAAGCAGAAAATTCATTTATATAAAATTAAAAGAAAGAGGAAATTCAAAAACATAAAAATTAAGTCAGCCCTAAATCCTGTTCCAGGTTCCTCCCGTTCCTTGACAGAGCCACTGCTGATCCAGCAGAATTTAAGGATGTCTCTAAAAACCTAGGGATGATTCCAATAGATTTAGGACCAGCAAAACTGAAGTCTTCATTTCATACTTTTGTACACTATTTTAGTTTAAGTGATTTCATTGTACAGTTAAATAATATTGATGTCTACTACAATAATATGTTGAATAATTTTTATAGAAATTGTAGCAATTGCCATTGTAATAGTCAAGAAAGAATTAAAAACTAAATTAGAATTTGTAAATGATGAAGTAAACAATTATATAGAACTAGAAAAGCTTAGAGATATGATAAACCAATTAAATATTTTGTACAAAATGTTGTTATAAACAATAACTGTTACTGAAAATTCATTAACATTCTGCAAGCTAGGTTCACTTCATCCTAGTGTTATCTCAACCAAAGAATTGTATACTGAGATAATGAAAGTCTATGACTATTATGGTGAAGGATTACCCATTGAGCCCAGGCCAGAAAATATGTGGGAGTTAGAAGGCTTGATGGAAGTTAATTGTAAGTTAGATTCAAATAACATTGTGTATTTTATGAACATGCCTATTGTTGAAAAAACAAATTTTAATACTTATAAGTTATATTCTTTACCAGCTAAGTATGAATCAGAATCCGTAACTATTATACTTAGCGTCGAAAAAGCTAATTGGAAAAACTTCGAGGAAAGCTGCTGTTCAACCACCCCCGCAAGTTTTGTTTAGGGGTGGAGGAGTTATATAGACAATAATTTTAGACTTAGCTAAATTTAGTATTGACAATGTAGTTTTTAGCATGGTAAGCATTTTCATTTTATGTAGAGAAGGAAGAACATAAGCACAGTGTTAGTAGAGGGTTCACTCAGTTCGCATCTCAATGAATATGAGAAGAACTTAAATAATTATGAGTTTTTAAGTGTGTATTAAATTCTTATTGTAATTAATAAAAGTTGTTTTTTTTTAAAAGTGACATTCTCGAAACCATACCATAAGTTATATATATATATATATATATATATATATATATATATATATATATATATATATATATATATATTAGGTGTGTGCAAGATTATTGACACTGGTCAGTCTATAACGTCTCTGAACATGTACATCTCAAGGTCGTTAGTTGAAACAACTGTTACTATCGTCAACTTTAAGCTTACTGTTAATGCCGATCTCTTGTCCTCATTAGTCTCACATAAAGTAAGAATATTAAGAAGAAAACATATCATTCATAGATGTAAGCACTACACTCATTCGTTAGAACTGTTTATGGAACATTGCTCTGACGTTTTGTCAAGCCAATGTATCTTCAATGATGTTTCTCGGCCACGAGATGTAACTGTTATTACCGCATTATAACAGTATACGTTATTCTTTTCCAGTTATGCTATTATAAAGCCGTCTGGTGAAAGCATCGTCCAGTGTCTCGGCCACGAGATGTAACTGTTATTACCGCATTATAAAAGTATACGTTATTCTTTTCCAGTTATGCTATTATAAAGCCGTCTGGTGAAAGCATCGTCCAGTGTCTCGGCCACGAGATGTAACTGTTATTACCGCATTATAAAAGTATACGTTATTCTTTTCCAGTTATGCTATTATAAAGCCGTCTGGTGAAAGCATCGTCCAGTGTCTCGGCCACGAGATGTAACTGTTATTACCGCATTATAAAAGTATACGTTATTCTTTTCCAGTTATGCTATTATAAAGCCGTCTGGTGAAAGCATCGTCCAGTGTCTCGGCCACGAGATGTAACTGTTATTACCGCATTATAAAAGTATACGTTATTCTTTTCCAGTTATGCTATTATAAAGCCGTCTGGTGAAAGCATCGTCCAGTGTCTCGGCCACGAGATGTAACTGTTATTACCGCATTATAACAGTATACGTTATTCTTTTCCAGTTATGCTATTATAAAGCCGTCTGGTGAAAGCATCGTCCAGTGTCTCGGCCACGAGATGTAACTGTTATTACCGCATTATAAAAGTATACGTTATTCTTTTCCAGTTATGCTATTATAAAGCCGTCTGGTGAAAGCATCGTCCAGTGTCTCGGCCACGAGATGTAACTGTTATTACCGCATTATAAAAGTATACGTTATTCTTTTCCAGTTATGCTATTATAAAGCCGTCTGGTGAAAGCATCGTCCAGTGTCTCGGCCACGAGATGTAACTGTTATTACCGCATTATAAAAGTATACGTTATTCTTTTCCAGTTATGCTATTATAAAGCCGTCTGGTGAAAGCATCGTCCAGTGTCTCGGCCACGAGATGTAACTGTTATTACCGCATTATAAAAGTATACGTTATTCTTTTCCAGTTATGCTATTATAAAGCCGTCTGGTGAAAGCATCGTCCAGTGTCTCGGCCACGAGATGTAACTGTTATTACCGCATTATAACAGTATACGTTATTCTTTTCCAGTTATGCTATTATAAAGCCGTCTGGTGAAAGCATCGTCCAGTGTCTCGGCCACGAGATGTAACTGTTATTACCGCATTATAACAGTATACGTTATTCTTTTCCAGTTATGCTATTATAAAGCCGTCTGGTGAAAGCATCGTCCAGTGTCTCGGCCACGAGATGTAACTGTTATTACCGCATTATAAAAGTATACGTTATTCTTTTCCAGTTATGCTATTATAAAGCCGTCTGGTGAAAGCATCGTCCAGTGTCTCGGCCACGAGATGTAACTGTTATTACCGCATTATAAAAGTATACGTTATTCTTTTCCAGTTATGCTATTATAAAGCCGTCTGGTGAAAGCATCGTCCAGTGTCTCGGCCACGAGATGTAACTGTTATTACCGCATTATAAAAGTATACGTTATTCTTTTCCAGTTATGCTATTATAAAGCCGTCTGGTGAAAGCATCGTCCAGTGTCTCGGCCACGAGATGTAACTGTTATTACCGCATTATAAAAGTATACGTTATTCTTTTCCAGTTATGCTTTTATAAAGCCGTCTGGTGAAAGCATCGTCCAGTGTCTCGGCCACGAGATGTAACTGTTATTACCGCATTATAAAAGTATACGTTATTCTTTTCCAGTTATGCTATTATAAAGCCGTCTGGTGAAAGCATCGTCCAGTGTCTCGGCCACGAGATGTAACTGTTATTACCGCATTATAACAGTATACGTTATTCTTTTCCAGTTATGCTATTATAAAGCCGTCTGGTGAAAGCATCGTCCAGTGTCTCGGCCACGAGATGTAACTGTTATTACCGCATTATAACAGTATACGTTATTCTTTTCCAGTTATGCTATTATAAAGCCGTCTGGTGAAAGCATCGTCCAGTGTCAGCCTTTAAGAATAAATTTTTGGCTCAGTCGTAATTGGGCTTATTAAGAAAATAAATATTAAACAATCTTATTTACTCGCGTAATTCATCATTGCCTAAAGGGGCTTTCCGATGGAAAGTAAAACTGCTTCGATGGATGATGTTTTGGGACCGATATTTTATTTAAAATGGATTATTTTACCTACGCGACTTCACTTTTCTAAATGATATATTTTAAGTAGCACCCTGTAAGCACCCGCCAATAGCCTCGCAATTTATTTAAGAAAAATTAGGTTATTCAGTATTCTCGAGCGTAAGGATTCGGATATTAAATATTCTCGAGCAAGGATTCGGATGCTCAATATTCTCGAGCAAGGATTCGGATGTTCTACATTCTCGAGCAAGGATTCGGATGCTAAATATTCTCGAGCAAAGATTTGGATGCTCAGTATTTTCGAGCGTAAGGATTCGGATGTTCTATATTCTCTAGCCAGACTTCGGATGTTCTATATTCTCGAGCAAGGATTCGGATGTTCTATATTCTCGAGCAAGGATTCGGATGCTCAGTATTCTCGAGCGTAAGGATTCGGATGTTCTATATTCTCGAGCAAGGATTCGGATGTTCTATATTCTCGAGTAAGGATTCGGATGTTCTATATTCTGTAGCAAGGATTCAGATTTCTATATTCCCGAACCAGGCTTCGGATGTTCTATATTCTCGAGCAAGGATTCGGATGTTCTATATTCTCGGACGTAAGGATTCGGATGTTCTATATTCTCGAGCAAGGATTCGGATGTTCTATATTCTCAAGTAAGGATTCGGATGTTCTATATTCTGTAGCAAGGATTCAGATTTCTATATTCCCGAACCAGGCTTCGGATGTTCTATATTCTCGAGCAAGGATTCGGATGTTCTATATTCCCGAGCTAGTCTTCGGATGTTCTATATTCTCGAGCAAGGATTCGGATGTTCTATATTCTCGAGCGTAAGGATTCGGATGTTCTGTATTCTCGAGCCAGGCTTCGGATGTTCTATATTCTCGAGCAAGGATTCGGATGTTCTATATTCTCGAGCAAGGATTCGGATGTTCTATATTCTCGAGCAAGGATTCGGATGTTCTATATTCTCGAGCAAGGATTCGGATACTCAATATTCACGAGCGTAAGGATTCGGATGTTCAATATTCTCGAGCGTAAGGATTCGGATGCTCAATATTTTCGAGCGTAAGGATTCGGATGCTCAATATTCTCGAGCAAGGATTCGGATGCTCAATATTCTTGAGCGTAAGGATTCGGATGCTCAATATTCTTGAGCGTAATGATTCGGATGCTCAATATTACCTTGCGTAAGGATTTGGATGCTCAATATTTTCGAGCTTAAGAATTGAAGTGTTTACCACTCTCGAGCTTTCGAAGTTGTAAATAATCTAAGGATTCGTAATAATCAATCCCTAAGACTTCGGAATACTTACTAATTCTTATCTCGCTTCTGGCAGTGTAACTCAGTCTGGCGGTAGACTAACCAATATGTTTAATCAGAGTCGGCGAGTGACTGCTCAATACTGTATTCTAGAACTGACTCGGCGAACTAATCTCTCAATTTTTGTCAGCGATAGACTGGCTGCTGCGATGGTCAGTGGCGAGAGAAGTAGTCTCCCCTGTAACAATCTTGTTTCTGTTGAACAACATTTACAATATGTGAAATGTAAGTAGCTTTTTGCGTCTTGTTTAGGTGAGAAATGAAGATGTGGGTTGGGCTTGGATTTTTATGAAGGTATGTTTTGTAGAAGAGCGACTATGCGATTTTCACATGAGCCACTTCATGGGGATTCGTAGACTAGACACAGAGGCCTTTTTCTGTATCGTAGCGGGAGAGCGACCCCTAAAAATCAGGCTGACTATGTATAAAATGTACATCAGTCCCATTCTTACTTATGCAGCTCCGGCTTGGTACTCACTCATCTCTAACTCTAGAAGGAAATGGCTGGAATCCTTCCAAAACCGCTCCCTACGTTTTCTGACCGAATCTCCGTGGTTCATCAGGAACGAAATCATACGCCATGGCCTTAAAGTCCTCACACTCGAGGAATATTTCCTCAATCTATGGCTGCTGCGGCCACAGCGGCCTGCTTTTATACAATCGAGCCCCGCCCATGCGCAGAAACCAGTTTTTGGTCAGTCATGTCCAAGAGCTCGGTTTGAGAGGTAGATCCGGGTTTAACTAATGAAAGCCATAAAACTTTGCTTTAGACTATAATTGGAAACTGCTCTTTGATACTGTTTATTGCTTTATAGGTTTAATTTTTAACTCATTACAACAGTGTTTGTGTAACCACATCATCTTAAATTTGTTCTGAAGATATTTGGGTACTGATATAATAGTTTCAAGTGGAACTATTATTACAACTGCAGACCCAATAACACATTTTCCAATGAATTTTCTGTAATACTATTAACGAGATGTTGGAAACTTTAATGCCGAAAAAACGATCGATCATACACGATAATTTTTTTTTTTTTAACGTCCGACTATTGTGCACACTTGGGCTAATGCAGATGATGGGATGATTTATAGCGTATGAAAATGCCAAGCCCTCGCAGGGAATCGAACCCGGGTCCTCGGGGTGAAAGCCTAGTACGCTATCCACTAGGCCACCGAGGCGGCTCTACACGATGCAATATATATATATATATATATATATATATATATATATATATATATATATATATATATATATATATAGAGAGAGAGAGAGAGAGAGAGGGAGAGAGAGAGAGAGAGAGAGAGAGAGCAAGGTAAAGTATAAATCATGTTTCAACGTGTTGGAAATATTTGGATTCGATGTTTAAACATGCATCAAAGGAAAATTGTGGCATATGCAGTTCAGTTGTACGTTCGGTAGAACCTTTCAGCATGATCTGTAATTTACTGAAAACACTTGCGCCAAGTGCTTGGGATTGCCTTACACTTAGCGTTGCTTTGGTTTCAGTTTTATTCATGCACGCTTTAACTTTCCTCAACAACTGAGTGTGTGATGTGAATAGAATTGCAACTACAACTTGCGCGCATGAATGCAGTCACGTACTAGTTGCAACCACGACTTAAACAGTGCAAAACAAGACACAAACTTTCTTAAATCAAATTAAATTTATAAAAGTGGACGGAATTCGAGATTGAAATATTTGAAAATAAAAATAAAACGTGTTTGTTGTTATTTACCAGCAAGATGAGCAGCAGAATTTGTCTCTGACAAATAAAAGTGACTGTTAATTAACTGTTTTTTTATTTGTGTTACGTAAAGTGTTTTTGATAGAAGGAAATAATTCAGTTATATTTATTATTACCAGTTTTTACTTATTACCACATTTTCGTTAGTTAAGCCAGAATAAATGTTATTCACTCAAAATCTGGAAACTCCCGGAAAAAACAGGAAGCTGATAAATTTTCAAATTCTTTTCATCAGATTTTGATAAAATTTAAAGACTTCAACTCAATTTAGTTTAGGAAATTTTAACAAACAAGTTTTCTGATTTGGAAGTAAATCAGGAGTCTTTCGAAATTATTTCTAAACCGCTTATTTTGCTAAATACACGATGTGTGACCAATGTTTGAACCAAAACCTGCGCACCGTTTTAGCATTTTAACCTGACCGCCATCAATTTCAATTTCTTACGTTCAACTGATTTTGAAAGTTTAAAAATCTAATTTATGCAGTTTTTAACAATGTTAAAAGAAATAAAAAACATATTATGAATGCATCTAAATTAACGGAATTTTGAAACTCTGGAATCCAATTGGTATTACCAAATAGACCTGGATCGGGTCTTACCACGATGGCGACTCCAATAGCTTACTTAAAACGGAAAATTGTAACATAAAACATGAAAGTGAAATGAACAGATTTTCTAAAAAGTATTTCTTACTTATGTTTCCATTATTTTTGTTTAAATTAATACTAGATAAATTAGCAGGAGTTATTCATTAGGTCAGTTAGAATGAGTACTAATTGCAACAACTAGCCAGCTGGACATGTACAGTATGTCTGGTGATTTAATTGAGCATAGAATTTCCCCAGCTTCTGGCCTCACAAATGTACCTAACTGGTAGTACCTTAACTAAGTTTTAATTGTGTAACTCTAGTTGTAGCGGTTATACGCAAGAAATACTATTAATTAACACATTATTTCATTACTGTTCGAGGTGTAAAGGTAAACGCGGCCGTAACTGTCTCCGTCACGTGATAAAAGCAAATTTCCAAAAGTATTTTTTCCTGGAAATATATTCCAAAAATATTTCCATTTTAAAAAATAAAATTTCACTATTTCCATTTATGAAGTTATGATTTCAGTGTCATAATTGCATTAAAATATACAAGCATTTTAAGCTTTGTTGTATAGAAAATATTATGTATGTCTATATATATATATATATATATATATATATATATATATATATATATATATATATATATATATACATTATATAGAAAATACGAAAATGAAACCTGCCCGCCTTTAAAAAATGTAACTCAAAGAATTTAGAAAATTTTAAATTATGCAATTTTAAATTTTTAAATGATAATTACAAAAATGATAACAAAAACTTATGATTTTTTAAAGATTAGAAATGGCCCCAATTTTGAAATTATTGTTAACATTTTGCTGATTAACGAAATTCTTAGCTATTACAATAATCTATTTGAACCAAGTTCGAAATAAATCAGATTAAATTTGCAAAAGTAAGTATGCCAAAACACAAAGAAGCGCGCTCGCGCGCGCACACACGCAAGCGAAATTTTAACGATTCCTCAAAAAATGATCTAAAAGTCAGGATAGGTGCTCATTTCAAGGTGCTTGAATATTGGTCTTGCCGTGTTGGCTGTTGAAATAGTTTATTTGTCCAATGAAAATTCTCTAAAAGGGACTTCAAATTCCTTGAATCGAAATGTGATTTTGTGTGTAAGAGCACGCGCTTCTGATTGTGTGTGTGTGTGTGTGTGTGTGTGTGTGTGTGTGTGTGTGTGTGTGTGTGTGTGTGTGCGTGCGTGCGTGCGTGCGTGCGTGCGCGCGCGCACGTGTGTGTGTTTGCATTGGAGACTAAAGAAAGTGACAAATGGAATTTAGCATGTATCTCTACTTTCATACATATTTCGTAATTATTATTATTTTTTTAAATTATGTAAACAAGTTTGTTTAAGTCTTGGTCACGTTACAAAAAAATTCAGAACAGGCGCGAGCGATTCTTTTCAATATCTTGTTGATAATTGTTAAAACAAAATGAATCGTGAACATATTTTAAAATCGTGTAATCAGATCTCGTTCTAACTTTGATCACTTTTTATTCACGTCTCTAGTTAGAGCGCAATTTTTTTTTAAAAAGGATTTTACTATTCGAGAGTAAATAATCGTGATACGCAGCTGTCTTGCTGACGTGATGGAAGCAAATTTCTACAGGAATAGCGAATATAATCGCAGCATGTTGACGTCTCCCTAACGTGGTAAAAGCAAAGTATTTTCCTTAATCTCACACGTTTTTGGAAATCTGTTTTCATCATCATATTTGGCATTAAAATCTGCATATATCTGCTGTTAAAATCTGAACTTTAAACTTTCAAATTGCATTAAAAATACGAACGTGAACCCTGACCGCCGTCATAAATTTTGCTATTTCAACAGTTTTTGGAAATTATTATGCTAACTTATGCAGTTTTTAGCGCTATTTACGACGGTGAGATTAAATTTTCAAACAAATTTAAAACATAAAGTTATGAATTTATAAAGATTTGAAACTACCGCCATTTTGAAAGTGTTGAACGAATTTTTCTGATTAACGCTATTACCACGAATTTGTGCACGCTATTACCACGAATTTGTGCACGCTATTACCACGAATTTGTGCACGCTATTACCACGAATTTGTGCACGCTATTACCACAGTCGCATTTTTTCCAAATTTAAAATTGCGAATGTGAGTACACTAACACACACCTACAGACACACACACACACATACATACATATATATATATATATATATATATATATATATATATATATATATAAACGACCCTTCAAAAGGTGGTCTAGAAATCAAGATGGGTGTTAATTTGTATGTCCTGGATCTGGGTCTTACCATGATGACCGCTCCAATATCTTATTTTTCAAATGAGAATTCGCTATAATCATTGTTTAATTTATTTCATGGTAAATGAATTAACTAACTAAATTAAGTAAGAAATGAAAACTTAGTTATAATTTTTGATTATAAAGTAATGAACTGAATAATGATACTGCGTACAAAATTATCGTGTCACTCAGTTTTTAGGAGCAACAACCACTGGACCTTCCTAAAACCACGTAACCATTTTGGTAGGGTTAGGTTAGGTAGAATTTTTGTTAGATCATTGGGAAATGTTAGGTTAGGTTAGGTGTTAAAAATACAATTTCGGTTATTGAACCAAAAAAGAAAACTCATTTATTATTTTCTCTTCATTTTTTTTAATTACGATAATTAATTAACATACTAGTTCTTAACAACATAACCTAAAACGTATTACAGCCTATCAGCTGTTATATGAAATCAGCTGTTCGTTACGAATTAATAAAACACAACTGATCTTTTACTATTACAAATTTATCAAAATTCAATTAACGATTCATTTCATGTATTTAGATCGGTCAAACTTCTTCGTAGTTTCCTTAGTGTAGTGGTTAAGACATTCGCTTCACAAGCGCAAGTTCCACGGTTCGATCCCGGGCGGAAACAAAGGAAATTTTAATTATAGTTACCTTAATATGAGATTTGCGACGCGCAAAATATACTACTATATATCAATATAAATTTGTGCGCTCGCTTCACGCGAAATCCAATAGTTTACAACCAGCCCAAAAACACGATACTTTTTAAAAATTATGGTGAAACACGACCCTTCCGATAAATAGAATTTTGAATCGGTTTCAGAAAGTAGTCTTTCACATGGAACTGAAATGATCCTATGAAGGAAGTTTTGTCTTATTGTATTGTACAGAGAAGGAAACGCCGCTTGAAGTCCTCATTGAAAGTTTTCCTTAAGTACCGTTTCTTTTATGTTTTCCCCAACACGGAAGACTTTCAATGTTCTAATTGAAACGCTCATTAGCTTTATGGTTTGTTAGGTTATCTTTCACATGTTCTTTACTTAAAGTGATTGAAAAGTTGTACTGATGAAAAACCATTAGATAATCTTCAAATTAAACATAGTAAGGGCAGCAATTAACGTAAGTAAAACCAAATTAATTTTTAATATCCTGAAAGTAAAATAAAGTGTTTCAGTAGGAACGTCACTTTTGTGTTGAATAAAGTACTCTATATTTATGAAATGTACCATAAAATATTTCAATACGAAGTACGTGTATTGCCATTACATATAAAAATATTACAGTAGAGCGTCGATTATCCGAAGCCCGGTCATCCGAAATGTCGGTTAACCGAAAGCGGTGGCGCGGCGGCCTGACAGCGCAGCGGCCAGACAGTGCCGGCGCGGCAGCTTGACGGCAGTACAATCTCAATATAGAGTGTGCACTAGCACATACAGTGACGAGTCAGTCTCCGTGTTGTTTAGACCGTTTGTGCTTCTGTTTGTTTTGCTGTGTAATTACCGAACTGCAACTTTCTTTACCGAATGTAATTACCAAATGTTATTCTTTCTTTACCGAATGTTTAATTTTACTTTACCTAATGTTTATTTTTTCATTATCAAAGAGTTGTTTTACTGTACAGAACACTGTATACTGTACTGCTTATATTTATCATATGTCATTAAACAACTGGATGAATTTATGTGCTGTACGTGTCTACTTGCTCCTTAAATTGGTTCTACCACTGTAAAATTATATCACACTACCTTTTTTCGAATATGTTCGTTTATCAGAAAAATCGATTATCCGAACACCCCCTGCACCAATTGTTTCGGATAATCGACTCTCTACTGTACTTATGAAAACTTTCATGTAACATGCGTCCTTCATGACTTGCTCTGAATATTGTTTCTCGATCAATGAAATTTGTTATAACCTTCAGACAGATGATCCCCTCTATTTAGGCGATGGCATTACGATTTTCTTCTCGTTGTTGTGATATTGTTCAGGGATTATTTGATACATTTGTGATTTTAAATACCGCTTTCCCCAAACGAAGTAGTCACATGACCTTGCTGGCCAGTTCTGATCGCCGTTGCATCAAAGGGCTCTGGTCGGAAATTTATTCCTTAAAGTTATAGTATCGTGTAAGGTGTAGCGTACTTCACGATCCTGTGGGAACAGTAACTAACCTGGCAACAATGCCACAATTGCTTGCAATTTAAAACTGGCTTTCTTATTGAATCATCCATTGTCCGTTTGTATTTATTGATATACTTTCGTATAGAATGTATTCAAGTTCGTTATGTACCTGTAATATTATAAGCAGAATTGATGTCTACAAATACTTATGTAATGTTTGATAAATGATTGTTGGTCAACTCGTTTCGGTTAGGCCTAGAAAATTAGATAATTAATCTACGTGTTTCGACATTTTATGTTCCCTTAAATGTAATTCAGACATTGGTTATGAAGGTGGCGCTGGTACCAGTCTGGTCAGCTGTTTGACCTTTCAAATGTACTCAGTGTTTATATAAATATTCTTACATAAAACTCAATAAATACTAGTGGGACTGTGCTAAGATTTGCAGGTAATGGGAAAAAGAAATTAATAATATATAAAAATGTACAGTAAGAAGCTGAACACCTCATTATGAACAAGGTACTTCCTAAATAAAATCTTTGCAAAATTATGTAGGCCAATTATTTCTTGTCAATATGAACTTTTGTTAAAATAGACGGTATAATTATACTTAATACTAGTACTACCTGGTAATAAAGCAGTATCATTCATTATATTTAGTTTATTTAATACAATAGGCCTTGCTTTGTTCTACTTCCGTATTTAAAACTACAACCTATAAAATTAATAACTGAATTCTAACATTATACCTTATTAAAATTTTTACAAATTGAATCGGATTTTACGATAACTTACCTAAATACCTCTACAGTATTTACTGCTTACTAAAAGCAGAGTCTTTTATTTAATAACATTTATTTATTAGAAATGACCTAGATTGTCTTACAGATTCTACTTTTCAAATCTAATTCTTCAATAATTATTTAATTCTTAGATACAATAATAATTTAAATATTCAAAATGTTTTTTTTAGTAAACAGCTGTTTTGGTACGCACACATAATTAATTATTTGTACCTTACGCCTGCATTGTGCTGTATTCTGACGGGGACACTGTAAACTGCTCCTGGATTTCTGTTTACAGAGAGTTAGTCGGTTTTGATTTACTGCGAAGCCCAAAAATATAGAAAAACGAGGCCTGAAAGTTTCATGGTGTTTTGACGAAGCTGTAGGTATCCCATTTATGTAGTTTCAATAATGCAGATGCTTATTTTAGGGACAAAACTCACCGGAATGCGTAATAATATAGAAAAGATAACACAAAAGATGTATGTAATCAGTTGTTCTTATACCTACACCTGATTTGCATTTATTTAATACAAACATATTGCGTGTCACAGATCCCTTACAGTAACATTCATAAGTACCTGAGTTTATTTCAAAATTTTAAATTACTGCTTACAAAAGACAAGTTCATTAACGGTTGTGGTGCTTGGGAAGGGGCAGGTCCTTCATCTATTTCCAATATACTCGTATATAGTTGAAATATCGTTTTGTTATTTATATTATGTTTAGTTTACAACATTTATTTCAATTATTTTCTTCTTCTAAATTTTTCTTGGGCCTACTTTGTTTACTCGGTAATTTTCCCTTATTTTTTTCGTGTTTTTATAATTTACTTTTATATTATGCATCCTCGTACAGGCCACGTGCCTATTTGGGCATTTTTCATATTTTTTTAATGTACATTTTCATGCAAATGAAATTCATTTTTCAATATCCATACTTCACTTTTTATTTCAAATACCTCGTTATTATCGGATAAACGATATCGTATAGGAAAATTTCCAAAATGGATTCGCGAAACGAACCAGAATTTTTTCGGTTTCAAATTTAAAATCGAAAACATCGAAAGTTAATAACGCTTCGTTTACTAAAATATATAAATTTGAAACCTTTAAATACAGCTGTAATGATAAAAGTGTCAACGGCATCCGACGTCAAACTATTTCGGTTGGATGCGTAATTATCTTCTTCAGAGGAACAAATTGTTCTGAAACTCGCTGCAGATTCACCCCCCCCCCCAGTCTCTACCCTTAGTCAGGCATCGCCCTTATAAACTTTCCGTTTCAATAAATTTGTTTTAATCGTGTGGAGGTCGTTAGACAACCCAACGCAGTGCAAACAGCTGTCATTCAAGAAAAAATTACGACGTTGGTGAAAAGGTGGTTATTAAAAAATTGGATCCAAGGCACCCTTACTAAGAAATGAATAAACGTTATTTGATTTCAGATTTGAAGTTTTCTACTTTGAAAAACCAGTTAAACAGACCAAAAATGGCGAACATTATAAAAATATAATTTTTTATCTTATCCTTTTTTATGGATAAATTACGAACAACACTTATGAACTGTTTTTAAAGCAATTCTTAATTGTAAACGATGACTGACCTATTAAATTTAGCGAAAGTGGTCTTTGTAGCGACTTGAATATAAAGAAAAATATTGGGGTTGTAGTGATTCTCAAAGGGTAAAATTTGACGAGCGAAACATATTTAACTTCTATTTATCAATTGTATGAGTTCACTATCTATTGTTGTTCCGTTTACTTAGGATCGTTTAGAACATTGAAGTTTGCAACTTTAGTCATATTTGATTCACATTTACTATGTAAATTTATTTTAGTTTATTACTCTAAATGCTTGGGAAAGTTTATTATTCTGAATGCTTGGGCAAGTTTATTACTCTAAAGCTTGGGCAAGTTTATTACTCTGAATGCTTGGGCAAGTTTATTACTCTAAATGCTTGGGAAAGTTTATTATTCTGAATGCTTGGGCAAGTTTATTACTCTAAATGCTTGGGAAAGTTTATTATTGTGAATGCTTGGGCAAGTTTATTACTCTAAAGCTTGGGCAAGTTTATTACTCTGAATGCTTGGGCAAGTTTATTACTCTGAATGCTTGGGCAAGTTTATTACTCTAAAGGCTTGGGCAAGTTTATTACTCTGAATGCTTGGGTAAGTTTATTACTCTGAATGCTTGGGCAAGTTTATTACTCTAAAGGCTTGGGCAAGTTTATTACTCTGAATGCTTGGGCAAGGTTATTACTCTGAATGCTTGGGCAAGTTTATTACTCTGAATGCTTGGGCAAGTTTATTACTCTGAATGCTTGGGCTAGTTTAATACTCTAAAGGCTTGGGCAATTTATTACTCTGAATGCTTGAGCAAGTTTATTACTCTAAAGGCTTGGGCAAGTTTATTACTCTGAATGCTTGGGCAAGTTTATTATTCTGAATGCTTGGGCAAGTTTATTACTCTAAAGCTTGGGCAAGTTTATTACTCTGAATGCTTGGGCAAGTTTATTACTCTGAATGCTTGGGCAAGTTTATTACTCTAAAGGCTTGGGCAAGTTTATTACTCTAAAGCTTGGGCAAGTTTATTACTCTGAATGCTTGGGCAAGTTTATTACTCTGAATGCTTGGGCAAGATTATTACTCTAAAGGCTTGGGCAAGTTTATT
Source organism: Callitettix versicolor (assembly GCA_022606455.1). Lineage (NCBI taxonomy): Eukaryota > Metazoa > Arthropoda > Insecta > Hemiptera > Cercopidae > Callitettix > Callitettix versicolor. Next base: position 14,211,464 of record CM040188.1, on the reverse strand, counting down.
ACTATAAAGGCTTGGGCAAGATTATTAATCTGAATGCTTGGGCAAGTTTATTACTCTGAATGCTTGGGCAAGTTTATTACTCTGAATGCTTGGGCAAGTTTATTATTCTGAATGCTTGGGCAAGTTTATTACTCTGAATGCTTGGGTAAGTTTATTACTCTAAAGCTTGGGCAAGTTTATTACTCTGAATGCTTGGGCAAGTTTATTACTCTGAATGCTTGGGCAAGATTATTACTCTAAAGGCTTGGGCAAGTTTATTACTCTAAAGGCTTGGGCAAGATTATTACTCTGAATGCTTGGGCAAGTTTATTACTCTGAATGCTTGGGCAAGTTTATTACTCTAAAGGCTTGGGTAAGTTTATTACTCTGAATGCTTGGGCAAGTTTATTACTCTAAAGGCTTGGGCAAGTTCATTACTCTAAAGTCTTTGACAAGTTTATTACTCAGAAAATTCCGTTCAACAGTTTCAAAATGACGACAATTTAAAATTTAAAAAAATCAACTTTTTTCCTCCCTTTCCTTAAATATGGTTTTAAGATCGTAATCTGCATAAATAACATTTTCAATTTTCAAAATACGATGAAATTTAAAAATTCAATTTGGCGGGGTTTCAATTCAATTGTTTTAGTAACGATTGGTGAAATAACAATTTCCAAAAATGGTAATGCACGAAAATTCGTAAACACGATTTCCCAATCAAGTCAGCGAGACGGCTGCGTGTCGACACTATTTTGTTTACATTTTCTGGCAAATAGTTTGAGCATATTGTATTAGCATAACACGCCACAGTTGTTCATAGTGTAAAGGCTGTTGCTACGGGGAATCGACTGCAGTCAGGCAGTCGAGATTAAAGCCGTTAACTTTTCCAATTACCCACACGTTCAGGCTTGTGTGTACGTCCACGTTATAAATCTCCAGGCTGTCACTGGGACCTGATTGATATCGCCAGTCTGCCTAACTTTGACGTGCGCCATTACAATTTATAATGCGCAATCCGCTCGATTTCACTGTTAATCGATAAATCAGAATCCTATTTCTTATAAGGGTTCAAGGTGTACTGGTGTAATACCTAAAGCAGCGTTTCCAATAGTAGATTTTGAGATGGTGAACATATTTAGTCGTACTTAAAGAACGACACACTCAAGTCATTGTGCGAAATTTGAAAGAGCTCATTGATTTTTTGATGAAGGTTTACGTTTTTTTTAGAGAGTTTTAATTGACAAATGAACTATTGGAGCGGTCATCATGGTAAGAACCAAACTCGGGAAGTTAAAATTAGCACCAACCCTGAATTCTAGATCAAATTTACATGTGTCTTAAAATTATTTGCTTTCCTCTTTTTTCCTTTATATCAGTTGAACTAATAAGACGATAGATCAGCGTTAACGGAAAAAGTAATGGTTATGGCAATGCTTAAGTGCAAGCCCCGATCCCACGACCTTTAGGTGCGCAGTTCAGAAAAGAAGAAGACTGATCAGTATCCTAGCTACCTAGGTACTACCTAGGTATATATATATATATATATATATATATATATATATATATATATATATATATATATGTGTGTGTGTGTGTGTGTGTGTGTGAAAACACTTATGAAAGCAATTTGGTAATTTCATTAGCCGCTTCGTTGCATTTTCCATCACCTCTTGCGAGTCAGTAAAACGATGTTCCTTTAACATCATTTTCAGTCGTGGGAACTGATAAAACTCCGGTAGTAAGAAACATGGTGCTTCCTACATGGCTCTCTGATGAAACGCCAGTCTGCTGAATGGAATTCAAAACATCACCAAGAAAAGAAAAATGTTTCTTGGACAGAAGTCGGGGTAAAGTGATGTTGGAGGTGTTTTTTTTTTTATTACCAGGGCTTGATAAACTACGAACATATTCCTAAAGGGAAAACAGTTAACAAAGAATTTTACAAGATGATAATGTAGATTCAGTTAGATTCTAGAATTCTACGAGATTCAGTTAGATGTAAACGACGTGACAAAGGGCAGAGAACTATTGGATTTTGTGACATGACAATGCCCAATCACATCGATCGCTGATGGGGATACCTTGCTAAGCACAATGTTACCACTCTGGAACACCTTCCCTGTTCTCCAGACCTTGCACCATAGGCTTCTTACCTGTTTCTACTATTGAAAGTAACGCTGAAGGGACATCGTTTTGCTGATTCGCAAGAAGTGATGGATATATATATATATATATATATATATATATATATATATATATATATATATGTGTGTGTGTGTGTGTGTGTGTGTGTGTGTGTGTGTGTGTGTGTGTGTGTGTGTGTGTGTGTGTGTGTGTGTGTGTGTGTGTGTGTGTGTGTGTCACGAAAATTGATTTTAGTAATACATTGGACAAGTTCGTTGTTCAAGAATGTCCATTCTATAGCTGTAAAATAGTGGCAATTTCAAATGAATAAAAAAATAACTTTTCCTTACTATTTTTTTCATTTCAGTTCTGAAAACTATCATCATGTATCTCCATTAATTAAGATATAAATTTTCAAATTTCGTTAAATGTACGAAAATTTCTTAATTCGTAGGTTAAAAGTTTTAAGTGATTTCTTTTGCAATATGTGCTGATTACCATTGTGAAACATTATTTTTTTCAACACAAATAGCAAAAAAGAAAAACTTCTTTGAAGACCGCTTCTATCACGTCAGGTATTCGATTTCAGTATGAATATTTATATACGATCGAAGCGTGATAAACTGAATTTGAAAAAAAAATAGTTTTTCGTCGATAGTATATTTTGGAAAAATCGACTTTATTTGAGCAATTGAAACTCCTTTAGGCAGGCTTTGTATTTTTGCATGAAATAAGACAGAAACTGTTGAATTTAAGTCTACCAGTAAGCTGCTTGTTTTTGGCGCGTTCATGACTTACAAAACTAAAGTACACGAGCTCAAAACGAGATATTGATATTTTTTTACATATCACTTATCCTTTTAAAATTATGAATAATAAGAAGTTCAGTTATTGTTATTTAATACTACACATCCGGGCCTTTAGGACAAAATTATTTAGATCGTTTATATAGTTAAATATATCTAGCACTTTGTATATAAACATTCATTAATAAATACTTATTAATGTCATTGTACTATATTCACAATTCGTAAAAGAATAACAGTTGGATATATTGATGTTTTATATTTGTGTGAGGATAAGTGCCAATTTAAAAAAAATTTTATTACTATAACTGAACCAACATAAACTAGCAATGAACACTAATTACTGAATGGGCCGGGAGAACCTTATCCCCGCCGTGCTAATTTGTCCATATTTAGGCACACTAATCTCAGAAATTAATTATTTATAAAACTTACTTTATAGTATATACTAAAGATTAGACCGTTTTGGTTATTTAAAGCAGAGGACTTTTCAAAAAATTATTTTTTCCGAATAAAATATTTTTAATCCCAAACAAAATTTTCAAAAAATATTTTTGTAATGTTGAATAATTTCTAAATAAAGAGAGATTTTGAAATATGCCTTGCTTCAAATATACAGATTAATGTAAGAAACAAAAAGAAATACTTTAATATAAATATCATTAATAGTTTTCGAGAAAAGTATTCCTGTATCTTAAAAAAATTGCTTTCCAGACGTAATACAAAAATTTGAAACAAACCATAAATATTTTAAAGCAAACAATTAATATCTTGTGAAATTATAATTTCATTTTTATTACCAATTTCGTCTTTAAACATTTCACAACTACATAAAAAAGATTTTTATTTTTTTTTCAAAAGGTTGATCTAACTTTCTCTTTTTCAGTAGCCTACGTCTAGAATCAGAATTATTGTTTGTTTCAGTAATATTATCTTGTTGTCTACAACAAATAAACGCATGTTTCCATTTTTTTAATGTTTGTACAGTTCTAGGCGTATTATTTATATATTTACATAAAATATATTGATAACAATTTGTAAAGAACGAAAATAACCTCAAATTTACGAAACACAGGAAAAACTATTTGTAAAGCATGATATGAATTTACAATTACCTGTTGCTTCAGCTCCTCAATGAATCTTTAAAAACATAGACAAAAAAATAACAAAACACATATTTTAATAAAAGAATACTACATAGCATGTTCAATTTACGCTTAGTAAAACACGAGACTAGGCGCGTCATGAACTAGAAAAAAGCCTAAAGCTTAAACAGACCTGTACATTACAAGGCAAAAACGTTTGTTTTTTGTGCTCTACTGCTCAAAACGTAAAGAATTTGATAGCAAAGTAATTAGAATGAAGTGATAATTAGAAAATTATAAAAATCGGAAAATCTTTTTTTAAATCAAAATAGTCAGCCTGGTCCCCTTAAATTTTTAAAATCAATTTCGCTTCTGTTGGTTTTCCTCGATTGCCACACTGTCCTTAACAATGACAATACTTTTATATACTTTGTACAATGTAAGGTCTTCCTAATTATCTTTAGTATTTTGTATGCATTAAAAATATATGAATTTAGTGACTTACAAAACTGAGTATTATCTCAGTTCCTTAACGACTTCGAATTTGGAAATACAATACAGTCGCGATAATCAACATGTCCACTAATCCGTCTGTGTTAGGTGTATTCAGTATACCTATAAAGCTTTTTAGCATTTATTTTCAGCATTGCCTTAATACTGCCGTAATATGATTAATTGAAGCACTGACGTTTGCACAAATTATGTAGCTTACCAAACTTTGAACAACGACGAAATAATAAGCAACATACGTTATTACAGTGACGTCACAAAAACAAACGAAGAAAACGATCCTGTTTGACAAATACGTGCACCTAACTGGACACGATGAAGTGTTAAGTACGAGTAACGTGTGTGTAAAATTGGCAGAAGAAAACGTAGTTGTAATCCTCGAATATTTTAGTCGTAGAAAAATTGAAAGAAAAACAATACAAAGTTCATTTGTAACTACAAAGCAGAAAAGTAAAAAAAATATTTTCAAAGCACAAACCTTTAAAAAAATCTAAGAGTTTTTCAGTTCGTTTTGATTTTTTCAATAATAATTTAAACTCAGTTATTAAAATAAAAGTGTTTGAATTGTGTTATAACTTTTCTCAATTCACATAATAATTTACTATCATTTCCCTCCCTTTTCGATAATCCCACAATATGAATGTCGGATATACGCCAGCTTACCACCAGTCTCTGTACATTAGTATTTCCACCTGGAATTTAAACAAAAAAGCGCATGTGTTGTATAAACTGATATAAAATAGTGGGATAGGGAAGAAGGTTTGAACTTTACTTTCTAAACACGTACTTTGCCCTCCCCTCCCCTTATCCCCACTCGAGTAATATGCTCATGTATCATTCAAAGGTATTACCCACTTAATTCAGCGGATTCATTTACTTCACTGATTGAGAAGAATGCTGGATAAAATATATTTTTATTATTTTTCAAAACGTTATATTGAGTTACACGGTAAGGATTTAGAAAATATAATCACAGCACGCACCTGTTTCGCTGATGCGATGGAAGTGAATTCCTAGAAGTAATTTGTTATTTTACCCCCGTATTGAAAATTTGATTTCACCATAAAAACAGCGTTAAATGAGCATATACTGCTAGGACTTTAGACTTTCAGATTGTCTTGAGAATAAAAGAATGAATCCTGATTGCTGTCAAAATTTTTTTCTTAAATTTTTAACTGAATTTTGAAAAGCCAAAAGGCTAATTTATGAAGTTGTAACGGTGGTTACGATGGTAAAATCAGACTTTCAACAATATTTAACAAAAGTCATTAGTTTTAAACGATTGAAATGGCTGCCATTTTGAAACTGTTAAACGAATTTTGATGGTTATTGAAATAGTCTAAGCTTTTTTCATAGAATTTGTGCGCCAATTTTGAATAAAAACGGACTAAAATTGCGAACATGAGCAAGTTTATATAAACTTCAACGACCCCTCAAAAAGAGACCTAAAGATCACAATTGGCGCTTATTTCAAAGTCCGTGACTGGTTATTACTATGATAAAAGCTTAAAAGTTTCATTCTCCAAAAGTAATTCATTAATAATGGCTTACTATGACGTGTTACTGCCATATTAAACAATTGAACTTCAGAGTGAAAATACAGTTATTTACTAATGTGCTGTTTAGAGGAGCAAAATTTTTTAACAGCAATATTATTACTCTACGTTTGTGTTCGATGCCCATTTTTGAAATGGAAACCTCTTTAGGCGGACCGAGGTCTTTTTGCATAAAGGAAACTCGCCATTGGCTAAATAATATGTATGTGTATACTCGTTACCGTATACGCATTATTAGTATTCTTGAAAAGTATTTAATTCTACCAGTGAGCTGATTTTTTCAACGTGCATTCTTGGCTCAGTGCAATGGTTTCTGTTATGGATGTAATTATTTAATAGAACGCTTTAGCAATTTTTGTTCGAGTTTTTTTTTTAATGGCACACAAATCCAATTCTGTAATAGCTTGAACCAGTACGTTACACAGCGAAATTCAGTAAATCGTTTCCAAATGTTGTCATTTCCAAATATTTTAAAATATCGTTTTGAAAATTTGATTTTACTATCGTAATCAGCGTTCAAACCTGCACTTTTAAACTGTCAATTTCCATTGGAAATACAAATGAGTTTGACGGCGGTCAGGGTTCGTTTTCGTAAATTTTAGTACAATATCAACGTAAATTTCAATGTAAAATTTACGCAATTTTTAACACTGATTAGGACGGAGAATTTTTTTTTTTTAAAGAAAAAAAACAATTATTGTTACTCACTTACAGCGAGAGAACTGCGTGTCGCGAGTATTTACAACTGCAGGCGAGTATTGTCCGAATAAATCTCATTCTTGTAAAAGGTAGGTGGGAACCGACGCACACCCTAATAGTCAGGGGGAGTGGTTGGTACACTCCGTGCTTGGAAAGTGCAATTCTGTTCGACCTTGTAACATAAGATTGTTGCTTTTAAAGCACTCATGCAGTACACAACTGTTATATATTGTTGATACAACAGATATGTCTGAACACATTTTGTAATAACAGAGTTATCTCTTTTAATTTGTTACCGAAGAAAAATGTGTAAGGCCTAGAATACGTTATTTATTATACAATTATTTACTTAGCTACAATTATGGTTAAATATTTTAAAATGTCTGAATATTTTACATATTCGTAAAAAAAACATGAAATAACTCCAAAGATATAAAATTCTTTTAATGAGCAGTATAATTAGTGATAAATGGAAAAATTACCAAATAAATTGAGAGGTAGTGTATTAACTGGCAAACTGTATTAATTATACTTCAGCTCTGAACGCACGCTATTGGCTGTGATAACGGCTCAAGTATTCAGTTTGATTAATGTTAAATTAAAAAAAAAGGGAAAAGTTCAGTATTTGTTTTTTATTTCACTGGAGAATGATTTCAATTTAAAAAGTAGCGCAGACAGCTGTCTCGCTGACGTGATAGAAGCGAATAACCACAAGTATTTTTATTTGTTCTACACTTAATTTTAAACGTGTTATTAGGAACAGTATGTATTTGGCTTTCAAAATTTCAAATTGCATTAATAAATAAGAAAATAAACCCTGACAGCCAAATAAAATGTTTTAATTTTAACGTATTTATAAAATTCAAAATTTCAATTTATGCAGTTTTAAACGGTGATTGAGGTAAAATGAGGATAAAAACACAGTAAGACGAAAAGTTATAAATTTTTAAAATTTATAATTTAAAGATTTATTTTTAAAGACTGCCGCCGTTTTGAAACTTTTGAACGAATTTTCCTTGGTAACGGACTTGTCCAAGCTATTAGCTATTGAAAACAATTTTCATGACAAGTTTGAATCAAATAGCGCGAGATGTTTAATAATAATAATAATAATAATAATATATATATATATATATATATATATATATATATATATATATACAAATTTAAAGACGTACTATGTTTTATTGATTCACTTTTATTTCAGCTGGCAGCCAATACGCGTTGGAACCAACATTTTATAACTCCGACATTTTGGAATATTTATAACTTGCCCGAGGAAAGCTTGAGAAGCAGCCTACATATGTAAAATGGCTGTCTGCATATCCACAGTGAAAAGGGTCTAACAGAACACGATTTAAATACCACCCTAAAGGGGAACTTAACCTAACACCATAGTGTTTGCATCATATTGTATTTGTTTGTAAAAATAATTAATACTCTGAATTCGTCCATCGCAAATATTTCATTAGACCTGAGAAAAAGATATTTCCCGTGACGTATTAATGAAAAGTTATTGCAGCCTTTGTTGAAGTAAGCATCAGAACACAAATTGAGAGGACTTTAAGATTGTATATTTTATATTCAGTAATATAAAAAAATATTACTTTTAATTAAAACAATATTAATGTTTCTTAGAGTGTCAAAATGTAAGAACAATTGGGTTTTAATACAAAAATTCTATCAAAATGTTACTGAAAATCAAAATGATTTAAAAATGCTATTGCAAATTTTTAATACTTTTTAAATGTACTATTTTCAACAGTAAAAAGAACTCTTTCTCTCTCTCCCGCAAGCACACACACACACACACACACACACACACACACACACACACACACACACACACACACACACACACACACACACACACACACACACACACACACACACACACACACACACACATTTTAGTGGCCGTTAAGGAAGTGATCAAGAGGTCTATGCCAGTGCTCATTTTAAGGTCCAGAGATTCTTACAGTGACAGTCGCTCAAACAGGTCGTTCTTTCAACGGAAATTCGCAAAAAATAACTTAATACTGAAAAGTTCCTGAGCAATTTTCCGTACAAGAGAAAGAGATTAACGCTTTTTCTCTGCTTCTCCGTTAGAAAATACACAATGAAAACTGAACTAAAGGAGAGGCCATCATTATAACATCCAGACATCTCGTTGGTGCATAATTAATGCACAAATTGTTAATATTTATTGAAAACTTACGGGAATAGTTTTAGCTTTTGTTAATAAAATATTCAATATCCTGTAATAAATCTTTTAATCCCGTATTGATACTCAATTTAATTAGTTATTATTGCAATACAAAACATAATGGATAACGTATTTCAGTGTTGTTTTTTATACTACTAATTGTAACTAAGAAGTTTATTGGTATTTTTCGAACAACGCATTATAAAAAGAAAGTTACAGTGTTAATTACCAAGATTATTACTGATAGTTTTTAATGATGCGAAGTTAGATGAACGGTAAAAGTGTTAGTCCACATTTCATCAGTTCCAGATTGCGGAATCAAGTACTGATAATGGCGATAATGGTAACGACGAGTCGATTACCAAGATAAATTGTTACCAAGATAAATTGCCACTTATTCAGTATTCTTACTGAATAAATTATTTGAATTAATAAAAAATTATAGAAAATCGCATTAGCAACTTTTGTACCTCAATACCACCGAATTAGACGAAGCTTTATGTAAATTTTACAAACAACACTTAATTCTATTTCATTAATTAATATAAAACACGACGATAACAAAGGAAGGCTTTACTAAAACAATTATTAATATGAGACTCAAGTTAATTCTTTAATAAAAAAAACTTGCTTGGTTATACAGTTTTAAACTGATCTACAACTTATTGTAACATAAAGAAAGGTTGGTCGTGAAGCGACTTAAGTTATCTGTTGAAAAAACTGTAAGGAATTCTCTTTGCGACCCTTGTATTTGTTTTGTATGCATCCCTTCCAAAGTATTCAAATTTGCTTAACCTTTAACAGTCTAAGCCAATGAGACTGAAAACATGCTTTAAATTTCTTTTGTCGTTAAGTTACTGCAACTGTTGGTTTTTTTGTTTTGCCTACGTGATTTTTCATACATTTTTGGAGTCATATCCTATTTAAAGTGGACCGTATAACCTATATTTTTCTTTTCTTAAAATAAAGACACCCGACAGTTAATTTTTATTGTAGTTTGTCACTTATAGTTCTCCTCTTAACTGACAAATTCTTTCAGATTTATAAAGTTCTATCAGCTACACTATATAATTACATGCTATTCATGTTACTTATATTATATATATATATATATATATATATATATATATATATATATATATATATATATATATATATATATATATATATATATATATATATATATATATATATATATATATATATATATATATATATATATATATATATACATATATATAAAATGAATTTACAAAATAATTTTTGCATGTTCACTTCTTTCAAAATATGATTCCGTCATCAATCATAACAATTAGTGTTAACATCTGCATAAAATTGCTTCTTAAACCCCAAATCACATCGAGAAAAAGGAAATCAAGCCTCACAGATTTGATTTATTAAATAGATTTGATTTTTCTTTTTGACTTTCTCATTTTCTCATTCTCTGAATTACCTTTTCATTTCGAAACAGTTAAAGGTATTTGTCCAAGCTATTATTTAAATAGTATTTAGTGCCAAGAAGAGTCAAATCGGAAATATATAAGCGATCCCATCCTATATATATATATATATATATATACCTGGGTAGTAATTTTCATTAATGATCAAAATTTGAGCAAAACTAAAATTGAGAAAAAAATTTAACCACCTGATTTTCTCTTTCTTCCTTCAATTTAGGCTACAAGAAAGAATAATTTGACAGTTAACTAATAAATCTAATTTGACCTACTTACATGGAAATCTAAAAACAGCTGTTCGTAAAATGTCAGTTCAAGTTTCATTACACGTGTACTGCCTTGTTTGGATTTCATAATGAAAAGAATGCTATTGGAGCGGCTATCATTGGAAGACCTAGACATGGGACTTTGAAGTATGCTCTCATTCTATTATATTACTTTTTGAGTATCTGTTAAAATTTATTGTGGTGTGTGTGTGTGTTTTTTGTAATCTCACGTATTCAATTTTAGTCGTCAACAACTTCTTTCGAATTTTGCACAAAAATCGATTTTAGTAACATCAGCCTTAGCGATCTCTTCTAATCTGTAAATTTTCCAAAAGTTTTTTTGTGAATATTTTTTAAATCCTATTTCACCATCGCAATTAAAATATGTTCGGCGATCCGGGGCTCATCATTGTATTGTCGAAAAGAATGAAAGATTAAGAAAAATTTCTTTTTGAAATTCGCTTCTAAATGTCAGCGAAACAACTTGTATTTAGTTAGCCTTTTATAAATTCTGTGAATAGCTTTTAATAAACAAACTATACAGTGCTAGAAAGTTTTTCGAGTTTGAAGACATCATGACGTTTACAGTAATGAATTATTTTGAATTACAAGCACATTTTACACAATTTTAAATTAACTTTTTATTTTGTAAATTAATTCGTTACGCTTTCCTTTCACAAACTTAACGCTCTACTTTGGAAAGCCATTAAGTTATTTTAATTTTATCTTTATAAGTTTTACTACGAATAACGTTACACTCTTAGTAAGTTCAGAAATTTCTTATGTACACAAATTGAATAATTATGAAATGGTTGGCCGATCGAAGTTCAGCTATCGTTCGGCTGTTTTGTTTGTTACGCTAATTTGGCCAAACGCATTCACTGTTGTTTTAAAATTTGGTACGAAAGTATCTCGTAGGTTATACAGCCTGGACGTTGTGTGTGAAAGAGTTTTTATTTCAATTTCGTTTCAGATTGGCGTGCTTTGATTTAACGACGATGAGTGTAGTCGCTAGCTATTCCTGTAATACTGGCTTAACGGTTCTTTCTATCAAAGGTTTCACTTCTTCATGGAGAAAAAGCATACAATTTGGCACAAAGTTGGTCCTGTAACATTAGTGTGTCCGGTTAAATTGGCGGGAAAGTTTGGGAGCACGTCAAAGCGGTGGCTTAGTTAACGTATGCTGCAAAGGATATTGTCCTTGAAAATACTAGATACACATCAGGCTAGTGTAGTAATTAAAAAAATGTTTTTGTCAGTGTTTTTTATTTTACTATTTACTCCTGAACTCTAAGTTTAGTTTGTTTTAGATTTAGTGTATTGCCTGAAGTTGTAAATTAATATAATCAGATTTTAGGCAAAGTCAATTGAAAAGATTTTTGAGAAATACCGATTCTTTGTTTCCCTCGACAAATTCTATAACTAGATTTATGGAGTTGAGTTCCGCATTTGATTATAAGTATTTCTTTTTGTTAATTTTTCATTTTTGTAATTCTTAAAGGAGTTTATAACTGAAAAGAGATTGAAAACAATCCTTGAAAAACTAAAAAAATGTTCGAATATATTTTTGTCCTTTAACGTTTTACCTTCTGCCAATTATACTAATAAAGGCGTGGGATCAGTATTAACAGAAAGGCTTTCAGTAATCACGACATTAAAGTACGCAGGTTCGGAGTCGCAACATGCTGACAGTTCCTTTAATCACCTCGTACACGCTAGCATTTATCAGCATGTTCTGATATACAAACAGACTATATCCTAACTTCAAATGTCATAGAAATCGGTCGAATAGTTCAATTTGCAGCGTTGTGAAACACACAACACATACTCACAAGGACAAAAAAATTAATTTTTGGAATTCAAATTACCTAAAAACGAATAAATACATAAATATATCAAGATCAATACTTTTACTGCAACTTTGAGGGCTCTGTGATCAAGGTGCTTAAGACACAGTCTGCTATGATCGTAGTTTCGAGACTGTAGGTACTACCGTAAGCTTTTTTATTTTTCGTTAACGAAGATCCGTCACACTCATCATTCTATATCCATACAGTATGGAAGGTGTTTCCTGTAGAGAGAGTTAACTAACGGTGGGAAGAAAGGTTTATTCAAACTTTTTCGTACTGAATAGCTTTTCTTTAAAACAAATCTTCTCTGGACGCTATGAACAAAACGTCTCCAGCTAAAATCGATTGTATTTTTGAAAAGTCGTTTCGTCATAATTTACTAAATATTTTGTTCGTGTATGAAAATTCATAAGTGAAATCAGTGAGGCAAATATTTTATTTGCCATGATTAAATCGAAAAAAAATTAACAAAACTTGACCGCTGGTATTTGAGTTGTTTTTTTCTGTGCTCTACACTTAATATTATAAGATATAGTTTACAAACTTTACTGAAATCTCCCCCGTCTACTCTAACACACTCTGTGCCATTATCGCTGAAACACACTCGAGTCTTCTGCGAGTTTTGAAGTAATCCATCAAAGCGGGGACACGTGTTTCCCTTGTTCACTTCAAGATTTCGGAGGGCGCAATTATATATTAATTATTTATCTTTCAAACTATTAAATTAATCCCACATCTCACGTTCCAACAGTTTAACCAAGTAAGTCGGCAAGTATGTCTAAATATATAATTATTACTTTAACAATAATGATTTTTCAGTTGATTTCATTCTTTTTTTGCTCTAAAACATAGGTATTCTTGTTCTTTATCATGATAAAACCTAACACAAAACCTTGAAATGAGCGCCTTTACTCTTTTCCAAAACAGCTTTTGAGGGGTACGTTACAAATCATGTGAATATGTCCAATGTATGAATGTACAGAAATATGTATGTATATATATTTGTTGTTGTTATTTTAAGGCGAAAAGCACATTGAGGCTATTATCGCCTCACTAAATGTAACTGTGAGTGTAAAGTGTTAAAGTCGTAAGTGTAGTGTTGCAAGTGTTTTAGACTCGGGTACCGCGAGGAACGTCTAAATCCTCTCAATAGTGGCAGCTAGTCTGCACCCCCTGAGGGGCATATATAAATAAATAAATATATATATATTAAAAAATAAATATATAAATAAATAAATAAATGCATATATATATATGTGTGTATGTTATATGTGTGTGTGTGTGTGTGTGTGTGTGTGTGTGTGTGTGTGTGTGTGTGTGTGTGTAATCTAGTGTTGTTTCCTATTTCGGTCCAAACTGATAAAAAAATAGCTCACAAATATTAATTTCTTTGTTATATTACTTTTTTTATATTACATTTTTTTTAAATCTAATTTTTCTATTCATATTAGTAAACATTTGAAATTGTCCAATTCTATTGCCATTACGAAAATGTATTTTGGTATGTGCAGTATTATATTTTCAATGTGGTTTGGTAATTTTAAGCGGTAATTTGTGCAAAATTCTGGGGTAGTCATATTTAAAAAAATGTAAAATAAAAAACTTAAAATGTCTATAACATTTATTAAAATACTGTTTTGAAACGGTTGGTCAGATTTTCTAAATAACTAACCTGTGTTGTATGATAAGTATGATAACAGTTACTTTATTATATTTGAAACAATTCATGAAAACAGTTTCTAGAATTTAGAGTTGGAGCTCATTTCATATTTTCGTGTCTGAGTTTTACCTTTATGGCCGTTCTAATAAGTTTTCATTAAATATAAAAACGCTAATACAATTTATGACTAAGATTATTTGCTCCTTTTCCAAAAGAAATTTATTAGTACATTTGATCAAATATAACAGTTATGTACCACGATTAAAATTATCACTCTTATTTAAACATTATTTAAATGATCTTACCTTGATGGCCGCTCTAATTAGCTTATTTTCAAATGGCATCTCAAGTAATATTAATACAAATAACAGTTATTTATCACGAATAAAATTATCACTGGTAGCTAAACATAATTTAAATAATCTTAACTTGATGACCGCTCCAATTATAATGGAAATTTATTAATAATATTAATATAACATAACAGTTATTTATCACGAATAAAATTATCAATATTAATTAAATATAGTTTAAATGATCTTACTACCTTGATGTCCGCTTCCAATAGCTTATTTCCACATGAATATCATTAATAATATTAATATAATAAAAGAGTTATTTATCACGGCCAGCTAAACATAATTTAAATGATCCTACCTTGATGGCAGCTCCAATATCTTATTTGCAAGTGAAAATTCATTAATAATATTAATGTAAAAGTTATTTATTACAAATAAAATTATAAATATCGTTAAATATAATTTAAATGATTCATGGCCGCTTGTATTGCTCATTTTTCAATTGAAATTCACTATTAATTTTAAAGTATATACAAGTTATTTATCACGAGTAAAGACTAACTGTTACTTTCTCCTTTGAGGCTAACATAATGTGTCATTCAAAGTTATCTCGGAATGTGTTCTCTAACAAAATAGTTCTAGTAAAGTCCGATCCATTCTGTTGAATTCTACTCCTCATTTCGAATTCCCTGCTTTGTTGTTCTGCGGTTAGGTTTGTGTGTGGATATCTGTTTGCGGCATCGGGCTTTGTATGGTTGTGTTGGCAGCACGATATCGTATCCACGTAAAATTGGATCAAAAGTTAATTCATTTCAGGGCGAAATGCTCAGCAGAATTGCATGCATTCTTTAGAGGCTTTGACATGGAAACGAAACGAAGCGACTGAAATCAAACCTTGTAGAAAAGTGAATTGTCCGCGTCACGCAAATGTGTCGCTGACCTAATTGAAGCGAAATTCAAACACTTTTTTGTTAAAAACTTTCGGGAAATGTAATTTTACTCTTATAATCAGCCAAACAATTTGGATAAATTAGCGCTTAAACATTCAAATTACTTCGACAATTTAAAATTATAACGTATGGTTATTTTAACGATGATTAGTGATTGGAAAACATTTAAAAAAGTTAATTTTTACAAGAGTCAAGGTGTTTTTTCTGGGATAACCCTCCTGAAAAAAATTATGATGTTCTCAAACATTAAATCGTGGCAAACAGCTATTTTGCAGACGTGATAGAATGATATTTCCACAAATATTTTTCCTGTCACCCTCTTTTTCAAACCTTCGTAAGAAACATTTAAATATGTATATATTAGCGTTTTAAACTTTAAAATTGCATTGAAAGTATGGAAATAAACAATGATTGCCTTCAAATTATAATTTTTTATTTCTAACGGATTTTTTAAATTGAAAACACAAATTCATGCAGTTTAAATGATGATTACTATAGTGAGATCAGATTTTCTTAAAAATTTAAGACAAACAGGTTAGGACTTTTTGAAATTTGAAAAAATCCGGGTTGGGTGTAACGATAATAGCTGCTTTAACAGCTACTATTTCAATGGAAATTTAATATATTTTTTAGCGTACTTTCCTTCAACTGTTCAAACGAGATGTTCTCGGAATTCAATCTGCATGCAGTGATTATTGATATTTTATAAAAATATTCGGATTCAAAATTTCTTATAATAAAATTTCAGTAATTTGGGACGTGCAAATCGGTGTTTCCATACAAAGTGAACTTGTCTAATTTCCTTATTTTTTAGACTTTTATTTCAAAACGTTTTTCAAGTTTGAAAATATAAAATCCTAACATCTGGCTTCACCGGACGTCTATTGTAACACATGAGAATCTTTGCTTAACAAGTTTCGAACCTGATACAAGACTAAGGAGCGGGGAGCGGGACGGCGTGCGAGTTTAGAATACAAAATGAGAGCAAACTTTCCCCTGCCCTGATTGCCGCAAAGTTATTTTTCCAAAATTGGTGTCACATGTTTTTCTTTTGTATAGTGTTACAGAAATCAAGCGGAAATTAAATTTACTTAGAAAAGTATGCGAATTGTTAAGATGACGTTTGCAGTAAGCGTTTTAAATATTTATGTACTAACTTATAATGTAGACAAAAGTAATCGCTCTACTATCGTGAAGAAAGCTAATTTCAAATAGCAATACACACATTTTATTATGGGGACATTTTATATTATAAAACTATTCCCGATGGAGGTAAAATTAAAAATTGTTTAGTCGTACATTCTCAGGCAAAATCTAACTTCACTTTAGAAAATTAGCATTAAAATTTGCATCAAGTTATTTACATTTTTTATTATATAAAAATATAATTCATGACATTTAAATGTTTATTAAATTTGTGAAACATAACATAATGATTTTTCAAAATTTTGAAGGGCCGCCATTTTGAAATGGCTACACGAATTTCGCTGGGTAAAGATTTTGTCTAAGCTCTTAGTAAAATCAACTTTATGGTCAAATTTGAAGAACTTCCGCTAGCTGAATAACACTCTCTCTCTCTCTCTCTCTCTCTCTCTCTCTCTCTCTCTCTCTCTCTTTTGTTCTCCCTTTAATAATGAAAACCATCAAAATCGAAAGTCATTCTCTTAAAAAATTTACAAATAAATACAGATTATCTTTTGAAACTATATGTAACAACTATAAATAGCCTAGGTTTTTGCACTTAAAGTTATTCGTCCTAAACAAATAAAAATATTATGTGTGTTCGTTCGCTTAGCATGTAGATCTAGACAAGTTACAAAAATTGTTGACCAACTGTAAACCAAATATGTATGTTGTACAGTAGCTATGATTATTTCAACATGTGGTAAGATTCTCAACGGTTTTTCAAATACCTTGATAACGTGCCACGTAGGATTACTACGAACGTTCGAACGTGACAGCAACGTGACATCGCGCAAGCTACGTGTATTCAGCATTAATTAGATCAGAGATTAGTCACGCCTCAGCGCCAATCACTGCTTTCATTCGTGCAATTAATAAGTGAGACATTCAATTACTCATTACTTCAGTGATAAATATTCATTAGTCTGACTCTCAAGTTGAAATGCAGTAAAAACTTACTAAATTCTAAATATAGCCAGAATTACCGGTCTTACCATAAATATAGTCATCATGGTAAGACCCAGACTCGGTACCATTGCATTGTAGTTAGCCGCCACGGTGGCCTAGTTGATAGCACCTCGAGGACCCGGGTTCGATTCCCGGCCAGGGATTGGCATTTTCATACGCTATAAATCATCCCATCGTCTGCATTAGCTCAAGTGTGAACAATAGTCAGACGTTAAACACAAAAAAAAGGTATTGTAGATTTGTATTTTGTAAATTAAACTAATCTTAAGACTAGATGTCTTCTTTTTTGAGTATTTTTTCAGCTAGATTGGGTGGTAAGTTCTCTTTTATTGACATTTCTTCACTTTTTATGACATCTTTTCATACTCATGGAAATGCAATACTGCAATAAATTTCTCTATTAATCTGCTTTTCATTTTATTATAACCTTTTAAGGTAAATGTTTAGTACCATGCAGGTTAAATAGATGAAATTAGTAGGCGTTAATATTATGGGAGAGGTTCGGACCTGTAAACTAATCAGTACAGCGGCTCAGTAGACCTCTTGAAGGAACCTCACTATATTGTAGTAAAGAAATGTATTTTTTTTTCTTTGTTATTTTAAGGCGAAAAGCACATTAAGGCTATTATCGCCTCTCTAAATGTAAGTGTGAGTGTAAAGTGTTAAAGTCATAAGTGTAGTGTTGTAAGTGTAAGTGTGTGTTATACTCGGGTACCGCGAGGGACGTCTAAATCCTCTCAATAGGTGCAGCTAGTCTGCACCCCCTGTGGGGATAATGGAAAGTAATAAAACAGATAGAGGATCTATGAGTATTCTTGTTCTTATAAACCAGGATAATAGTTAATTTTTGGTCAAACTTCCAAACACATAAAATAAAGTACTTATAATTAATATTACCTACTTTTTTTCTATTACATATATATTCTTTTCCATTCTCGTCACTTTTTTAATAACGCAGAACAAATTTTAAATAAGATTAATTTAAAATAATGAATTTGATTTGGTCATTGTAATTACATAGAAAATATTAATTAATTCAATTTTTTTATTATCTAATAATACAAATTAGATATTGTATAGTGAGCCCCTCCGGATCACAAATCAATGCATGATCTGCTTATAAAAATTTGTTACAAATAAAAATAATATTTCATACAGTATAAAACATAAAACTATTTTGATTAAATGCAGTACAAACTTTTCTTTTCTGTAACCTGGATTTGCTTTATATAGGCCTAATCTGTAAGAAGAAGCTGTAACATGGTATTGGTAGCAAACGAGTTTGTGTAGAGAAAACAGGGCAATCTAATTTCTTTGGAGTGAACGTTAAAATGACTCGTTGGTGGTTTCAGAATCTTCTTCAAAAGTAAACATAGGCACAAAGTAGGCAGAGGGTAAACATGGATTCTTTAGGTAATTCCAGATAGTGCAAGAGGGCCTAGTCAGTTTTGTCACCAGTATTTGAAACATCTATTAACTAGTGGGACTTTGTTGAATTGATCGTGCTAGGCAAAGTCGCTGTTTTAACTTGAGCATTCGGCATTTGTCTTTTGTGTTTGTTTACTTGTTAAGCAGTTTTAAGCCAAACGCATTGACTGATTGATTTGACATTTGGTACAAAGGTATCTTTTCTAAAGGCCTCTATGTACTGTAAGATTGTTTCCCATTCTTTCTGTTTCAATATAGCGACTTCTCATTTACGATGACGAGTGTATAGTTTTTCACAAACGCATATACCGATTGTTTTGAAATTTGTACGAAGGAATCTTGTGTGAAGTCACGATATATGTGTAAGATTGTTTCCCATTTTTTTCCATTTCAATATGGCGGCCTATGATTTACCGGTAAATATCACGGTTAACGGTTACAGTCGAGTTATCCGTGGTGAGCCGATTTTGGTAAGCGCTTTGTATATTCCTTAAGAATATTCTGCAAGGTCTATTTTTATTTGAACTTCCAGTAAATATACTGTATATGATTGTGTGTGTGTGTGTGTGTGTGTGTGTGTGTGTGTGTGTGTGTGTGTGTGTGTGTGTGCGCGCGCGCGTGAATTTAGAAATTTACCATTTTCGGTCGATTTAATTTAAACTTGACACAGAAATAGATTTTGGTAATAGAGCTTCAACGAATGTATTAACCAGGAAAATCCTTTCAATCGCTTTAAAATGACTGTCATTTTAAATGGTAAAAAATATTAAATTTTTATTCTAAATTAAATTATTGGAATCTAGTTTCACCATTGTGATTTGTGTTAACATCTGCATAAATCAGCGTTTAAAAATACCATTTAAACCACAAACAATGAATCTAACGGAGTTCATTTCCGTTTTTTAAGTGTAAAGTTAAAAGCTTAAAAATCAGATTTTCTAGATTATAAGTTGAAACAAATATTGTCGGGAATGTGCTTCCGTCACGTCAGCGAGGCAGATGCGTGTCGCGATTATTGGGTGATTTAAATAAATCTGATTATTTCAACAACTAGACGAGGTACGTGCCGGAAAGGTATTTTGCACGTGCCAAAGGAAGTGTTTGATATTTAAATGAGCTGACGGAACTTGAACAAACTAAGTGGAAATGCAGTCCTTTGTAGTATTGTCCATGGAAATGTATTGTGAGGAACGCAGATGGTAGAATACAAAATTTGCATCGAAATAACGTGTTACCGCTATTATAACAGTACTGAGTTTTAAAACTACTACAGTATATGTTATGTAAGGCCCCTAATCTACGGGGGAAATCGAAAGTAGCACCAGGGCACTACGTTGTGCGTTTATGAAAATATTTTTTAAAATTTTGTATATATCTTCGAGCAAACATCACAAACAACTGAAACAAAGTAAAAAGTTAAAGATAGGACAACCAAAGCAACGGCAATTTCTGGTTTTTAATCATCAACTATTAAACTACCGGAATAAGAAAAAAGTAAAGATTTACGATATCTGTGTGAGACTAATAACTTATTACGTATGCAGGAGAAAACAACATCCGAACGGCTCCTAACTCTAACGAACCCTAAAATCAATCACAGAGAAACACATTACACGACAGAAGAAGTAGTAACGACATATAGCAGGAATGTGAAATCAAAAATCACGTGATGCACGAAGAAAGCGACTATGAATAAATCAAACACAAGACCATTAGACGAACCACATAAGAGTTGGTATTAATGTAGGACATCTACATCTCAGGAATGAGAATAAGGCTAAATGTTGATAAAAGCAGGACTAAGAGCTGGAAAAAGAAATGAGAGAAGTAGAACGAGAAAAAGGTGAAGAAGAGGGAAAGGTGAGTGGGAGGAAAAGGTGAAAGAGAAGACAAAGGAAAAGGAAAAAGGAGACGAAGTAAAAGACAACGAAGAATAAGAAAAGGATGAGGACAAGAAGAAGAAAAAGAATCCGAAAGAGAACTAGTGAAGTAAAGGAAGAGAAAGGAGAACAACAACAACAAGAATAGGATGAGGAAAAGGAAGAGGAAGTACAAGGACGACAATACAATAACAAGAAGTGGAAGAAAAACAAAAAGTGAAAAAGGAAAAGAAAGAAGAGGGAGAACAAAAAGCTGAAGAGGAAAAAGAAGAAGGAGAAGAAGAAGCTAGTGGAGTTTGAGAAAATGAAATTTATTATTTTATCTATCAATTTAATGTATACATCGCGATCTTGTGGTTATAAATTGCTCTAAGGTACATTCAGAATAGTTAATGTTTACTGCATTGAACCTGTTTTTAAAAGTTTATTGTAACAGGTTTATTTATTATGCGCATAACAAAGTACGCAACCTCAAGGAATAACAGCTGAAACTGCGAGTTGCAGGAGTATATTTTCCTTATTTTATGGCAGAAATAGTAGACGCGTTTTACAATTTTTTTTTGTAACTATAACAAAATATCGTTGCTAGTGATAACTGTTGGCGCAGTCGTTATGGCGAAACCCAAATTTGGGGCCATGAAAGAGATCCAATCCTGAACTCCAGATGATTCCGTGTTCGGATGTTCTCATGAAGGCCACTCTGTGGCTTAAAGTCACGTACTTTACGTTGCTAGTGATAACTGTTGGCGCAGTCGTTATGGCGAAACCCAAACTTGGGGCCATGAAAGAGATCCAATCCTGAACTCCAGATGATTCCGTGTTCGGATGTTCTCATGAAGGCCACTCTGTGGCTTAAAGTCACGTACTTTACGATAATATTCGTACCCAGTTTGAACAAGAAGTACCGGGTACACTTTAATGAAATGACAAAGTCACTTCAGCGGTAACCGTACAGCCCCACTTGACTGTATCTGCATTACTTCATAACAAAGAGAAACATTACTTCGAAACTTGAGAGAACGTAGACTCTACTTTGTAAATTCCTAATGGGTTTAGGAATGCTTTAATATTGTAATTTTTAAACAAGTACACCTTTTAAAATTTAAATTATAGTAATAAAAGCCTTTCTCGGTGAGTGCTATGTCTGTTTTTGTTTTATTAAACAGCCATTGTTTGTTAAACAGGCTTAGACGGGAAATATTACAAAGCTGAAAGCTTATATTTGCAAGTTTCGGAAGCTTTTAATATACCTTCTAAAAGCTGAATGTGTGTTTAATATTCCTAGGAAATACGGTATTGGCTGCGTATATTTGTTTGTGAACTCTCTTCTTACTTTCGGGAATTGTTTGCAGAACTGAGGTAAACAAGGCAGAAGGAATAATTTATTAGGAAAAAACGTTCGGAAGATATAGTAAATCTTTTTCTTTAATTTTTGTTAAATTATAAAAATAATTCTTGCACACAGCTGCCGCGCTGAAGTTCCAACATTAATAACATTATACCTTATTTTGTAAAATCCGTTCTAAGATGAACGTAAATTCAAAATTTAAATAATTATAACTTTTTGCCAGGTACATTTTAGCATGTTTGCATTTACCGCATTATGAAAATGTTAGTGTCACAATTATCAATCAGTCTCTACCTAATTTAGACAATTCAAAAACTTTGTTCCTAGCGAATTCATATTTACTGTCCTAAGTCTTCGCCTAAGACAAACAACCACCTCGAAGATTTCAGATATGATTTTGGTGAAACTTTTTAACAATGTTTCTTCTAATAAGAGTTGTATCGAACGGATATATATATATATATATATATATATATATATATATGTGTGTGTGTGTGTGTGTGTGTGTGTGTGTGTGTGTGTGTGTGTGTGTGTGTGTAATTTCATATGCCGCGTATGCCTGTAATTTCATTCAAATTTTGCACAAAATTGATTTCTATTACTTAGATTGCATAAGTTCGTTACCCATCAAAACCAGTTCAACGGTAGTTTCGAAATAGCGGTAAATCCAAAATTTTCAAAAATATAATTTTAAACTCGATTAAAAGTATGATAAATGTTATCATCGTTTAAAATCTGTATAAACTAGTAATTTTTATTTTAAAATACCATAGAAAATACTAAAATAAATCTGACAACGTAATTTGAAACTTTCCGCCACTAATTTGAAACTCTCCACCACTAATTTGAAAATTTCCGCCACTAATTTGAAACTTTTCGCCACTAATTTGAAACTTTCCGCCACCAATTTGAAACTTTCCGCCACTAATTTTAAATTTTCCGCCACTAATTTGAAACTTTCCACCACTAATTTGAAACTTTCCACCACTAATTTGAAACTTTCCGCCACTAATTTGAAAATTTCCGCCACTAATTTGAAAATTTCCGCCACTAATTTTAAACTTTCCGCTACTAATTTTAAATTTTCCACCACTAATTTGAAACTTTCCACCACTAATTTAAAACTTTCCACCACTAATTTTAAACTTTCCACCACTAATTTGAAACTTTCTATTTTTAATTTGAAATTTTTCTCTACTATTTTGAAACTCGTCATTACTAATTTCAAACTTTCCACTATTTATTTTTAGTTGTAGAACATATGCGGACGTGGATGTTGAGATGGAGGTCGGAGATATTTTTGCTTAGCAAAATATGTTGAGTTGGATGGTTAGTAACAGATTTAAAAAGGAAGTGTAGCAAAACATTTTTGTTTTAAAGTGGCATTGTATTGCTTATTCCGACCAAAAAATCATTTACCCAAGACCGTATCAGGAGGAATCGGAACAATGAGCCGTATGAATAAAACTGAAGAAATGCTTCAAGTAAAATGTAGAAGCAAAAGCATTTCTTTCATTACATACTAATAATGATTACCTTTTGCTTACAAGTAAATCCTTCAGTATAAAAGTAAAAGGATAAAGAAAACTACGTGTTTCTTTATGAATCATTATTCAAATAAATTATCCATTTTAATAGTATCTAAGGTTGATTAGGGAAGTTGTCTTTTTCACGTGGTGAGGGAAGTAATTCACAGATCGCTAAGTGTGAAACGCATTCCATTGCAGTAGAATTGACATGTCTCTAATACCGCCTTTGGCGTTGTACGAAATGTTCTTAGTCTGTAATACACTTTGAAATGTTTTCGACGCTGTAGATTGTGCCACATCAAGTTCCCCACCGATACATTTTTGATATTCAAAATCAACTAAACAACGCAAAATTATCTGCATTTCTTGTGATGGAAGAGAGAACCCCACCTCGTGTCTCTTCACTAATGCTTAGACACTTGTTCGTTAGCCATTCCACGATCTATCCTTCGAACTTATATAGACTCTTAGAATCTCCAGTGAGTGTAGAAGAACGTGATTTATAACTATCTTAACACTTTGCACACAAACTAACTCTGCCAAGGCAACAAGGAAAATACAGCATAAACATTCACTTCCCAGGTTAATCTCTCCTGAATAGATTCATCATTGTCGAAGGATTTGCTTCTCATTTGGAATAAATGATAACCATTTACTACTGACAAAGCAAATGGATCAACAAGAGAAGGACGTGCTTGAACTTAAAGTAAAAGGTTTTGATTGATATTTTTATTCATATCAATTGAAGGATACGCTTCAGATTTTGTGAATTAAAGCTTTTGCTTCTTTTTATTCATAAGGCTCAATGTTATACCAATATAGTTAATTGTAAACTCCAATTTTAATTGGTTCAGTTACGCTTCCTTCGGATTAAACCATTGAAAGTAAAACCCAATAAAGGATTGAAATATCTAGAACACGTGACCAATGAAATAACTTTATGAAAGTTTTATAACTCGAGACGTGCTTGCACATAATCCTTTATTCTATTATATTACACTAACTTGTATAAGGACTACTCCTTACTTCAACAAGTGGAACAATAAAGTTTTAGTTTGGAATTATTTATTTCCTCATGATTGATAAAACGCAATCACCAACAAAACAGTCACGGTAGATAGTAAACTCAATCTAATAAAGTTGACATAAATTTTGTACGTTTTGAAGATAATAAAGTAATAAAAATGAAGAATTCTATTAAAATTTTACTGCTCCACTGAATGTCCTTTGCCCGTTTTGTGGGTCGTTCCTTTCACGACAGGTCGTTGTCTCCTTGAGAAAAAACGGCATGTCTTCACTGTTTCATTTTTAGGCTGTATTATGAATGGTAACACTTCGGACTGCCATTGTTTAATACATGATATGGCTCTATTTATAACTGATTCAAATAAGTAATATAAAAATAGCAAAAACATCGTAACTGATAACACTGACGGGCGCGCTAGTACCAATGAAGACTTCGCAGTCTGGACTGTATCGACATACGAGTTACACGGTAGTGTTTGGCCAAATAAATCTTATTTTTGTGGGTTATAATAAAATCGTGTAATTGTGTTCAGTGTTGTGAAGTGTGTTTCAGTGTTTTGTTAATTTTGTGACGACCTCGACAGAGGGAATATCACCATTTGTACTGCAAAGAAGATGAAACAGTGGAATTTCGAAACCGAGGTAGCCTTTACAAGATAAGTTAAAATTACCACCAGACGGAAGAAAATAGGTTAATCACACTTATTTAAATTTAAACGTTTATTTACAAAAAGTTTTAAAAATATTACATTTCAGTTGAATATTTGTAAGGCTTTGAACACTTATGCTAGAGATAAATCGCTTACAAATTACAAATTAATTCTTATGTACACGTTGTTTTTGGTGCTTGTCGTGCCGTGTGAGATTGATTACTTGTACGACAAATACGAGACAACCCAATTGTTTGAAGGTTTAAATGGAGGGGCTTCGTGCGTTTGAATGTTTACACGTGCGGTTGAGGGGCGAAGTTACCTTGATTGTTTCCAAACAGTGAAATTGAAATTTAATCAGCAGTAACATATAAAACGCACAACAAAAGAATTTAAACAAATAATATTTTACTGCACTTACGGAAAGAGAAATAATCGGGCTAGCAGCTATTTCGATGACGTGATTGAAGCATATTTCCAAAATGTATTTATTTTATATTTTTTTGAATCTCTGATTTTACCTTAATTAAAAGCATTAAAATCTGTATGTGTCATCTTTTCGATCTTTAAAATTGCACTAAAAATTTCAAGATGAACCTTGTCTGCCGTTAAATTACATTTCATAATTTCAACTTCTAATTTATGCAATTTTTAACGCCAACTACTAGTTCAATCAGTTGAAACGATCGCCATTTTATGCATATATATATATATATATATATATATATATATATATATATATATATAAAGTTTTATAGCCGCCTCGGTGGCCTAGTGGATAGCGTATTAGGCTTATACCCCGTGGAACCGGGTTTGATTCCCGGCGAGGGCTTGGCATTTTCATACGCTATAAATCATCCCATCGTCTGCATTAGCCCAAGTGTGCACAATAGTCGGACGTTAAACACAAAAAAAAAGTTTTATGATTCATTTAAAAAGTTATCTAGATATCAGGATCGGCACTCATTTCAAGGTCAGTGATTTGGATCTTACCATGATGTTCGCTCTAATAGTTCTTTTTTCAATAAAATTCACTATTAATTCTAGCTGTTTTTTTGTGTGTTATTTTAAGGCGAAAAGCACATAGAGGCTATTATCGCCTCCCTAAATGTAAGTGTGAGTGCAAAAGTGTTAAAGTTGTAAGTGTAGTGTTGTAAGTGAAAGTATGTGTTAAGACTCGGGTACTGTGAGGGACGTCTAAATCCTCTCAATAGTTTCAGCTAGCCTGCACCCCCTGCTGGGCTATTCCTATTCACTATTGTAGCTTTTGAAATAAAACATTTTTTATTCAAGTAATTATAATTTTTAAATATTGGCAACAAATTATAGTAATTCATTCACTTTACTATCTCGCTTTACGATTTGATCCATACAACTGGATTTAGTAAACAAAGTCTGACAACAGTTGAGTGGTTTCTATTTTCGATTTACTGCCATAACTCGTAACTTGAATCGTGAATTTACTCCTATAAATCATTTTTTAATGGACATTTGCTGAAAATACTATTTTTTTTGTTTATGGAACACCCATTTATAAAGATTTTCTAATCAGGAAATTAAAAAATCGTACCTTTCCTTTCCGCGAACATAGTTTACACCTCCTGGCTGAATATTAGGGTTGTACGGGCACAAACACCTATTATTTCTCTTTAAAGTTTTACTATAGCAGCACTAGTATGTCTGTTTTATCCGAGTCACTAGAAGTTTAAATTATTTAATCAGATAAAAAAAAATTTGCCTGCCTACTACAAATAAAACTCAAAAGGGAAAGGCGATTATATCTAGAAAACCTGAGAGAACTGAATTTTGAACGAAGACATTATTTCATTGTATTCTAAAGTTACACGAAAAGTTAGTATTTACAGAACTTTTTTCTCATCGTCCATATTTTATGTAAGCTTTATTAATGAGGTAGAGGGATTATCGTTAAAAGTAAGGAAAAAGCAACAGTAGTAACTGCGGCTCGAACTAAGAACATTTTGGTGCGCCACATGACCGGTTCTTTAGTTACATCGACCATTGAACCCCTATTTACAGAACGCTCACTTTCACACTTACTGGTGTTAATAGGACTTAAAAACCTTTGCACTTCCAGCGCTAGACTGCGCCACTGTTGTAACAAATTGTGCACTGTTGCCAAGTCTCCAACTCACAACCACAAACATTGGAGTGGGAGCTGGTAAAGTACAGCACACAATAACTGGCATGCTGTAAATACACTGCACGATCTTCTGTTTTAATGTTGAAATGACGTTCTAACAACTTTCTAATGCCGGCAAGCGTTCTGTATGCATAACAGTTTTCTGTGATCGGAGGCTGTATTACGTATGTAACAAAACCATTGCGCATCGTTAAGCGTGTAATGTAGGCTACACAATAAAAACAGTTACAAGTTGTGGAGGGGCTTAAAATGCTAAATTATGCAAATAAGAAATTTCCATTTACAAGCCTTTGGACTTAATTAAGACTACATTGTTGATGCGGCAACACTTATTTCGCACAACGGTAACTGGATTTTAAGCAATAAATTATGGAGTTGGAGGCGTCCCTCAGGAGGGAGTGGTTTTATCAGTTTACTTTGCCCTTTAAACAGTATTTCGTTAGATAAATATCAGTTGATGCATAGTATTTTACTCTACAATTATATTATCATTTTTGACAGTAATAAATTACAGACAAAACTTTATACTTTTATAGAGCAAAGTCATTACTTTGATCAAGCAAATTCAAGATTAACACTTAAACATTGGTAAGTTTAGCAATAAAATAACTTGAATACGGTGACTCTACAAATAAAGTCACTGTTCTGATTAAAATTGTTAATTAATGATAGGGTATTCATGTTGGTATTATTATTTAGTCAGGGCGGCCACCAAATGCGGAGCGGAGCTGAGCTGTAGAACAGCAAACAGAAGCGGAGTGCAGTCAGTTAATAAACCGTGTTTGCATTTTTGTTACATGTAAATATTTAGGCCCTAATTTAACGGATTCTAAGAGCTAATATGTTTAAAATCCGTAACCTAGGTGATGAGAAATAATAAGTTTGGAAGCGTGGTCAACGTGGTGGGGGGAAGCGGAGTCAGCTTCAAAACCGAACAAAACAGACGCCGCTTGACTCCGTTCAGCTCAGTTATGCTTTCAATGGCCTTACTTCCATTAAACAATAATTTAGGTTTTGAATGCTTAGTCCGCTCCGCATTTGGTGGTCACGTGGCCTTATTCGGACATTTGCCATCATTTGTATATTTAGAAACAATGCAGGACGTTTCGAGAGTATAAATCAACCCTCATTCTCAAGAGCTTATCGTAAAGCGTAACAATCAGAACAAAAGCTTAGGTGCCTAGGCCTATGAAAGTTATAAACAAAAACTCAAAGCTGATACCCCGAGTGGCAAAAAAAAAACAACTAAGACTTCAATGTGATCACAGAGGCACATATTACAAAGAAAACGAGGAAATTACAGCATAGCTAACAGATACCGTAACAAAACAGGGATGTTTTGATTCAGTGATCGAGGAAAACAACTTGCTGGTGATTGCTCTTACCAACACCGTGTAGTTTGGGACTTGTCTGGTTATGTATTAACACCTGGTGTTCCTTTGTTTTCTCAGATGCGTAGCCCATGAATCTACTAGTGACGTTTTCTTTTTAACCACTAAAACTTTATTCTTTTTTAATTTAAAATACTGCCTTAATGTTTATTTTCAAGTTAATGCAAGTGTAAGTTTATTTTTTAAAGAATCCATTCATTATTCATTAAATAAACCATAATATTGTCACGGAAATATTATTTTTTGTAGATTTTAACAGCTGATTACAATGGTGAAAACGGATTTTCAAGTAAGTATGAGTTATGAATATAAAATTTAAAAATGGCAGTATTACATTGATTTTGTGAAGTGTAAATAATATCAATTGTTAAAATGTTTATGTGGTGTAAAATTTTATTTTTTAGAAAAATCCTTACGATTAAGTCAGCGAGACAGCTGCTTGCCGTGGTTATTTATCTCACATATTAAAATTAATGTTTTATTTAAATTTGAAACTGAAACAAAATTCGGTTCTTAGCTCAATCCTAGATAGTCTTTGTCCATTTCATCAGCGATATATATTTATTTATTTCCCGTACGTATATTAATAGTGTTTCAAACATCTCCCGACAGAGAGCAGCAGTCGCATACACGCTATTAGCTCACTAAAATCCGATTAGTAGAAAATAACGTGGATTTATGATAAAACCTTGTATTAAACGTTGTAACCAGCAAAACAAGCTTATTGCGCTCCTATCGGCTACTAGATTAATTAAAATAAAAATGTATTTAGTCTAAAGCCTGTGTGCGTTATAGTCTTTATTCGCAATCATAAGCCCTGTGGATGTTACTCGAAAACTAATAGGATATTTTCATTGAAAAATGAGGTATTCGAGTGAAAATATTTTGAGGATTTTTATATCCTGTTATTGAATTATAAAAATATTAACATATGCTTCATTTCCGTACTAGCCACCATTTTGTTTCTTTTGTTTAACAAAGTATTTTATATCCTGTCTGTAGAAACAAATAAAATTGAAACTCAGTATGCTTCTTTATTTAATAGAGGCCTAAGTGAATATAATTAACCAAATTCATTATTTAACCCTGTTTAAAATCATACGATATTGCAAAGGTTAGTCGTGGACGGACGGAACATTTCACGCAACTTTGCTGTTACTTCCTCCGTAGTTCCGTATCTGTACATCTGTCACTAAAACTTGCTTTGTCATTGAAATTGTCAATGAATTTGGTTTAAAATTTTCAAACATTCGCTATTTTAAAAAGGGTCAATGTATGAAATTGGGCATCTTTTTACAATTAGACCTATATCAGCAAGGAAGCACGCTGAGTTTGAATTTATTGGTCGAACCATTCTAGAAAAATTACATTTTTGTTAAAAAACACAAAATGGCGGCTAGTGGAGAAAAATTGTTTTTGGACATATGTCTATATGAACGTTTTCATATATTTAGGTACAGAATCAGCTCCATAGAGATTACAACCTAGTTTTAGATCAAACTATATGTATATATATATATATATATATATATATATATATATATATATATATATATATATATATATATATATATATATACATAAAACAGTTGAACATGAAAATTCGATGTTTTTAAATTTGTATCATAACTTTGTTATAACTGTTAAGTAAAATTGTGGTCTTCCTTATCAGAATATTTTCTCTGTAAATAGTTGTTCCTTTCCGCAAAGTCGTCTGGCCTGTCCAATAATTCAAGCCCTAGGAGAGACGTCAACATTAACGTCCCTGCCTCAGGATTTATTGCTATACGTGATATCGCTTCCAGCACTTGTTACACAATTTAGAATATTGTACGTGACTGGTGCAAAGTATTGTGAGTGTTGACAGAAGAGGGTGTTGTAAGACAGCAAACTTGGACAGAATAGCTTAAGGATCGGCTTTCTTTAACTGTGGTCCGTTGCAATCAAGTCCCAACAGGCTGACGATGAACTTAAAAGAGCATTTTTACCCGCAATATATTGTTACGAAATTATAATCGACATAAGTGACCAAAACGTGACACCACTTTGAAAGGATTGCGCTGGGTAACACCGTTTCCCAAGCTGTGAAAAAGGAATCAGATTTTTCGCCAACTTCTAATCAAATCTAACAAAAGTAAGTTATCCCTAATATCACTATCGAATTCAGCATTTAAAATTCAAATTAAAAAAAAATATAGTGTTTTATTTTATGAATTTTGTATTTTAAAAAGCAATTAAAAAAAAATAAATCGGTAATATATACAGATTTTAATGTTGTTTATGATGGTAAAATCAGTGTTTTAAAACCAGGTTAAGTTAAAAAATTTACTTTTGGAAATTCGCTTCCATCAGGTCAGTGAAACAGCTGCGTGTCACCCAAATCGGCCTTTATACCGTTATATTTTGTCTTTCGTCTTAGAATAATTTCTTTGAAAGCCATTTATTCGTGCTGGGTACAGATCCTGCCTGTTTCACATCGTCGGCAGCCATTACAGTGTGATCATTTTACAAAGACATGAAACATGTTTGTAATTAACTTAATTAAAACTAGCCTTGAGCATTACTGAAACAGCACTGACGTCATTCGCTTGGTTACTATTAAGTTTGAATTTTGCGAAAAGTTCTGAGAGTGCTCATCACAATATATAATGCTATATCTATTCGGAAATAATATTCTGATTCTAATCTCTAGATACCTTTTGAGTGAGGCGTATATATATATATATATATATATATATATATATATATATATTCACAAATACACACGCGCGAAATGTATATATTTTTACGCGCGCGTGTATGTGTGCACTTTCGTTCGTAATTTTTGTCCGATTTCATACAATCTTGCCAAACAAATTTTATTTTGTTAGTCTGTTAGCTTAGAGAAAATCTGTTTGTTATCCAGCAAAATCCATTCAACATTTTTAAAAAAAGCGGTAATTTTTATTACAAAAATTTCACATATTTTTTGTCTTAAATATTTTTAAAGTCTTTTCTTCGTAATAAGAATTAGAATCTCAAAATACATTGAAATAAGTAATGATTTTGACTGCTGTCAACAGTTCCTTGTATTTTTAATGTAATTTGAAAAATGCCAATATGTGCAGACTTTAATGCTGATTATGAATTTTTAAAAATAGTTTTATAAAGATTAATTATTTGGAAATTCGTTTCCATCACGTCCATGAGGCAACTGCGTACCACAATTATGAACATATAATTATAAAATTTTCTTATTTTTTTGGAATTTAATTAATTTGGAATTTACAAATGCATGCGCACGCGCGCGTTCGCATATATGAAAATCTATGCGAAGTTCAAATTTTCTGAGAACTTGTAATCGGGTCTCTGTAGGCGGTTGCAGACTAGCTGCACCTATTGAGGGGATTTAGACGTCCCTCGCGGTACCCGAGTCTAACACACACTTTCACTTACAACACTACACTTACGACTTTAACACTTTATACTCACATTTATATTTAGGGAGGCAATAATAGCCTCAATGCAGCTGTCGCTTAAAAAAAAAAAAAAATGGAATAATTTTGTTTTACGATTGTCATATTTTATACGTCGTATATATTAAACGACATAAATAATTTAGTTTAAAGGATAAATCTTAAAGAGACTTTCTACAAAACGAAAACTTGTTCAGTAGTACTATGTTTAAAGAAGGTTGAACTGAAAACTTTCCTTCGAAGTTACGTTAAAAAATTAATTTTAAGTATTTAAATAATACGTATTTTTTCGATCCTTTTCCCTTACAAAACATCATCCAATACCATTGTGTGTGAAACGCGATTCGACGTTATTGTTATTATTACATCCGGTTTATGGCGAACAATACCAACTTCCGGCTTCCAATATCCCTTCCTGTTTGCTGTTCCACATCCTCTGTTAATCTTCCTCCTGTCATAGTTTCCTTCTCGTCAGCTTTCTGGTTGTTTCTCCTTGTCTTCTGAACTTGCGCACACGGTAAGCAAAACGAGGTCTTTGTTTCAACTCGAACGGTCGGCATTTGGTTTGTGTATGTTTTTTTTATAAAATTTTGGCAAAAGCAACGACAGATTGTTTTGGAAGTACTTTGTACACTGTTCACTTCCGATCCAAGATAGACTAGCTTTCTCTGATTTATCGAAGACGATTGTAGTTGCAGGTTATTTTCTTGAATACTGCATATGCGGCAAAACCTATCATAATTTAGATTCACTGACGAAGAAAGAGCGTATAATTTCCAATAATTTTGGTCCAGTACAAAGTTTCGTAAATATTACGGTTATCTGTTCAATGTGTGGAGAATGTTGCGAGCCGTCAGAGCCGTCTGGTGGCTAGGCAATTAATTAACAAGTACCGGGTGACCGAGCTCCGTTCGTGTTGTTTATTTTTGAAAATTGTTTCAAATACTTTGAAATTTTTGGTGCAAAATTTTGTTAAATGATGTTCAATGTAATAAAATTAAATAACATGTACAGAATATTTACAAAACAATCGTATATTCATGAAGATGCATTCAGTAAAAAACGAACAAGTATTAAAAAAATTGTATAATGTAGCCTCTTTCTGATAAAAATATAAAAAAAAAAAATATAAAAATATAGATATTTAAAAACATTATAAAACTCTGCAAATGAAATAACAAAAAATGTATTTTCAATAACCATGCAAATAATCAAATATTAATATCTTCAAAGTTGTCGGGGAAATTCCAAGACTCCACATTTTCATCGATCTGCATATTCGTTGTCGGAACATAATTATTCGAATGTTTTGTAATACTTCTTTCCAAACAACATGTCTTGTGTGACGAGTGTTTTCTGGGGGCAAGAGAATTTTCAGTCCATTTCGCCTTTTAACTATGTATAACATTCCATGTATAAAAACTGCTGTTATTAGGAATATCCCAACTGATACAAATGTCTGGCCTTGGGCCTTATGTATTATCATAGCAAAAGCTTGCCTAACGGGAAATTGATGTTTTGCATTGTACATCCAAGTTTACTGTTGCTTGAATCTAATGTGATTCTAGGAATATGAACTGC
The DNA here is from genome assembly GCA_022606455.1 of Callitettix versicolor. Taxonomy (NCBI): domain Eukaryota; kingdom Metazoa; phylum Arthropoda; class Insecta; order Hemiptera; family Cercopidae; genus Callitettix; species Callitettix versicolor. Next base: position 14,177,417 of record CM040188.1, on the reverse strand, counting down.
TCTACCTGTGGTCACAGTAGCCCGCGGGCGGCAACCGGTTTAAGATATAATGTATATAGGTATATACTCCGTATAAATTTAAGGCTAGAAATTCGCCGTTTTGCGATTTTCATACGGACATGAGACCTAGCGCGATCGAATCTGCACCCTTCAAAAACCTTATGTACGACGTTTTGTGAAATTCGTTACAGCCTATTTCGAGATACGCTGAACGTACATACAGAAATTGCTCGTTTAATATTATAGGATATACAGAGTGGGGCAGGGAAGTATCCCTACTTTTGAGATGGCGTTGTGTGTAGTGAGGATGTGTTGGAGGAGTGGGGGTAAGCTCGAATGACGCTGTGGCCATGGAATTTTCCGTTAGTACCGCCGTCAGTTGTAGACATGGCTTGGTCGAATGAGCAACGCGCTTTTGCAGTCGAAACGTATTTCTCTCAAAATAAGTCTATTGTTGCGGTGCAGCGTGCGCTGCGAACTCGTTATCGGATTCCTACCCGCAATGCTGTTCCTGACCGCAAATCCATTTTGTTGTGGGTGGAGAGTTTCCGTGCATGTGGTAGTGCAGTGCGAAAGAGAGTTGGGGCTCAGAGGACCGTCCGAACTCCAGAAAATATTGACCGTGTCAGAAGATCGATCTTGCAGTCTCCTAAGCGTTCTGCTCGCAAGCACGCATCCAGCCTGGCGTTGTCTAATCGTACTGTGCATCGTATTCTCCACGAGGAACTACACTTCCATCCATACAAGATGGTAATCGTTCAAGAACTCACACAACGGGACTGGCAACAACGAATACAGGCATGTGACACTTTCATTGCTGACTTGCCAAATGATGCACGTGTTTTGTTCAGTGACGAGGCGCACTTCCACATTTCTGGAGTTGTAAATAAGCAGAATATGCGTTATTGGAGTGGTGCAAACCCTAGGGTAGTTCACGAGAGGCCTCTACGCAGTGACAAAGTGACGGTTTGGTGTGCAATCAGCAGTGAAGGCATAATTGGGCCTTATTTCTTCGAGGAGGACAATCGTTGTGTTACCATCAATTCTGAACGGTACGTAAACATGCTCCAACAAATTCTTGAACCACAATTGCAACAAAATAATTTGGGACTAGTGCGGTTTCAGCAGGATGGTGCCACAGCCCATACTGCTAGAAATTCGATGGCTGTTTTGAGGGAAATGTTCCCCGGGCGATTGATCTCCCGGTATGGTGACATTCCATGGCCCGCGCGCTCGCCGGATTTAACTCCGTGTGATTACTTTTTATGGGGCTACCTCAAGAGTGAAGTGTTTAAACATCGACCCAGGACCCTAGAAGCCTTGAAGCATGCAATTCGCCTTGAAGTTGGCCGCGTTCCACAAGAAATGCTTCTCAGAGTTATGCGGAACTTTAGAACCAGGCTACAGCAGTGCATTGACAATGAGGGACATCACTTGCGTGATGTGTTATTTAAAACAAAGTAAAATTATTATTACAATTAACTTCCATCTGTACCCTTTTGATGCCACAATAAAGTTTTGTTCAAACATTTTTGGTTATTTTTTAATTTACCTTAAAAATTAGGGATACTTCCCTGCCCTGTACTACCAGATCTTATATTTTTAAACTACTATTAAATACATTGACTTAGTTTATGTTTTGTCAGACTTTAATATCTCATATATTTTGTACCACACCAGTTTACTCCAGAAGCCAGCACAACGAGCGAGATATGTGGCGTACAGTATCGTCTTTATACGGCAATAAAGAGCACGTTCACCGCTTAAGTTCACTGAAGGCACCAGTCTATTGAACTAGAATCCAAAAGATTTAATTATTCAATACGTACTTTATTCTCGGTGCGCTGGACCACAAAACACCATAACCTCAAAAACTAATCTAACCTACAGTCCGCGAGACATCGGGAATGAACGCGAATCCTTGAATAAATAAGTATTTAAGGCGTTCTTATTACATTACCAGTGTGTTAAGCCCGAGGCGTCTATAGCTCTCTTGACCAGGATAGAAGATTAGATTTTAGGATCAATGATAATATGGACGTTGTTTCAGATATTGTTTATCGGAGCGCTTAATGACATTCTTCTGATGTGCTGCGTAATGTAGTAAAGCGTTTCATTTTACCCCATCCAACTGGATCGATAGATCGAATATATAAGGCGGTATTATCAAAACCTTGTGCTTTTATTATTTATCGGCGGTGTAAATTTTCTCTCTATTTTTGACCTGTTTAGACTGAAGCTCGTACAAAAAGGAAACATATTTGAATACACTTGCAGGAGGCAATAATAATGAACGAATAAAGAATTATTAATTTCTCTTAATTGTATAAGTGTTTTGACAATGGAAGCATGACTAAAAATTGTAATTGGCCTAAACTGTTAAAACAAATGTTAGTCTATCAGTTGTACAAGTTCGTAGAGAAATGTACAATGCAAACAGTTGTATTGAAAATTTAAAAAGAAAATTGGAAATCAAGTTTCAATTTATGGAGTGTATAAAATCAAATGAAATACAATATAAAAAATTAATTTTTCTAACTTCAGTCACGAAGTAAACCAACTCTATTGAGTACTTGCAGTAATGCAGCAGTTAAAACGCCTTCGACTGCTCGAATACTGTGCGCAACACACAGCTTAATGGGGTAACCAATCTACATTCGTTCGGACCGCTAGGTTACACGAGTTTCAACTAAACTCACGATAACTTCTTCCCAGTGGTAGGTGAAGGTCTTGTAAAGTTAACCCTACCGGAAATAATTCTTTTATCATTAAATGTTTGTTTCCAATGAAATCGCATTAGCAAAAGTTGATTGAAAACGTATATTTAATACTGTAAAGTAGATTACTGCGAAGGGAAATAGATCACAGAACAAACTTCCATTGTGCAAGATTCTCGCAAGGACTAAATACGAACACAATTGAAAGCGGGTATAAAAACGATTGCGTCACGCAGCTTAAGTGTATATTTATACACTTTAACGACCCATAAAAACATGATTTAGCGATGAATAATAGGCTACCATTTCAAGGTTTAGGTCTTACCATTATTTTATTGCCCACAGCAATAACTCATTTTTCCAATGAAAATTAAAAGAATAAATCCTGACAGCCGTTGACGTTTTTAAGATATTTTTTTTAAAACAGTGTTATTTAACTGTAACCGTCATTAAAACTTGTAAAAATGGCTCTTTTCAATTATAGATTTGAAGTAAAAAACAATAATTTATGCAAATTTCATTGTAAACGCGGAAACAAACAATACGGGCAAGGTCATTTTAGTCTTTCAATGTTACTGAAAATTATTTCACTTGTTAACTCAAGCAGAGTTAATTAAGAAATTATTTTGTAAAATAACCAAAAAGGCGAAAACTTATGTTTTCTGAATGACTTTTCGCTAAGAGCGAGAAATCTTTTGCACGATTATTGTGAATACTGTCCGACCAAGGTCATCAATAACAGCGGAGAAGCACTTTCAAATCCGCACGGGCAGATAATTTACAACTTGGCACTAAATATTTTATCCAAAAAAACTTGAACCAATTTATAACCTCTTGGAAAGTAATGCGGCGGGCAGTTTCGTACGTTCCAAATGTGTTTTTAAAGATGTTTGAAGTTATGATTTAGAGGTAATATTTTATACATTAACGACGTTTAACGTTGCTCGATCGTTGTTACGACACTTTCATTTGGTGCGTGCGCAATCTGCTAGTAATTAAGAATTAATTATCGTGACACGCAGCTGTATCGCTATGATGGAAGCGAGTTTTTATTTATGTTAATATTTCTTTAAAATCTAATTTCATCATCCATAGTCAATATTAAAACATTAATTTCAAATTTAATTGAAAATACGAAAACATACTCCAACCGCCGCCAAAATATTTTCTTTAACATCAAGTGATTAATGCAGTTTCTAACGCTGATTACGACAGTGTGATCAGATTTTCAAAAATATCCAAGAAAAAAAAGTCTGCCATTTCAAGTTCAAAGAATTTTGCTGGCGTGCTAAAAACACACACACACACACACACACACACACACACACACACACACACACACACACACTGGAGGTTTAATATTTCGGTAACAAACAAAATGACATATCCATCGGTCCAGCTGTTTGGCAGCAAAACGCAATTCCTTCTTTGTTACAAACGAACTTTAAGCGCCAAATAAGTTTCGGAATAAATACGTCCAGTGAAAGTAATACGATGTGTTTGTTCCCGTCAGTAAGAATGTGTTCACAACATAAGTCAAATGTTTGTGTTTACTGTCAAGAGTTCCAAACGCAGTTCAGAAAGCTTTTATTTACCGGAATACATCAGTGTTTTGACAACCAATTTCTTTCTAAAAATCTGAAACGCGTTGAATGTAGAAGGGCAAGTCGGATCAAATGTTGTTGTACTTTTATTTTTAAAATTTCCGACAAATATTTGTATTTATCTGTCAATTTGTTCCATTAGTTTGTTACTAAAATAATATCACTTTAATAACCGATTTTTTAAGAGCTTCTATTCGAGCTTAATTAAAAATTAGTGTCGAAAATTATTTTTTGTAAATTTATAACTATTTACCGAATTTTAGTTTTTCATCGTTTATTGTTCCAGAATTTTTTCCGAGTTGACCTTTTGAAAATAGCCCGATTTTTGGCCGCATAACTCGAAAGGTTTATGTGTTTTGAGCCATTTACAATCTGCATAACGAATTTCAGTTTCCTTGCACTTATGTAGCCTCTTGAGGGTTTTCGGTGACTTATTTTTCCGGTATTTTTGTTTTGGGCCATATAACTCGAATCTTTGTGGCAAAAATGTATACGTGAACCGTTTTTGTCTGCAATAATGCCTTTTCTTGATATAAAGGCACATTAAAGTTTATATTTTATAAATGTCTTATTTTACGCCCATAATCTACATTTTGAGATACACGTATCAGTGTACTCTTTTGGCTAAATTTTATTCGCAGAATTTGATTATAGCAATAGTTCGGACAAAGCCGATACTCAAAATCAGTTCAACCGTTTCAAAATGAAAGCCATTCAAAACCTTACAAAATTTACAATTTTTATCTTTCATTCATTCATTGTTTAATAATCCTTTTTCCCTATCGTTAATCAGCGTTAAATTAGTCTTAAATTAGCACCTGTAATTTTAACTTCCTCACCAAATCGTATTTTAAATATAATTTGGGAAAAAATAAATTTTAATATATTCTGTGATTACGATGGTGAAATCGGATTTTAAAAATGAGTTAGATAATTATTTTAATAACATTTTGGATTAACACTTTCTTAGGTTAGCAAGATATCTGCATAAATAATTTTACAGAATAAATAGGCAAATATTTATAATTTTCTTAAGTCTAACTTAACGGAATACTTATATCAATAATGGGTTAACTAGACTGAAAAATATTGCATTTCCTTACTGAATTTGTCGAGTACTTTGCTTATTAACAGAGTTCTCCTACCTCCTTGAACTGTAAGTAATAAACTTTAAGGTAAGTTACATAACCTCGTGTACGGTGGGTTCCTTTGAGTAAACTTAAATAATTAACCACAACTACAATTATTTGCATTTAACTTGTATCTAGTGGTGATGTCATATATTTTTGTAATAAAAACTGTTTTTGTTAATTATACGTTAATCTAGCCTTAAAGTTAAAAAAAACGTAATCTAAGCTTTAAAAATGGACTGTCTCGCTGATGGGATTAAAAAAAAATACAAAAAGTAACATTGAATGACATAAACGAAAATTTCTGGCACGCAAGCTTATTTTGTTGTTAGCTTATACAGTACACCATAACGAATCGATCGTTGTAGGGCATTTAAACTGAGCGAGAGTCACGGTGTTGTCACATTCCCTGGGTCGTCTGTATCTCGAACTTTATAATACTGCGTACACAAATAAATATTGCAAATCACTTAAATTTCGTTAGCCTTGTTAGACCATTGAAACTATTACTTTTAATGACGTAGTTATAATATAGTCAGAGTTATAATTTCATGTAGCTCAAAACCAAGCAATAGCAATATAGTGTAATAAACATGTTAATCCGGCACTTTTGTATAGATTAAGTAAAATGGTGACCAAGAAGTTCAAGTAACGTTTTAAGAAATTAAAACGTCAGTGCATATCCATTCGGAAATTAGCTCTCATATTTAAATTGATTTTGTATTTCATTATGTAGGACTAATTTAATTTTTTGTTGTTGTTATTTTAAGGCGAAAAGCACTTTGAGGCTATTATCGCCTCCCTAAATGTAAGTGTGAGTGTCAAGTGTTAAAGTCATAAGTGTAGTGTTGTAAGTGTGTTAGACTCGGGTACCGCGAGGGACGTATAAATCCTCTCAATAGGTGCAGCTAGTCTGCACCCCCTACGGGGATTTTTATTATTAGTTTACGTAACTAGTTAAGTACAATATTTTTGTTCAATTTTGGTAATACGTTGTACAATAGTTAGTGGATTTTTTTGACTTCTAGATTTCTTGTAAAAAAAATAAATATCTTCTAATTTGTAGGTTTGGTAATATGTTGTACAATAGTTATTGGATTTTTTGTCACAAAAATTTCTGGCACGCAAGCTTATTTTGTTGTTAGCTTATACAGTACACCATAACGAATCGATCGTTGTAGGGCATTTAAACTGAGCGAGAGTCACGGTGTTGTCACATTCCCTGGGTCGTCTGTATCTCGAACTTTATAATACTGCGTACACAAATAAATATTGCAAATCACTTAAATTTCGTATATAGCGAACAAACACTGCTCTTCTTTGATTGGCTGACTCTAAGATACAATATAGTACATTCTAAGACCGAGCGGCCAGGAGTTCATTCATATTAAAGAACACGTTTGTATTTTCCAATCGAAATATTTAGGCCTACTGACCGTAACGTAGGTTATGAGAAATAATAAGTTTGTGTGTGTGGTCAGTGCGGTGTGGGAAAGGTGTCATCTTAAAAACCGAACCTAGACATAGTCGAAGCTACGCGGAGTGGAGCAAAGTGACGCCACTTGTTTACGCTTTTACTGGCCGAACGTAGATTAAAAACAATAACTTAGGTTTCTGAGCATAGTCCGTTCCGCTCAGTTCATCTCGATTCCGCATTTCGAGGTATCAATAATAGTATTGTTTGTTTTATAAAATATTTTTTTGCGAATTTCTGACCACATAACGTTTTATCATAAACGAGAGTTAAATCTACGCAATATAAAAACTGCTGTACACAAATTTTAAATTTATTACTAAGCGTACATAAGTTATAAATTTGATAGAAGCTTTTGAGTAACTGTTGTAAAGAGATAAAGTTGTTTTTTTTTTATTTTACGCTACAACTAAGTAATAAAACTTATCTAGCAGCTTAAATCTAATAACAGTTAACTATTAGGCGGAATTTAGTCCACTGATTTAAGTCCACCAGATATCCACTGCGAGAAACAAAGTATCATCACTGCACTAAATCTACAGGCTTGGTTCTCTTGTCTCCTTATTACCCTGTTCGTACTTGAGATCTGGAGTACTGTTGGATTTTCATGATTAATAAGCTTCTTTAAATAATTTAATAAATTTAAATTAAATTAATTGCTGTAATTTTAATTTCCTCATTTACTGTGTTCATCTTTAAATCTCTGTGGATGTCATCATTCCTAATATACCAAGGGGCGTTAACAAATCCACGTAGCACCTTGTTTTGGAAGTTTTGTATAATTTTAATATTGGATTTCTTGGTGCAACCCCAAAGTTGTAAGCCATACCTCCAGATTGGTTGCAAAATCTATTTATATAATAACAATTTGTTGTGTATGTTAAGTTGGGAACTTTGTACAATCAACCAATACATTTTCCTATACTTAATAGCTAGCTCTTCTTTTTTCTTTTTGACGTGCGCTTTCCATTTTAATTTAGTGTCGAGTGTCATACCAAGGTACTTTGCCTCATTTGCATATGGAATAGCTTGTTCGTTTATGTACACTGTTATCTTCTTGATTTTTCTGTTTGTAAAATTTACATGAATTGATTTTTTTTCATTTAATTTAATGCGCCACTTTTTTGTCCAAGCATTAACTTTGTTGACCGCTTTTTGTAGCTTACCAGTAGCTTCTTCTACAGTGCTCCCTACGGCCAGAATAGCAGTATCGTCAGCAAAGGTGGCCATTGTGGTATCTTGATTTAATTGTATGTCACTGGTATACAATAAGTACAGTACTGGTCCAAGAACACTACCCTGGGGTACTCCAGCAGATATTTCTTTGAAGTCAGAGTATTCACTTCCGGTTTTTACTCTAAACAGTCTGTCAGATAAATAAGACTGTAGGATTTCACAGAACTGTTTTGGTAAGTCACGTCTTAACTTGTAGTTTAACCCATCGTGCCAGACTTTATCAAAGGCTTGAGTAACATCAAGAAATACACTAGAGCATACTTTTTTTCTTTCCAGTGTGTCTTCTATTATTTTAGCTATCCTGTGTACCTGATCAATTGTAGAATGATTGTTTCTGAAACCAAATTGGTGATTTGGAATCAGATTTCTTTCCTTTAATATTGGGTTTAAACGTCTTAACAGTAGTCTTTCGAACACTTTTGATATTACTGAGAGCAGTGATATAGGTCGATAAGATTTTTTGTCATTAGGATCTTTTCCTGGCTTGAGAATCATTATAATTTCTGCTACTTTCCATTGTCTTGGTACATCTTTTAGTCTAACAACAGCATTTATGATATGCAAAAGCTTCATCAATGCTATTTTAGGCAGCTCTTTGATAATCTGACCTGTTATTAGGTCATAACCAGGAGCTTTTTTTGAGTTTAAATTTTTTATTTCATGTTCAAGCTCTTTGAGTGTTATGGGTTCAATTTCCATTACATTATTTTGATGGTTTATTGTAATATTTTCCTCTGCTGTTAGTCTAGGGAATGGTTTAAAAGTGTCTTCAAGGTGCTGTGCAAATATATCTGCCTTGTCTTTATCACTTTTTGCCCATTGGTCTTTTCTAATAGGTGGTACTTGAGATACTGTCCTTTTAAGCCCTTTCGAAGCTTTCCAGAGTGAATAGTCCGTATCCTTCTCTGCAGTTAAATCCTGGAGGTAACGGCTGATGGTTTCATTTTTTACTTCATTAATCATGACTTTAAGTTTATTGCCCAGTCGATTTAATATAGTTTTGTCTTGTGGAGACCGACTATGTTGCCAAGTTTTCCGTGCTTTTCTTTTGGCGTTTACTAACTCTCTGACTTCTGCCGGATAGACGATGTTAGTTTTACCATTTATAAAGAGATAAAGTATAGATAAAATGAAATCGATATAGTTATTGTTTTAAATACACTGTATAAGCTAGTAGAGTTGACTAGAGACAAAGTTATAAACTTAATTTCAACAAAGGTGTAAGTAATTTCCTTACTAAAGTTTCAAGTTCAAATGATCTCCTTAATTGAACATTTACATTAAACAGACAACTATAACAGCTTAAGTTTTCGCGAGGGCTAAATTTAAATACAATTCAACTCTTGCGATTATTTGCTCCATTACAAAAAACATTTATTATTTTTGGGCTCAAGAATGGTAATTATGAATAGGATTTAAGAGTCAAATGCTCTTGCAGGTGGATCCGTAAACCTTCAGGTTAAAACTCTGTTAAGGTCATAATGGCAGTTTAGGCTTCTAATTTTCCCGTCACTTTAAGAACTCACATTTATCGATAGTTTCCAGTCAACAACATAACCGTGTTCATAGTGAAAGTAATTTTCTGTTTTATTGTGTATTAGTACTTCTAGTTTATTTATTACTTAGAAAATTATTTATATTTTAATTTTTTACAAGAGAATTGTTTAACAATAAATATTTCTGTCTCACCAACAAACCTTCTTATAAATTTTCCCACACGTCCTTAGCAAATTGAAAATCCTATTTATAATTGCTAAACGTATGTTTATATTACGCACAGTTTAAAACGTTTTCTGACTTTTTCATTCATCCTGATTTTGTATTTAAGTAATTAATTACAGGATACAATTTAATTACAAAACAAATTAACGCGCAGAAGATTAAATGTCACTGCTCCTTTAAGAGCAATTAAATAAGAATTTACAATAGTATTTGCAAGATACAAGTTTGTATAATCTCATTAAGTGTATTGCCAAGGATAAGCTTTTCTCTCCCCAAGGCAACAAACATTAACTAATTGCATTTAATAAAAAGACAGTAGCGAGGGTAATCAATTAAAATAGCAACAGTGTTTCTAGTTTTTGTGAACTTAAAGTCAATGAATGCATAAACGCTAATTAGTGCTTAAAAGTAATGCTTAACATCATAAACGATTTGTAAAAAATATGAAAAGGTCAAGTACATTCCTTTAAGATACTTGCTGAGGGGCTGTACAAGCATTGTTTTTTGTTATTTTAGATTAGTATCTACCACGGCCCTCACATTTAATATTGGTTAAAAAGACCCAAATCCAAAGCGGGCCGCTTTATTATGGTTAACTATGTGTTTTTTGTGAAGTGAAGAAATTGGTCACATTAGAATGTGTTTTATATTATTATTTGTTGGTTTTATTGTTCGTTAAACATAAATTTTTACAGTTAAATATTTTTCAAAATATATTTACATACTCTAATACGTCACCCTCAGGTGCATTTGGACCCTCCTTTGGGGGGGGGAGGAGTGGTATCAACCGTTAAAATATAAACAGTTTTTCAGGAAAATTAAAAAACTCATATATATAGTTTCCTAAATATTCTTTGTTATTCATACTTTTCAGACATAGTAAAGCTACAAATTATAAATGTACTTACATACTAATACAGTTGAGGTTAAAGTTAGAAGGGAGAAAGCAAAGAGAGGAAGGATCTGGGAGCAGGAGGATTGGAAAATCCCTAAATAATAGCTGTGATAAGAGCTATTTCTACAAAATAACGATGAATTTTCGGCAATTTGTAACGTGATTGGTCACACCATGCTTACGGCCTTGGCCTTGCCTGCAACAGTGAAGACTAAAAAAATAGAATTATAATTTCGTTTTATGTCATATATAAATTGTATTTACTCTACAAAATATTCAACGGGAACGTTAAATTAAAATACAATAATGTTATAGGAATTTGAAAATTCGTAGTGCTTATTAATACAGTATTTAAAACGCTCATTGCGTGGTGGTAAACTCAAAAAAGAAATTTGTAAATTCTTGAACACTTTAAATAACAGCCATTTTGGAAACAATAGGAACGAGTTTTGCCGCTGTTAACAAATTTGTCCAAGCTGTTGCCATAATCGATTTTTGTGCTAAGTTTGAATCAAATTAGACGAAATGTTTTTGCGAACGTGTGTGCTAAACCTCTCTCTCTCTATCCCCGGGGGGGGGGGTGCAGACTAGCTGCACGTATTGAGAGGATTTAGACATCCCTCACGGTACCCGAGTCTAACACACACTTACACTTACAACACTACACTTATAACTTTAACTCTTTACACTCACACTTACATTTAGGGAGGAGATAATAGTCTCAGTGCTTTTCGCTATAAAATAAAATAAAAATTATCTCTTTCTCTCTCTCTCTCTCTCTCTCTCTCTCTCTCTCTCTCACACACACACACACACACACACACACACACACACATATATATATATATATAGTTTCATACATATTCTTTGTATGTGTGTGTGTGTGTGTGTGTGTGTGTGTGTGTGTGTGTGTGTGTGTGTGTGTGTGTGTGTGTGTGTGTGTGTGTGTGTGTGTGTGTGTGTATTTTAAAAACCCCTCAAAAGATGATCTAGACGTGATCGATGCCCATTTGAAGATTCCGGATCTGGGTCTTACCGTGAAGGCAGCTCAAACATCTTATTTCTCAAGGAAATTCGCTAATAAGCTCGAACAAATACCATTTATCTGCCAACAAATACCACTTACCTCTCAAATTGCGTTGTCTCATAGTTAGCGTGAGATTTTTTTCTGTTTTGTGAAGTACAAACTGTAAGTTATTGAGTAGAAGCTTCAAGGAGATTACTCGGAATGACAACAAAGGATATTGGCAATTTTACGCTCCCCTACTTGAAGAGGAATGTGTCAGGGGCTTTTCAGAGGATGGTCAACATCATAGTGTCAAGCTTGCATTCCTCAAAAACTCTTAAATTATTTTACTAGTGTGTAACTACATAAACTTAAATGATAACTATAAATTGAAAGCACACTTCTGTTTTATTTTCTTAAACTATACATTTTAATATTTGTTAATTATTTTTCTTATATTTGTTTAGGAATATTATTCACAAGGAAGAGAACGAATAGAGGTTAGTCAAAATTTACGCAATTAGTAAATAAGATAATCTTAAAATATCTGTAAGCATGACTTAGATATAATTTCGTACAGGTTTAAGTAAATCTAACGGATATTAAGAATGAAGATGTGATGAAAGGAATTAATGATTTATTTTGGTATGGGAATACAAAAATACAAGATTTTTTCTGGTAAAAAACCTTTTCAATTTTTCTTATTTAATAATATAAATTAAGTTCCTGAAAGAAAATTATTTAATAACAATAATTGCGGTTATTAAAATTATTTAATAAACAATAATGTACTTCTCGTTTACCGACAAAATTCCGACAATTGTGTTTTTATTACTTTTTTGCAAAGTATGGTGAAAATCAGCATTAGAATCTGCATGTATTAACATTTAAAAATTTTCCTCTATCATTAGGCTCATTTTCGTACCTCCAACAGAATTTATAAAAGCTCAATTGTGTGTTGATTGAGCTTTGACTCAACGTTGACTGCGATTGTTGTCAACCTTATTCTTTAAACGTGTAATATAAAAATGACATCATGTATTTAAAGATTTTTAATTACCGTCATTTTGGAACGGATGAGCGGATTTTGTTGAAAATAGAACCTTACTTCTCCAAAATTTTTAAAAAGCTAGTAAAACCGATTTTTGTAACACGTTTTAATCAATATACAAAACACACACACACACACACACACACACACACACACACACACACAAGCAAGCAATTAAAACGGCTCTGATTTCAATATTCCGGGTTTTGTTCCTACCATGATGGTCATTCATTGTTTAATGAAAATGCACTCATAACTTATGTTTTCAGTTCTTTTGTTGAAATCTTTTTTCTCAATTTCGTATTACGTGAAAACTAAATAAACCTCAACATAAGCATTGTGTTCTGACTCAGTGCAGCCTGGCTAAAGGCAAAACGTTGAAGTGCTCCTGTAAAAGTTTTAAAAGATTAAGTTTAAAACACGTTCTATTTTTAAAGTCGCTAAGTAGACTCGGAGTATTTAATTATTTGCTGTACTGTCTGTACGTCTTTCCGGATAGGTGAGGAAACTGCAGGTCACACAATGATAGGTAAGGAGGATAGGTAGGATAGGTAAGGATAGGTAAGGAGGTGTTTAGTTACAGAGCCACAAGTATCTCTTGCGGAATGAGGTAATCAGTGGAGTGTTTAAACTTATTGCTGAAAAATGCTTATTTGCACATCCTTTGTCTCTGTAACCTCTAAACATTTTTCTGTTTATTTGGCTGACGATAACGCACATTTAAGTAATATTACTTCAAATATGATGAACGCATTTGGAGAAATTGTATCGATTTAAATTTTCCTGCAGATTCTGAAATAGATTAAAAAAAATGAACATAAGAAGGTTCATACCTTCTTAATATTTTTGAAAAATGACCGTAATTAATTTTATTTTCATTTACTTTGTTTTACAAGAGGTTTAAATTGCAACACTTTATTTATTAGTTTAAAAAAATATATATTTTTTTGATAAAGTTTGCGCCTATAATTTTGCATTATATTGTCGCAAATACACTAACAAAGTGTTATAATTAAATACTGCACAGTAGGTATACAGTGTAGTTAACGCCTTTGAAAATTCACTGGACTAAATTCACCCAAGCTTATCTGTATACACGTCGGTCTGTAATGTGCAGTGGATCTTTTAATACGGGGGTTGGAAGGGTTTGGAGGGCGCTCTTTCACGACCACTCATGTGTTACGTTTTCAGCTCTACAGTAAATATTTCTAATTCAATTTGAATGCTTAAATATACACTGTAGTTTGTCAGATACATTAAACTGCTTCGCACGGGATATCTCACCGTTATTCTCGATTTTATTTAGTAAATATTTTAAGAGATATAGTGAATTAAGTCTGTAATTATTTTAATTGAATTCGAAGTGTTTACCAAAACATACACTATATAAGCTTGCACAATATAAATAGCAAACAAATTTTTAATTGAAACAGTTTCTTATTTCTCTTAGGTAAACACATTTATATTTCGATATCAACAATTAAATTATAATAATTAATGATTTATTGATTATATTTACAGTGAAAATATAGATAATAAATTTAAGTTCAATTAAAATTATTAACCTTAAACAGTTATGACAAACAATCACTGTTGAAATTATTAATGGTAAACAATTACGATAAACATAATCTTAGATGAAATTAATAACTTCAACAATGTTAAATGAACGTCAGAAATTAAAGTTATTCAACATAAATAGTGAAAATAAATGATATGTTAGTTGGTATTTTTAATTATAAATAATGGCAATAAACATAATTTTGCCAAGCAAGGGGATGCAGACTAGCTGCACCTATTGAGAGGATTTAGACGTCCCTTGCTGAACCCGAGTCTAACACACATTTACACTTACAACACTACACTTACGACTTTAACACTTTACACTCACACTTACATTTAGGAAGGCGATAATAGCCTTAATGTGCTTTTCGCCTTAAAATAACAACAAACAAAAAATCATTTGAACTTTAAGAGTATACATTAAGAAAAACATAATCTCAGTTGTATGCAATTATGAAGAAAACGTAAATCAGTAGAAATTATTAATTGTAAACAATTAAGGTGAACAATATTCAGTTCAAAATAAAAATGGTAAATAATGGTGATAAACAAAATCTCAATTGATGTAATTCATCGTATTAAATGATAATACATACAATTTTAGTTGGTATGATTAATCGTAAAAAATGGTGAGAGGGAGAGGCGGAGAGAAAGAGATAGAGATAGAGAGAGAGAGAGAGAGAGAGAGAGAGAGAGAGAGAGAGAGAGAGAGAGAGAGAGAGAGAGAGAGAGAGAGAGAGAGTAAGTGAGTGAGTGAGCTGTGCTTCGTGATTATTTCAATTGCTTAGGTTTGTATATTTTATATCTTTATTGATGATTCCAGTCTTTGAAAGGAATTATTTATTATTTTAAATCTTCTATGGTACTGCCATTCCATGAAATGACACATTACGGATTGCAGCATAACATCTTTATTTGGTTTGCTTATGTCTCAGAATTAGGTTAAACATTGTAAACCAAAGTAAACAAACAGACTAATCTTGACCATAAAGGGAAATGAGAATTTGACTTAGATAAAATAACAAAGCAAAAATTGCAGTTGTTTTGTAGTTTTTAGTGACACTTTCAAAGATTTTATAATAAAAATGAATTAAGTAATAAAATTTACCGAACAAAGCTGTCTGTATAACGTGGAAGTGAGTTTACAAAAAATTAACAACATCACTTAAAACGATATGCGAATATTTTTTCTATTATAAAAAATGAATTAACCGTCAGGTACAATTTGAATTTTTACTGATAACTGGAAATTGTAAATAATAATTATTGCAGATTTTAAGGCTGATTACTGTTGTGAAGTGAGATTTTTTTAAAAGTTATGATTTGATGAAATTTGAAACGGTTGAACGATATTTGGTGGGTGAGAACTTGTCCAGTATATTTTCACATTAACTATGTGTGACCTTTTAATTAAATCGAACCAGAATTCCGACCATAATCACACACGCACACACACACACACACACAAACACAAACAAAAATACCCACACAATATATATATTTTTATTAATGGAAGTTTCTTATGAAACACCGAAAAAATAAACGGTGTTAAACAGATTTGAACCTGCGTACATGCCAAGAGTTCAGGCGTACTGCCAGCTATCTTATAGATTGAGCTGCGAACATACCATGAATATTGTTATACACATATCCCTTATATTATATATTTAAATTTTAAGAGAAAATTAAAAGTGTACTAGAGGTCGGGTTTGGCACTGATTTTGTAGTCCCAGCTCAGGCTCCTCAAAGGATCATTCATCAATGGAAATTCATTATCTCATTAGTATTGCAATTTAACAAAAAGCAGAAATATAGAAACAAGAGAGGTTGCAGAAACAAAGACAATATATAATTAAAACAAAAATAATAAATGAAGTGACGATAATTGGTGTGGTATCGAATAGTCTATACAACGTGATACAAAACACCTGTAAATTGTCCAGCTGTTTTGGTATGTCATTACTGCTAAGTGCAGGTAACACGGTTCTAATGAATTACATTTAATGAAAAGGTCGTTAGCGGCTTGTACGTAACACATTCTACTTGTGACAGTATTTGTACAGGTTTTTTAATTAAACACTTATCTAAGTGTTATGTCTCATTTAGTTTACTGCTTTCAAATGGTGCGAAAACGTCACAACACTTTCATATCCAATCATTTCCGTTAAAAATAAAGAACATCAAATTTTGCTAAATTGGCTAGTACAATATTTGATCCGGTTTTAGTATGTGTATTTACAACTTAAATACGAGTACCAAATTTGAAAATCTATATACAGAGGCTCGCTGACGTGATGGAATCGAATTTTCAAAAATTAATTCATATTAGCGTTTTAAAAGTGCAATTTTGCTTTTCAATTACGAAAGTAAAACATAAATTTTCGAAAATTCATGCTACTTTCCGCACTATTTCACGCTGATTACGATGGCGAACTTAAATTTTAAAAAGTATTGAGACAAAAAAAGTTTTGAACTTTCAATAAATTGAAATTCTATTCTAAGCCATTTTGAAACTGTTAACTAATTTTATTGGTTAATGAACATGTTAAAACTATTAAAAAATAGTTTACACAAACACACACACACACACACACACACACACACACACACACACACACACACACACACACACACACACACACACACACACACACACACACACACACACACACACACACACACACACACACACACACACACACACACACACACACACACACACACACACACACACACATATATATATATATATAGGCCTATATTTATATATATAAATATATATATATATATATATATATATATAATTTAATATTTTCCTAAAAAACGTTATGTAGACTTCATTTTATGGTCCCGGCACTGATTTACCATCGCTTAACTTTAATAACATGTGAATTTAGAAAATAAAACGCCTCATTGATATGATGAAAGTGAATTTATGAACACATTAACATCTACGGTAAATATTAGCTGAACACTTCAATGCGTTATTTTGGTGCAACTTGAACAAGTATTTAACCAATAAAATCAGTTTCGAAAACAGCGGACATTCAAAAATTAGTTAATGTTAAACACATTTGTTTGAATAACCGCGTAAATTAACTATTCGAATTTTCGAATTCCTTAGAAAATAAAACATAAATTCTAACAATGTCATATTAAATAATAATAATAAAATAACAAAAACAATACATTATTAATTATTTGTTTTTTGTATATATACAAAGTTTCCGACAGAAGTGTTGGTATAGGCCATAGTCATTAAATAGTTTAACCATACAATTTAGAATGTACACATTTTTAAAATTAAGTAGAAAAATAAACATAACATCAACGGAAATGATACTGAAGCAACAGCTGTTTTGCGAAAATAGCTGTTTATAAGTATTCTCTTCAAGTCTATATATATATATATATATATATATATATATATATATATATATATATATATATATATATTTAGTCAAATGAGATCATAAAAGGAATTACAAAAACCGCAGTGCTTACTTGATAATGCAACAAAACTTACTCTGTGGTGATTTATTGTCGAATACTGAATTCTCAAATTCTTCTTGTTTTATGAAATATGCTGTTTCGCTGACGCAATGAAAGTAACTTTCAAAAAAAGCCCAATTTTCCTTTAATCATTTACTTTAGAAAATCTAATTGCACTAGCACTAAATCCTGCATATGTGTAAGTTAACAGTTTTCAAATCACATTAAAAATAGGAAAATAAACTAATTATAACCGTCATTAGAATAATTTCATATTTTGGATATAATTTAAAATGCTAAAATTGAAAATATTAACGCTGATTACGATAGGTTTTCAGAAGTTAGTTTAGTCCCAAACAATTTACAGAGCAAAGAGTTATGGACGCCATCTAAAGTGACTTGGGAAATCTGAAAACTAGTGCGCATGCTCGATTAACGTTTGCGAATCGAAATTTTTATTTACGTGATGTTATTCGACGTTTGATTTTTGAAATTCGCTTACATCGGATCAGCCGATTGCCGTGCGTGATTTTAACATAAAAAGTATCTTAGATAAAAACACCTATTTAAAAATAAACACTAAAAAATCGGTAATTATTACATTCACTTGTCGCTCTGTATATTCTATATCCATTTTATATTGAGCGGTGGTGTTATTATGGTTGTGTTGAATATCGTAAATACACAACACAATGGCCGAGAGTCAGCGAAAGATTAATTTCATTGATAACAAACGGTATCGCCTCTTTTCCGTCTGCAATCCACAAACCCTCTCTATCCTAACAAAAAGGGATGAATGCCTTCCGTCATAATCTGGTTATGCAATAAATAATTTTATTTCCACCCTTGTTCTGAAAACTCATATTAAAAAAATAATTATTAAATTCCAGCTTTTTACAAGCTTTATTTCAATACAAAAACTTTATTTTAAGGGATGTTTTTTGACAAACAAACCAGCACGTTACGTGATTACTACAGACTACGTAATGTAGAGAAAGTATTGTAAAAAACACTTTTGACAATGTGTTTATTTGTTTAGAGGTTAAAAAAGTAATTTTTCGAATGTTGTTAGTTTTGAACTTCAGAAACTCAATTTGTTTTTCCCAAAGTCGGTGCAGTATTCTATATTGTTCCACAAGAAGCTCTGCAAATGTAAATTACTTCGTAGGACGAAAGTATAAAATCTGTGAAGGTTATAAATAGTTTCTCATTTTATGCGTATTGAGTAACAGTGATTTAGAAATTAAATATAACTTTGTAATTTATAATTGTATACAAAAAGTAATTTTCATTCCGTATTTGTGTATGTGTTTGTGTGTGTGTGTTTGTGTGTGTGTGTGTGTGTGTGTGTGTGTGTGTGTGTGTGTGTGTGTGTGTGTGTGTGTGTGTGAGAGAGAGAGAGAGAGAGAGAGAGAGAGAGAGAGAGAGAGAGAGATCGTTAAAGTAAAAATAATTGTCCGTTTTCCATAAAATTTAGGCCATGTAAGTCATGATTGCTATCTAATAACACACGATTTTGCAAATTGTAAATAACTAGTTAAAATAGGATTTTATTCTAAATCGTCGGAACCTATGAAATTTACTTTTGGAATAGATCGGGAAAAACGAAAATCAAAAATTTACCGCAGTCATGCCGGTTTTGGTTTTTCAATTTACTTCGGAATCGTGAATTAATTTTTTTCCAAATTCGTTACACTTAATTAGATGCATTAATCTCTAAATATGACAAAGTTTGAGTAAAATCGGATGCGATTATGCGATTTTTGGTTTCTACATTTCAGTCCAGATACTTCGGAGTGGTAATTCAATGCGGGAAAATTTGTGTAACGTTTTATTTTCGTCAATTTCTAGACAATGAATTCAGTTTTAATTTGGCGGTTGATTGTTTGACGTTCATTAAGTTCAGCCCGTGAACCGTTGCGCGAGTCAATAATTCAGTTAATATTTAAAAACACATTTCATCGTCCTGACTTCCTTTCGGTGCTAAAAGCTAGCCTTTCTGTTGTTCGCTTTACAAGGAAAAGCTCTTAAAAAAGTTTCCATCAGTGTTTTCTCCGCAGACAAAAGTTAAAAAAAATTATAAGTTGTCCATTTTCGTGAAAGTCTTGTTTACCTCTGCAGTAAGTAAACCCACTTAACAATTTGCAGTAGACTGTATTCGGCTATATTTAATTGTAGGAACATTTAAATAATTCATACGTATGTTTATCTTGTAATAGGTCCTAGTTAGCACTTCATTATTACCACATTTACATTGAAAAGTGAACTCTAGAAACAGCCAGTAATAGTAAGACTCGGGAACCTTGAAATGAGCACCGATCCTGAACTCTAGATTACTTTTTAAAGGTCCGTTATATTTATGGGGGACGGATGTGTACGTTTTAGCACTCCCATGTTCGCAATTTTGGTCTAATTTATTTCAAACTTGGCACAAAAAATCGATTTCAGTTATTGTTTTGACAAGTTTGTTAACCAGCCAATTTTTTCAACAGTTTCAAAATGGCGACCATTAAAAGAATTTTTGAGTATTTATAACTTTTTTGTCGTAAATAATTTTAAAAAAACCCGATTTAATTGTCGTTAAGAACCGCGTCATTAGCGTTTTGAATTTTCACAATTCGTTCAAAATTTGAATTAACCAAAATTTTTGAGTGTGGTCACTGTTTACTTTTGTATTTGCAATTTAACTTGAAAGATTAATTGCTAATGTATGCAGTTTTCATTGCTGACTATGATGGTGAAATCAAAATTTCAAAAAGATAAATATTTTTTGGAAATAAATATCATACAAAACCTCATTAGAAACTAACAATGCTTAGCAAATTTTCACATGTAGCGAGTAATGAATGTTTTCTGTCACACCACATAAATATTTCTTTGGAATAAAACTGGATTGGAAATTGCGGGAAGCCACCTTTTAGTCAGAACCAAAGCGTAATTTCCGGTCGCTTATTCCCATAAACCTTCAGAGTTCCGAATAACATATACAGAAAATATTACAATTATATTTTGCTCAAACTGTTATCGGGTGAAATATTGTAATCTGTTTAAAAGAAACTACATTGACGGCTTCAGTATGCTTCGAGCAAAATATAATTTGGATCTTTATATTAAAATAAATCCGATTTAGATTTGATCAAAAATTAATGCGAACGTATTTATTTCTCACATTATTTTGTCACAAAACATTGGTAGTTATTAGTGAGTCATAAGTGAAGTTAATTTTCTGTAGTTAACTCAATAAATTTTGGTAAATTGTGTAGTTTCATAAGATAACAACAATTAATTTTCAATAAGGTACTAGAATAGAAATTGGTTATCTATGCATTTTCATAACATAACTCGTTAAGTTTTTATAAGTTACTTCAATAAAGTTTTATAAATTATAAAGTTAATAACATAAGTAAATTTTCTAAAATTTACCTCAAATTTATGGAATTTCATAACAACTCAAATTAAGTTTCTATAAACTATTTCAATAAAGTCTGGTAAATTATTAAGTTAATAACAAAATTTAATTTTCTAAAATTTACCTCAAATTTATGGAATTTCATAACAACTCAAATTAAGTTTCTATAAACTATTTCAATAAAGTCTGGTAAATTATTAAGTTAATAACAAAATTTAATTTTCTAAAATTTTTCTCAATATATATTTATAATTTATGAAATTTCATAACAAGTTAATTTTCTGTATGGTTAACTTCAATAAAGTTTAACATTTTATTGAGTTTTATAGCTCAAGTTTATTTTCTGTAGTTACCTCAATAAAAATTAATAATTTATGGAATTTTATTACATAACTCAAATTATTTTTCTATAAGTTACCTCGATAAACTTAAATAATTGTGGAGTTTAATACACAAATCTATAAGTTACCTCAATAGATTTTAGTAAACTATGGAGTTATTAAAAATAACTTAAATTAATTTACAATGAGTTGTTTCAATAGATTTATGAAATTTATTAATCATGCAAATTCCTTATAAGTTATGTACGTCGTAAAATTTAAAAAAATAAAATTTGTCTCATAAGAATTTTAAAAAGGAAAAAATGTATAGTTTTAGAAACAAATATCACTACTAATGGATTTCCGGTAAATCCTCACATTGTATCTGTTTTTTAACACACCCTATAGATATATGAGTTGCATTTATAGAAATCTGATCTTCGCTGTAATTTATGAAACGAGAAATACAAAGTCGTGTAGATATATTTCTGAACAGCTTCAATGAGAAAGTTGAGTCATTAACGGGGACTTTTATCAATGCATATCTTTACTTTAATGTTAAGGATTAAACTAGATCAGTCAGATTGTAAAGAAAACTCGGTCCTTTTATTAATAATGACGCCTCTTCGTTATTGTTTTGAAACCATACGTCAAATGTCTAAAGAAATATTACACGGTACTGAACAATTTATGCCTTTTACCTTGCTCAGAGATATTGCAAGATTAATTAAAATCAGAATTATGAGATTTTTCACTCCATAAATAAATATTCGCGAGATTTAACAGGTTAAATGAATTTTTCAAATTTGGTATATCTGCAACTATTTTCCTTTGTAAAGAAAATTATTCAACCACTTTCTATACCCCGCCTAGTGGGAATAGGGCCTTTTTTTGTTTAACGTATTTGCCTCAGTTAGTCTAATGAAGACGGGAGGGGTCGATGTAACACACGGGTAAACAAACGGTAGTAACTTGATTCGAACCTACGCGTCAACTACCCACTATATTGCCTATAGCACTATCAGAATTTAAGCGAATTAGTTTTAAGAAATGTAAAAGGTCAAATCTGCCATAGTAACGTAAGCAGCGCGTAGTCAGAATTACAGAGCTAAACTTGATTGTAAATTTAATTTCTCTTTAAAGGAAATGTAACGGCAAATTGCATTGACATTCTCGCTACACTTAACCTACCAACTGTCCTGCGGTCATAATTTACTTCAAATGTTGTACTAAGGCTTTAGTTCATGGCTTACTTCATGCATAATTGAAATACATGTACATTCATGATAACGTAAAATTACATTCATTCTCTTTAAATTACTCCGTTGATGTATTATCAATAGTTGTAAAACTGTGATTTTTGAGGAATATTGAGCAATTAACACAATTTATTTAGTTACTTGAAGACAAAATTTGCACCAATTTTAATTGAATAATTTAATTCTTATTCAGCTTCTAATTTCTAGGAAGAATAGTCGTTGCCAGAAATATCACAAAAGGAAAATCCGTACACATAGTTTCCTTTCAGGATAATTTCCTTTCGTCAGACTAATGAGGACGAGGGAAGGTGTAATTTTCTAAGCGTAATTCTAGATGTAATTCTAGATGTAATTCTAGATATAATTTTAAGCGTTGAAAGAAAAAAGCCACTTATGGAACCTAGTACGAGCTCAGTAACTGCGACTCGAACCCAAGACCTTATGCAGCAGACTGACTGGTGTCTCAGCCACCTCGTCCACTGAACCCTAGGAGAACCCAAGTAACAGAGGCTGAATGTGTGTCGTACACGTCAGCTTATTGTGTATCCTCAAAATTTAACTCGTCAGTGCTTGTGACGGGCTCTAAAGTTATTACCGTAATTTTCGTTTGTTTGCTGCGCTCCACAGGTTCTCTTTGTAATTAAGTAAATGACCTTGTAATTAAGTAAAACTTGAAGCAGTATAGCCAAGACCTTAAATAGTCCTACCTTAAGTAAATTATTCTGGAAGTAGCAGATTCGATTGTTTTTTTTTTAAGTAAATATTTAAAAGACAAACGGGTTTTCCTTTCTGTCGTGGAAAGGGAGGAACGAAGCAAGACGTGTATTTGTTCACGAAGCTGAATGTTATTTTAAATGATAACGTTGAATTTATTATTGGTTCTTTTAACGAACCAATAATTTATATTATGTATCATGTTTTTTTTCGACTCCTTGTTTTCGTTATTAGTTGATTTTGCTCTTCAGTTATTACCCTTTTTTAATTGTAACATTTTCATCGTTAATTTTTTTTCTTAATCTTTGTTCTTCATTTAAACATTTTTTTTTAATTTTCCATTTCATTTAGAAATTGAATTTTTAACATAACAATTGAAATGATATTGAAGCAACAGCTTTTGATTTGTGCTAAATCGGCTGTTTAGAAGTAGTTACAATTATATTTTTATGTATACTATAGCACGAAACGCACTAAATATATTGTTGTATGCGGCACGACATTGGCACGCATCGCACAAAATCACAACCAGCCATAAAACATGATACATGTTAGTAAACGATTAAGTTGTTCAAATATTTCGTATACAAATAGAGCTTTAAATTTTGCGTATACTTCTTTTCACGAAAACAGGACCTATAACAATGGTTTTTCCACACTCCAAAACCTCTTAAATGCTAACATTCTGGAAGATCAGGTAAAGTATTTTCAAGGCAAAATCATCTGGCAGGCGCGTAAAATTCTCGCTCGTTTAATAATATAGAATAAAAGCCTGCTTACCAGAACCAGTCCTCGTGTCAGTGCAAGATTTGGTGTCAAAAGTAAATGCTGACTAAATACATCAGCGTCAGGAATTCTGCAGCCATTTCCTCATTCTTGCCATTATTTCCCTCAAAGCAACAATGCTTCTGGCGTAAAAAACGCAGCTTTCAATGTTCGTGATATTTTTAAGAAAAACAGAATAGAAAAAAGAAAAAGAATTTTTTTCTAGGACGACTAAAGAAACACATGCAAGCCCTTAAAGCACCCAATTAAAACTTATTTTGTGCATTGTTAAACGTAAAAATCTCCGTATTTCACATCTTAAACTATTGCAACAGTTATTTTGTCTGATAAAAGAAATTGCAGAGTATTTACGAAACAAACATACTGTATAATACTCGAATAGACACGAACGTATGTCTTCCTATATTTCAGTTACATAGTCTACACACAGATGGCACACATGCCATGGCCCCAAAAGCATGTTAGCTAACAGCTGTTGCCATGCTTGCGGATATTTAGCTTACAATTAACATATCAGCCAAGGAAACGGTTTACGAAGTTGTTGACTTTAAAATGCTTTAAAAAATGTTCAATCGTGACTGTTATGTTGTTGAATTTAGAAATTGATTTGCAATTTTATTTATAAATAATTAAGGAAATAAAATTGTGCATGCATTTTAAACGCTCTTACGCAAACTATGGAAGTCGTTTGCAAACCATCAGTAATTGTTAGGTTAGGTTGAAAGTGAATTTTAAGTTGAAACTTTTTGGTGACCGCTTCGGAATGAACATTTTCAAACTTGACTGATGTGTCCACGCTACACGATTGTGGGACTACATCTTTACGGTGAATGCAACTGAAAAACCTTCATTGTTCTGAAGTTGTACTTAGATTTTATTTAGTTTTTTTAAAAAAAAAGAGTTACTGGAGTGGACATCCAAACCTGGGATCTTGAATTATACTTCGATCTTTAGGTCAGGGTATATTGCGTGGGTGTCGATGTATTATTATTATTATCTGCGTATAGACCCTGTTGGATCACGCAAAGCACTCCGACTCATGTCTTGCTCCTTATAATCCTCCACACCTCCCTTATCCTGTCCCCATGGATCCTCTTCCGCTCCTCCGTCCATTTTACCCTTGCTCTCTTTGGGATTTCATTATCTTGGACCTTCCAATCGAGCATTTTTCTCCTGTATGCGTTCCTGTCTTCAACGTCTGTTGAGTCTATTTCTGCGTATATATATATACTAGCTGTTACCCGTTGCGGCTTTGCCTGCAATTATAATGTAGGCTATAAAATTTATAGTCGATTTTCAAAATCAGAATAGATCATTTCATTTTAATATATTTCTATTTACAATATTATACGATTTATGGTTTTCGGCCAAGAAATATACATTTTTGCTACTCGATACTCTAAAACAGGGTCCTGTCATATTTTAATAAAATACAGTATTATTAAAAAATCACTATTATTCAATTAAACTGGAATAGTATTGTGTTTATCTCAGATACCTAAACCGTGTTCATACCAAATTTAATCTCAATTGGTCCAGTAGTTAAAGTGTGATTGAATAACAAACAAATAAACAAAAACAAACTTTCAGAAATATAATATGATTACCTGTTAACCGTCACGGCTTTTCCCGCAATCGTAATACATTAACGATCACGCATCAGCGTGTTAGGACCAACAACCGTGTCAGTTAGGTTCTGGAGTACTATTTTTTAAAAAATAAATAAAGGTGTTTTTTAATGCATCACCGCGTTAGGCTTAACAACCATGTTAGTTAACTTATGCAGTATTCTTTAAAAAAAATATAAAGATTTTTCACGCATCACCATGGCGTAACAAACGTGTCAGTTAAGGTTTCGAGTACTCTTTAAAAAAAAATAACGGTTTTTTTCACGCATCACCAAGTTAGACTTAACAACCGTGTCAGTTAAGGTTTGAAGTACTCTTTAAAAAAAATAACGGTTTTTCACACATCGCCATAATAGGCCCAACAACCATGTCAGTTAGATATGTGGTATTCTTTAAAAAATATAAAGGTTTTTTACGCATCACCGTGTTAGGCCTAACAACCGTGTCAGTGAGGATATGTAGAATTCTTTAAAAAATATAAAGGTTTTTCACACATCATCGTGTAGGCCCAACAACCGTGTCAGGATATGTCGTATTCTTTAAAAAAATATAAAGGTTTTTTCACGCATCACTGTGTTAGACCTAACAACCGTGTTAGTTAAGTTACTCTTTAAAAAAAAATATAACGGTTTTTTTCATGCATCACCTTATTAGGCCCAACAACCGTGTCAGTTAGGTTATAAGTACTATTTAAAAAAAATTAATAAAGGTTTTTTTAATGGATCACCGTGTTAGGCATAACAACCATGTTAGTTAGCTTATGGAGTATTCTTTTAAAAAACTATAAAGTATTTTTCACGCATTACCATGGTAGACCTAACAACCGTGTCAGTTAAGGTTTTCAGTACTATTTAAAAAAAAAATAAAGGTTTTTTTCACACATTACAGTGATAGGCCCAACAACCGTGTCAGTTAGGATATGTAGTATTCTTTAAAAAAAATATAAAGGTTTTTCACGCATCACCGTGTTAGGCCTAACAGCCGTGTCAATTTGGTTATATAATATTCTTTAAAAAGTAAAGGTTTTTTTACATATCACCGTGATAGGCCTAACAATCGTATCAGTTAGGATATGTAGTATTCTTTAAAAAAATATAAAGGTTTTTCACACATCACCGTGATAGGCTCAACATCCGTATCAGTTATGTTATGTAGTATTCTTTAAAACATTATACAGGTTTTTTCACGCATCACCGTGTTAGGCCTAACAACGATGTCAGTTAGGATATGTAGTATTCTTTAAAAAAATATAAAGGTTTTTCACACATCACAGTGTTAGGCCTAACAACCGTGTCAATTAGGTTATGTAGTATTCTAAAAAAAATAAAGGTTTTTTTTCACCATCACCATGATAGGCCCAACAACCGTGTCAGTTGGGATATGTAGTAGTCTTTAAAAAAATATAAAGGTTTTTTCACGCATCACCGTGTTAGGCCTAACAACCATGTCAGTTAGGATATGTAGTATTCTTTAAAAAAATGTAAAGGTTTTTCACGCATCACCGTTTTAGGCCTAACAACCGTGTCAGGATATATAGTAGGCTATTTTAAAAAAAAATATAAAGGTTTTTTCATGAATCACCTTGTTAGGCCTAACAACCGTGTCAGTTTGGTTATGCAGAATTCTTTTAAAAAATTGGTTTCTTATCACCCAAAACCCGTGTTAGTCGTATTTTTATTGTTTTACCGATTTACAACACGTTACTGATTTTCGCCTGGCACCAATTTTGAGGTTATGTTGGTCACTTTTATTTTAGATTTTATCGTACTTCTCGTGCTTTCATATTTTGGATTCTTGCTCTTGGGCACATAATAAAGCATTTTAGTAACAAAAATATCGAAAAATATAGGTTATGCTACACTGCATATTTACTATTTTTTCATGTAATGTAATTACACAAATATATATACTACCTTACAATTGGCACTCTGTGTAGGGATTTTTTTACATTTAATATTGAAAATTCAACACAAAGTAACGAATTAAAGTCAGTTTTGAAAAAAATTTCAACTAAAATATGAAAATGTTACATTAAAAACAATAATTTTGCAATAAATAAAACACAGATTAAGATTATTAAAATAGGATTGAATCTATGTTCATCTCAGGTAACTAAATCACATGTCCAGTAAATAACTACAATTAACACATGACACAAAACTAAAAACTGATAATTATTTTGGGCTGGGTAAGTAGTATAATGACGTTTTGTAAAACGGGAATAGGCCTATATGTATCTCTGATACTTAAACCATATTCGTACCAAATTTCATCTCAATTGGTCAAGTGGTTAAAGCGTGATTGAATAACAAACAAACAAACAAACAAACAAACAAACAAACAAACAAACAAACAAACACACAAACTTTCAGAAATATAATATGAATTAGATTAGATTAGATTAGATATATATATATATATATATATATATATATATATATATATATACTCGTATATGTAATGTAGCTATTTATGTATATAATGTAGTATATGTATGTAGCTATTTCGGTCCGATTTTATTTAAACTCTATCGTGGTATAAAAATCTATTTAATAATAGCTTTGACAAGTTCGTTTTCAAGAAAAATCTTTCTAACTGTTTCAAAATAGAGGAAATTTGCAATGTTCAAAAATGAAAAAAAAAATCATGTTACGTAATTTTTTGGAAATATGTTAAGTTTTCAAATTCTATTGAAAATACGAAAATTAAACTGAATTTGTTAATTATAATATTTCAAATTAATGCTGATTCGGTAAGGTAAAACAAGATTTAAAAAAGTGTGAAACTATTTTTGAAAATTTGCTTCTATCACGTCAGCGAGACAGATTCGTATCAAAAAAACGTCGAAACGTAGCTCGATAACGTTTTGCTAATACTTTTTCTTGCTAGTAACCTGTTTGAGTGATACTTTGGTAAAGTCATATAAAGCAGTATCCGACAGTTAAATTTGTTAAGAACGCGCGGCTTGTTGTCTACAGTCGTGGTTCGCGTCATTTTCTCTTTAACTTGATGAAAGCGAATTTACAGAAATTGAAGTTATTACGATTATTTTTAAACGTTTTTAAAAATTAGATTTCACCTTAATTATCAGGGTTTAAATTTCACCTTAATTATCAGGGTTTAAATTTCACCTTAATTATAAGGGTTTAAATTTCATCTTAATTATCAGGGTTTAAATTTCACCTTAATTATAAGGGTTTAAATTTTACCTTAATTATCAGGGTTTAAATTTCACCTTAATTATCAGGGATTAAATTTTACCTTAATTATCAGGGTTTAAATTTCACCTTAATTATAAGGGTTTAAATTTTACCTTAATTATCAGGGTTTAAATTTCATCTTAATTTTAAGGGTTTAAATTTCACCTTAATTATAAGGGTTTAAATTTTACCTTAATTATCAGGCTTTAAATTTCACCTTAATTATAAGGGTTTAAATTTCACCTTAATAATCAACATTGATTTCTGTATCTTAATGAAAATGAACCTTAATCAACGTCAAGTTCAATCTTAATAAAAATGTATAAGTAATATATTCATTGTTTTGGGTTGAAACATATTTTGTTGCAGTGAAATACTATAAAGGGTGTTCGTAAAGACATGTCAAATTACAGTTAGCCTGCCACTGACTGTACATTGGATTGTTGCAGTGGATCTATACGGCATACATATATATCACTGTGAATGGTTTGTTAACATGACAATAGCCCATGAATATAATTAGACAGGTCAATAGAATAGAGCTGTGTAACGTGTAGCTATGACCTTGTTACTTAACTATTAACAATCACATAAAATCATACCAATCCGC
Organism: Callitettix versicolor; assembly: GCA_022606455.1. Classification (NCBI taxonomy): domain Eukaryota; kingdom Metazoa; phylum Arthropoda; class Insecta; order Hemiptera; family Cercopidae; genus Callitettix; species Callitettix versicolor. The sequence goes on along the minus strand of CM040188.1, from coordinate 14,147,601 downwards.
AATATTCGAATTTATTGAGATATTATTTGTATGAGGTATAGTTTGTGTAATATTTGTCATATTGTACAACTTCTCCCATATCCTGCTTTTGATGTGAACAGTTCCATATTTTAAAAGTTGAAACCACTTTTAACAATTACAATAGTTTGACACAAACACACACACACACACACACACACACACACACACACACACACACACACACACACACACACACACATACGGTATATATATATCGTTTTTAACCCTCATAAAGTAATTTGCCTCTCAATTAAGTACTCATTTTAAGATCCTAGGTCTGGGTTTTACCATGATGTTTGTTCCAATACCTAATTTTCTACTAAAAATTATTTATGAACCTTTGAATTTTTTGGTTCTATTTTCTTATTAAAACAAATTGTTTACGAAAAAAACAAAATACTTAACGTGTCCGTTTACTTTATGCTAGCAAACACAACGCACTTTTTATTTTTACCTTCTCCGTGCAATATTTATCCCGAGCTATGGGCTCAAACACTTAACAAAATTGCCAGCTTTATATTCTCACAACTTATTGTTAGAAGCTGCTGATATGACAACGCCAGGGAACACGGTACATGGGAACAATGGAAGAAATCGTATAACAAAAGAAAAACCTTACAAAGAGTACATAAAGATGAAACAAGAAATGATTCGTTCAGATTATCTTTAACCTCTGTTCTTGCGTAGCTCATTTTATTCTATTTTGATATTTTAATCAGTTATTCCTTAAATATTTTTTTTAAATATCGACAATGTAATAATTAATGTCAATATTCGATTTTATCTTAAAACTAATAACTTCGACACGCAGCTGTCTCGCTGACGCGATGGAAGTGAATTTCCAAAAGTATTTTTCGTCATCGAAAATCTTTTTTTGAAATTTCGATTTCACCATCATAATCGGCATTAAAATCTACATATACTATCTTAAAAAATTTACATTGAAAATACGAAAATGAACCTTGGTTGTCGTAAATATAGTTGTATAATTTCTGTGAGCATTGAAAATTCAGAGTGCTAATCGATGCAGGTCTGTCTCTAGTTGCGATGGTGAAATCGGATTTTCAAAATAATTTAAGACGAAAAAAGTTTGGAGTTTTTAGAGATTTGAAATGTCCGCTGTTTTTAAAATGTTTAAAAAAATTTCTGTTTACAAATTTGTCAAAGCTATTAGTAAAATCGTTTTTTGTTGAATCGAATCGGTTTAAAATTTTGTTAACGTGATAAAATTGTAATATTTTAATGATAATTCCCTAATGAGCTATACATGTTTCTATTTTGAAAATTCTTTACTACTACAAGAGCAATAATTGTATGGCATAACCAAATATTTTTCAGAAATATATTGAAATCTACCCGAATGAAGATATTTAAAGGTTTTGGGTAATGGAAAATCTATAATGTCGGTTTATTTCTTTTTTTCGATTTACTTCTAATTGTCAAAATTTACTCCACCGCCTTGAGTTGTGTATCTTTAAATGAGTTTAAAATCTTATCGAAATCCGATTAACTGATTTTGAAAAATTATACTTATTTTTTAGTTCTTGAAGCAGCAGTTAACTGCTACAAATTAAGTTGAAATCATTTAAATCACATAGTCTTTAACAAAATGTGTCATAAGTTGCTACTCATATGAAGATGTACACGTATGACAAATCTAAGTTAAAACAATATTTTTTTGATTCAAGCGACTTGAAAACGGATTAATATATTTTAAAACCTTCAAGACATATTTTTAGACAATAAAAAATGTTTCTTTGCGATTCGTGTAATGAAAAAAAATTGATATACTGATACTAGAAATTATTTTATTTATTTATCATTTTAACAAATTCGAATACACCAAAATGATATTTAAGTTTTAAAAATCGTAACTTTTAAGCTGTTATCTATAGTTTAACAAATTTAAAAAATAGTTATCAATTAATACGGTTTGTGTAGATGTTTGTTTTAGCGTGGCGCTTGACCTCGAGCGGTCCAACAGGTTTCCTCGTTATTGTTAGTGGTGGGGAAGTTAAACAACTAAGGCCTATTTGGACTGCCGTATTGTTAACATATTAGGCGAGTGCTCCACAAACTTACACGCTTCACTATAAAACAAACAGCTTATACCTTTTACAGATCCATAAAACAATAAATTAAAAAAGAAATAGATAAATTAAAATGGAAAGGTACACAGATTTTTCTTTCTTTTTTTGATTTTGAAAGTTTTTATACTGTCCGGAAATTCCAGACACTCCGAATAAAAATGAGGACACATATTACAAAGCTAACTATTTTACAGATGTCAGAGATTTAAAAGAAATACAACCAATCTGAAAACATAAACTAGTATAAGTAATTATACTAATCTTCATTAATTAAAATTTTTGAACCTTTTATAAATTGAATTTTTAATTTAATAATTGATAATTATTTATTGCTAAACATTTTTTAAGATTATCAGTTGAACCTTTTCAGCGATATTTTTCGTAAGAATTCGTACGGAAAGGAAAAAAACACACCAAGAAAAAATCAAAGAGAAAACCCTTTCATCTTTAAGCTGAAGTAAATGAGGCTCTGGAAGTTTTCTAATTAATGAAAACTTCGGTTGTACAACAACGCTCCAGGTGTCGGCAAATTGAATTGTATAAATTGGGCTGCTTTGTAGGAAAATAACAAATTAATTATGTCTTAAACTGCTGTGCGAAATAACGGTTATTTTGTGAAGAGTTGCAATAACAAAACGATTTTGTTATTTAGAATATTTTTATTGGCTGACAATAGATTGTTTTTCTTTAGAAATACTTTATTAGAAAAATTAATTAGTTGTAAAGTAAAAAAATAATGGCCTTAAACATCGATCTCGCTGACGTGATATTAGTGTTTTAAAAAAAAACGTAACGAAATACAGTGATTTTCAGTAAAATTTTTTTTTCGAAAATGTAATTCTAAAATCATAACTTGTTAAAAATCGGAAAAAAAATAGTATTTTAGGTTTTCAAACAATATTTAAAATACAAAAATCAAATCAAACGTCAGATTAATTTTAATATTCACAATGGAATTAAAAAATTCAAATGCTATCTTATGCATATTTGACAGCTGATTATAATGATATCAGAATTTAAATTATGGCGGCGCATTACTATTTTGCTGACGTGATAAAAGCGAATCTTCAAAGTTTTTTTCTATATTTTACCCTTTTTAAAATGATAATTTTATCGTGATAATCAGCATTAAAAGCTGCATATATTAGCACTTTGATCTTGAAAATTACAACAAAAATACTAAAATCAACCCAGACCGTTGTCAAAAAAATTTCCAAGGGCTTTGAAAACGAAATATGCTAATTTTTACAGTTTTTTATGCAGATTTCAATGGTGAAATCATATATTCAAAAGCATCAAGACAAACAAAATTAGAAGTATTTAAAGATTTGAAATGTCCACTGTTTCGAAACTAATAAACGATTTTGCTGGTCATCGAAACTGTCAAAGCTAATACCGAAACCGATTTTGGGGTCAAAATTTGAATCAAATCTGACTAAAAATTGCGAACTTGAGCGTGCTAAAAAACTCACACATACTATTTGTAGAAGTCAGGATCAATGCACATTACATGAACACTGTGTTTTACTGTTATGGCCGATTTAAGACCTAATTTTTTTCAACGGAAACAGTTATTATTAGTAAAACCGTAGACTCGCCAAATTACAATTGAACCTGTTCAGGCTTGGCACACAAAGCGGTAGTTATTTCAAGCAATTTTACAAATGAAAGAAAATTTTGTTGTGTAGATTTACAAAGTTTACTAATTGTTAAACGGCACAGTTCGGAAAGGTTCAGTTAGGATTTAATTGGAGCCTGGCTTACCGGAATATTTAATTAAACAAATTCTATTTTGCTTTTTATTTACTCTTTCTCTATACTAACGAAGCAGTGTTAAGACTATCGTTATTAATAGTAGTTTAAAGAACGGTAAGCCTCAAAGTATATTCTTAATTAAATGCTTGACCACTGTTCTGACGTGCTCATAACTCTTTTCGCCAATTTAACAAGTTACTGTAATTGTGAAGTGCTCAAAATTACAGCTGTTTTGCCACTCAGCCAGTATTACAGGAAAAAACTAGCAAATAAACTTGTTATTCTTTAATTAGAGGTCACCATTTTGAAACGGAAGTAAATGATAAAAAAGTTACAGATACTTCGTTCGGGCCTTGTACAAGGTACTACCGTTCAAAATTTTAAAAAACCCGGAAAAAATCTGTCAATGCGATTGGCCAAAATTACACACATTCGTCATCTTTAAATCAGTGGCCGCCATCTTTCAACGAAACTAAACGGGGGGGGGGAAATCATACACATACGTCCTTCGGACTTTATGTAAGGTACCTTCATATCAGAATTCTGAAAAACTTGGTCCCTACACACACACGTCATCGTTAAATCAGAGGCGCCATCTTGAAATAAAATTGAATTGGAAAAAATTAAACAAGGTACCTTTGTACCAAATTTCAAAACAATCGGTCAATGCGCTTGACCAAAACTACCTAACTACGTAACAATTAAACAAAACAAAGTCCGAATGATCGAATTGAAACAAAGACCACGTTTTGCTCAGTCAATTAGAAAAAAAGCATACGTGTTTGTTTGTGTGAACATCTTTTGAAAGATCACGAAATCATATTATATATATATATATATATATATATATATATATATATATATATATATATATATATATAAATTCCCGCAGGGGTGTAGACTAGTTGCACTTACTGAGAGAATTTAAACGTCCCTTGCGGTACTCGAGTTTAACACACACTTACACTTACGACTTTAACACTTTACACTCACACTTACATTTAGGGAGGCGATAATAGCCTCAATTTGCTTTTCGCCTTAAAATAACAAAAAAAATATATAAACATATACTCATTTTAAAATATAATTTATATATTCTACACTATATAGGCTAAGCGTATACAATTTAAAGACCTCTCGAAAAGTAAACTAAGTGCTAACACTTAGGATCGGTGGTCATTTAAGGATTCTGGGTCTGGTCCAACCTTGATGGCCGGTCCAATAGCTCACTTTTTAATGGGGACTTGCTAATAAAATATTTAATGCTGGCTTGGTGTATGATTGTTCAAGTAAGTGAACTACTTGAGAGAAAACTGATTAAATAATTTCGAAAAAAAAAATAATTTTCCTAACTGAATCTTTCTGGTTTTCTTGTCAGTAGTGTTATGAACACTGGGAAAGTAAATTAAGTATTTTGGTTTAATGTCTTGGACCGTAAATTCTATTTATTATGGTATACATATGGTTTAATTGAAATAATCGTAAAAACAATGAATCGAGACGGTGTTGACTTCGTCCTAAAATATGTTATAATTATTTCCGTGTTTTAATTTTTCAATTCCCCTTTTTATATAACCTGAAGTTTAGAACTTATTGAAAACATTATTATATATTATCCAATTTATTTACTTGAAAAGTGTTACTAAAATTTTGTTTGCCGTTTGTGGTTTTATTTAATCTTAAGAAAAATCTCTATTTTAGGATGGTCAAGGTTGAGTGAATAGTTAAAGGCACTCGAAGGCTTTTCTACAGAACTTCCTCAGAATTATCTACACAGCCGTTTGTCCCTTTAATATCCATTCATGCGTATTAATGCAACTCTCAAGTATGCATTCAATATTTTAATCAAATTACTCGGGCAATAGTAGTTGGCAAAACTATTTATTTACGGTATTTGCTTTTAGAAACTTTCAAAAAGTTTTTATTGAGAAAGTTATTTCTGTGTGTGTAATAAGAAAATTGCACATTATTAATTGACAGAACATAGCGAGGCTCTGTTCTCAACTTGACTTTTCTGAATTTTATATTTGTATTTGTTAAGCAGTTTTGGCTAAACTCATTGATCAATTGTTATGAAATTTGGAATTGAGCCTGAACAACGTCTTTCGTTTCAAAATGGCGGCCTCATGTACAAGTTAGGCAAAAATCAGCAAACTTTTATCAATGGTTTCAAAATAACAGTCACATCAAACATTTAAAATTTATAAATTATTTTTCTTAAATAATTTTTAAAAACTATTTTAATCATTTTAATTAACATAAGTACCTCATAAATTAGGATTTTAATTTCTAAAATCTATTTAACGTAAGGTTTTATTTTATTATATTTTCCGTATAAATATATACTGATTTAATAATATGATTTAGATTTTACCATTGTACATTTATCATACATGATTTTAAAATAAAACAATTTAAAATGAGAATAAGAAAAACATGTTTTGAAATTCGCTTCCATCATGTCAGCAAGGCAGCTGCTTGCATCGATTTTCCTTTTTACTTAAGCAATGGGGACTTGAAAAGAGATGTAGCTAACAAAGTATTAAGACTACAATACCTTCTTCATAATTCTTACATTGAAAAATAAAACGCAAAACTGATAAGCTTTTCGGATGATTACAACATATGTGATACTTTACAAGTATTGATAAGCAAATATACCTACAATCCTTATGAAACTTTCAAAAAGTTCTACAATAAATCCCCAGTTTAGATCCTTTTGTTTGATAAAATACATGTGATGGATTTTCTGTATTACTTTCACAAATTAAGTACCTAAATCGTCAGTATGCAAATCGCCATTTTATAACTCTATTCGTTACATTTTGTTTGAAAGAAAAGCGGTGTTCATGAAGAATAAAAGGCAATTATTGTATTTAAAGGGGCTTTGTTCAAGTTTCAACCGTCTTTTATTTATCACTGTGTGTATTGAATGAATTAAAGCTAAAAGGGCTTACGATAAAAGCTTTGTTTGATTTTTGTTTCGTTAAACGTCCGCTTTTTTATTAAGTAATTATGGGGAGAGATCGTTGCCAGTATATAAGTATTAGCAGCTATGATATTTACATGGATACATTTATCTGTGACCACAAAATGTTAATAAATAGTTTTTCGGAAATGAACGTGAAAATATTTAATTTTATTTGTAATTGGAATACATTACAATGATTTCACAAAATACATTAATTTGCATTGATTTGCCACAAAATAGACTCTACCCGGTCATAACAAAATTGCAACAATTCTTTTACTTTTTGTCGGATTTCAAAAATTAAAAAAATATTATGTTTTTTAAAATATCCTAAAATGTAACTGTTTCTTAAAATGGCTGATTTTAAATGTATTTTAGTTTATATCTCTCTCTCTCTCACACACACACACACACACACACACACACATATATATATATATATATATATATATATATATATATATATATATATATATATATGTATGTATAGTTGATAACATTTTGGTTAGTGCTGCTTCAGAGGTTTTTAAAATATAATTTCTTTTAATTAAAAAACCAGTGAGAGACAGTATGTTTTAAGCAAACAAATTCTCATTTAATGTTTACGTCTAATCCAGGAACAATAAGTATGAGTTACGGAATATTCTGTATGCATAGAAAATGTTTAACTGTGTTAACAAGGTCCAGAAAATGTGCCTAGCGCAATTTAGTAAAGTTATGGATTATGTTTTTCTGTACTTGAGTAGTTAAGGCAATATTCTAACTAATCGCCAGGCTAAAAGATTCGAAGCACTGTTAAAAGAAATCATTCCACCCTTACATGGAGAGTTACAAAATTTTGCTTTAAATTGAATATTTCAACCTTGTTAAAAATACAATTTAACATATGTTTACTTTGACACAACCAACACTCGTAAAGTCTCTACGTAGAAGGCTTTTGAAACGAGTTATTGGTTCCTTGATATAGGAGCGTTTGTGAAGCTGCCAGACTAACTTTTGATGTGGGTTGTTTTCTCGTAGGCGTAATAGTGTTCCATTTCAGTGATTTTTGTTCTTCAAGAGTTAACATAATTGGAGGTTTATAAGATTTAACATATAAAATATCAAATATATATATATATATATATATATATATATATATATATATATATATATATATATATATATTATAAATGTGTGTGTGTGTGTGTGTGTGTGTGTGTGTGTGTGTGTGTGTGTGTGTGTGTGTGTTTTATCATCAGGTTCTCAAATTTAGTCAGATTCCATATGATTTATTGGGGAATGTGAACACGTTTTTTTATTATTCATTTAAAGACTTTTAGTTAAAGTGGTTGGTTTTACATTTGTGCTGTGTTATTTTAAAATAACAAAAACTTATTCTCTTTCTCTCTCTCTCTCTCTCTCTCTCTCTCTCTCTCTCTCTCTCTCTCTAATGAAATTATTCAGTTTATAGGTTAATTATAATTCACTACACTAAACTAATAGATTTGTCATTTTCTTTATACTAAATCATTCTTTAAGTAATGTAGGTTAATAGATCCTGAACGCTGAAACCTTACAGAGATATATTTGCTGATCTAAATATATAATAGTGCAATATAGTTTTAATATTTCTCGAGCTATTCTTACTGAGACCGTAATTGCATTGTGTAGGTAATACGTCAAAGCTGATTGAAAAAGCTGTTTGTAAAACCGCGCATCCAGCTTGTTCCCACAGCTCATTGCTCTCCTTACGTTATTTTCATTCTTATTATACTTTATAATTTAAAGAGTTATGTATGTTGCTACAATCAGTTTCTAAACCGCTGTAACAGATAACAAAATGTAAAAAAATGACAATCTAATGAAAGTGAAAGTAGGCCAACGAAGGCAATGCTGGAGGACTTATGTTTGAAATTACAAGGTAAACTAAGAGCTAATCTATAAAGGCTTATGATTGTGTATTTTAGATGAAACTGCTTAAATTGAATAATGGTAAATTTAGTATAAAAAAGGTTTTTGATGGAGCAAAGTGCGGAAAATAGGCTAGTTAGTTGTAATAGTTTTGATTTATGTTATTACTGTTGTTTGTTACTGTTTTTAATTGTTTAAACAAATTTTTTATTGGAAATTAACAAAGTCAATTTATGAAATAATTTATTTTTATATAAACCGATGTTATAACTTCAGTATTTGTGTTATTTAGATTTAGTTTAAATTGATTATATTTATTTACTTTATTCAACATAGTTGTCAAGACAAATAATTCGTTTAAGATATTTTACCAAGATAACAACTAATATATTGGTCCAATGCAATGAGTGTTCTCGTTCCATTTGGATTCGTTCAACAACATTTAAACTGGTGAACAGGAGTGTACATATTGCTAATAAATAATAAAACATACTACTTTTGTTTTTTTGTTTTTAATAGCAGATATACTAAGTAATAATCACTGCTTGAAACTAATTAAATACGTCATTGGAATTTATAATTATTTCTAAATTTTAGTTCAGTTAAAAAAATTGTGTCAAGTGCATTTAAAATTTGAAATAGGAACATTTTGGAAAATTACAAATGTCCAGTGTGTTATTTTTTATTTTGTAATTCTTTTTATAAGTATAATTTCACTAATTTTCCAATAACAGTGTAATACGTAATTTGAAATTACAGAGACGTCATGAATTATGGAAGTAATTTGTATCAAATGTACCAACCTAACAGTACACATTATTTAAGGTGTGTTCCTTTTTAACTGACACCCAGGGAAGAAAGGGTTAATATGTACTAATATAAATAAATAAAAAGAGAAAATTAAAGTTTTCAAAATTTGATCAAATTGGTTAACTAATTTCTTATTACTTATTACTAAGAAAATTAAATCGACCAAAGTTGTGTAACAGCGTGACATTCTCGCCGGCTCAGGAGGAACGCAAACGTTGGCTAGCCCGAGCCATCGCAGTGTGTAACATACATTGTTCTGTTATTGCTTTTACAATAATTTCTATTAGTAGTTCCCATTTAGAACATCAGGTCTGTATCGCCATTCAGCGTCGAAAAAACACGTTACAGTTAGTGGGGCGTTATTGAAACGGTTATTCTAAATGGTTCGATAACTGAATCTAGTAACCTTATGTGAAATCATTTTGTTAGTGAATTTAACTGTAATATGAACTATTGTATTAGCTAGCATTAAAACATCCAGTCCCTGTACAATTAGTACTGGTCTCTCATATCGTCTGCATTAGCCCAAGTGTGCACAATAGTCGGACGTTAAAAAAAAAAAAAAAAAAAAAAAAATTATTGTAAACATATATTTTATTGTTAATATTTTATTGTAAACATATATTTGGTATTAGCTTAGTCAGGTTCGTTACCTGGTAAAATCTGTTAGTCTATTTAATTTTTTTTTAAACATCTCAAAACATAATTTTCTTACTTTTCCCGAAGACCTCAATTTACCGACTTAGTTGGTGTTTAGATCAAACGTACATATTTTATCTTTAATTTTCATAAAAAATATAACTGTATTTAGTATTGTACTCTATTTATGATCAATTATTACTTTTTCTTGTAAAATACAAAAGCATTAACATATCTAAATTGTGTTTTATGTGATGCTATTAAATTTTATTACTTTATAGAAGTTTGCTTTCAACGCGTTAGCGAGACAGTTGCGTGTAGCGAATATTTTCGCCCCTTTAAGCATGAAAGTACTCTTCGCGGTGAATAAAGGTACGATTTGGCAACGACAGCTTCTGTGTCGCTTTTATTTTTGAATATAGATTAAATTTAATTTTTGAGATTTTGGTGTTCGGTGGCTTCCGACAACGCGATCGAAGGACCATTTATTGTTCAACTAAGTCTTTTGGTTTCTAGTTCAGTAGCCTGATGTCTTCAATATGTTTTAGCAGTTCACGTTAACATATTTAATGAGTGTGTTAAAAGCTGGATGCACTCAGGGTCCTAAAATCCATATACCTTTTGCTTCTTTCTGTCAGAGTCACTCAATCATATAAACATATATGACCTGCAGTTTCCGGAAGAGGAAGATTTCCTGCGTAACCTACACACAGTTTATGTCTGGTACATTCCTATATCTTACTTTTGAACCATTTCCCATTCGCTGCAGGTTAAAAAAACCTCCTTAGAGTCTGTTATCGTACACTGCTTGTGGGTTTTTTGCGATTAGATATAACCTATTTCCTCTCCCACCATGGTACCTTTAATCTCCAGGTCCACTTATGCCAGTTACCAAGATTTTTCGCTTCGAAGTTTTGTACCTAGCCATCAAAATCTCACACGTAGCTAGAGAAATAAAATACGAACCCATAGAGCCCCGCATTAACGTATAACCAAATTAAAACTGCAAGCCACCTGCTATTCAGAGCCGACCTACTTAAGTTCCCCCTTAGCCACGCATCCTTCCACCTGGATTACGCATAAAAGGATCTAAACTAAGAGCAGATAGATGAAGACAATATTGATCCAGCTACAGATCCTTACTCACGATGTATGCGCCCCTTTGGATTTATTGTTCCTAAACTGAATTTGATATTTGTGGTACAAACAATAAACAAATATTTGATGTCAATATTAAAACAATTAATATCAATTATGAAAGGAGCAGTGAATGTTATTTATTTGAGTACATATTTCTGAAAATGTTACAGAAATGCATATAAGAGTAAAGTAATTTGATTAGGTTAATATCACGTTATGTTGTGTTGTTACCATTTTGTTATGAAGTGGTTTCCTTTTAGTATTTAGTTTTTTTAATAACAAGTAAACTACCGGTTAATAATTGTTTAAAATTTAATATCGGTGTGAAACATAATGAATACTAAACTATTATTACATTCTCCTTTCTATATTGTGAAATTCCGTGGAATTTTGTACTACACATTAATTATAATCGACATATTTGCCCGACCGCAGCTGGTGATAATGTTCAGATGTGCTAGAAATTTTTGAATATTATAATAACGCTAATGATCTGCTTGAAACCGTTACTTCCCTTGTTTTGTAATAATATTACACATTACATTTAATATTAAAATAATTTATACAAGGTAATTTAAATCGTATTAATTAGCCAAATTGGCATAATCTCGACTTCAACTAGGTAAGTGATTATTCAACTTTGAAGTGATTATTACTAATTCAAATAAATTTAGAATAATTAAAACATTGTATATTTCATACACGTGTAAACGTATAATTTTTGAACTGTTATTAAACTAGATTTAGCTAAATAAATGTCGTTTAACAAGGAAAACACGGAATTCCATAAGCAATGGAATCACTGCTGTCATTGAATCACTTGAACAAATAAAATAATGTAACGAATCTGTAACTTTGTTACTTTCCGAGCCCTAATCTTGAGAAAGCTGTCTCGCTAGCTTTAAATCTTCTCGAATCTTTCTTTGTCATTACAAATCTCAAGGGATTTCTTATCGTAGCTATTATATTTCCGCGATCACTTTTTTTGCTAATAAAACTTCATCACTATTTGTTTTCTTTCCTAAAATGTTAGGAAACTGTCTTTCTTCTTAGAAATCTCACCGAATATCTCTTTCTCTGCAAACTGTCGGAAATCTTCGTGTAAACTCTCCTTCTCACTAGAAAAATCCTGTAATTTCTCGTTTTCGCTAGAATTCTCCGAAATATCTTTTTCTCGCTAGGTGTTTCCCTAAATCTTTAGTTATTACTAGAAATCTCGCGTAATTTCTCTTTCTCGCTACGAATTTCTCGTTTATGCCAGAAATCTTCTGTCAACTCTTCTGCTCGCTAGAAAACTACTGTAATTTCTTGTTTCCGCTAGAATTCTCCAGAAATATGTTTTCGTTAGATTTTGTCCTATATCTTCAGTTATTATTAGAAACTCTCCCGGAATTTATTTGTGTCGTTATAAATTTTCTCGATTCCCTCCCATTTCAAATTATGTTTTCTAAATTTTCTCCTTATGCTAAATATTTCCAATATCTATTATTTTTATTGTATTATTTCCAAAACCTCTCAGTGTTTATAAGCTTTTCTCGATTTACTTTTTCTTTAATTTTTTAAATTGATTTTCTCTAATTTTAATTTTTTTATGCAATTTCTAGATTTCTGCGACATATTTATTTTATACCAGTTAGCCGTAAATGAGACTGGTTATGAACACAGCTGATGCGAAAGTTAACGTTATTAAGTAGATTTCAAGTAGCGTATAGGTGAGGCCCACTTATTTCATTATTTTTTAAAAATACTAAAATTTATAAAACGTTTATTTTAAATATTCAGGCACGAGTTGATTGTCCCTCCCTGTTGATTGTTTTCCAATACCCCAAGAAACTTAGTTATAGCAGATCGGTTGATCTGCCTTAATCATAAAAAGAGGTAATTCTGTGATTCTAGAGAAGAAACTCGTATCCTTAGATCTAACCGCGAATCAGGCTGTGACAGTTGATAGGCCCTGCAATTTAACCGTACTTCTAGCTTATACTACCTTCATATATCTACTTATGACACACACAAACGCACGCACGCGCACACACGCGCACACGCACACACGCGCACACGCGCACGCGCGCACACGCGCACACGCACACACAGTACTGTACATATCATCGCTAACTCCAAAGTGTAAAGCGACACTTGCTCACGAAGTGAAAGTTATTGGCCAAATGTTGTATCGAAACCCTGAGAGACCTGTGTGCCATGCAGGGCTCTGTATATGCAGACCTTATTTCGCTAACTACTCGTACTTGTGGGTGAGAAAGAAATGAACGGGTTCTCATCCGTACTCCAAAAAGCTGTAAAAAATGGAGCAAAACCACTGTGATAAGGGAAAATAAAGAGAAAAATTTAAAGGGAATTATCAGATAAAAGCATCTGCAAGGACCTCAATAACACACTGGGAAATCACCAGTTATATTTAAAAATCACCAATTTCAAGAGTTACCTACCCTTAATCCTCTCCAAAACGTAGACCTTAAGAGACTAGGACTGGAGAAAGAGCTGTAACTGAGCATCTCAGGAATATAAAAAGGGGGTGAAATAGGTCTACAGAGGTCACAGAGATGCAGTCTTTTTCATAAGGATAAATTAAGCTGAATATATGTCTTTTTTGGCATCATAAGTGTTACGTTATATTATTTAAAACATTTTCATCTTATCACGTATTCAAATATAACTTCATAGTAAATTACACTTTGTATTACATTTTAATGAAGTAAAATACAGTTTATTTTGTTGTTATATATTAAATACTTGAATGTGATGAATGTTGACTACTTAAATGAAATACAACATTTTTTTATACTTGAATAATAGGAAAAATTTTCGAACATCGAACCAGGCATTTTTTTAAGAAATAATGTTTGTAAAATCACTTCATTGTAATGTCTTGAATAATTTGTCTTATAGAAATTTAATTTGGGATCAATCAAAACCTTTCTCGATATTGTGTAACTTGTGCACAACATTGCCTACCGTTGAAGTTCCTGCTGAACCCGCCCGTTTATATTTTGAGTTTCACGTTGCCTCAAAGTAATCCTCTCTTTATTAACTTTTGAAAGAAGAATTACGCGACCGTATCATCGACTCGTGTAATCTTTCAGACTGAGTTTGCCGATTTAAAATTTTAAAATCTCTTAATACAAAGCAACTGCTTAATCTTAAACACCGTCTACATATCTTGAAAGTGTAACACATTTCAAGTGTAATTAAGTATTATGTGTTATCGCTTTATTTAATGGTTTACGTTAAATATACGTTGATATGTTTTCAAAATTGAATCCGTAATTATATTGTACAAAAATACGTATTATTACCTACAATTACAGGTCATTGTAATAACATGTTGCATTATTTTAATGGCAATATAGAATTTTCTTGAAGTTTATATTTCCCTGTATACATGTCCAACGACTTAGTTTTGAATACTCTAGGAATGATGATCGGTGCTCAATTCATTTTCCCGGTCTTAAAATTTTTTTCAAACAGCAAATCGCTAAGTTCGCTAAACTAAATCATGTTGCGAAGTTGTTCGATAGCAAATGTGTTTTGTAAAAATAAAATTATGACATTTTGTAACTGTAAAGCAAAAATAATTTAAAAAATAAGTTAACAAATTCAAAAACAAAGTATTAGAAAAAAGATTTTTGAAGATGCGCATGGATTAGTTACGGCATGTACAGGGAATGTTCGCAGACAAGGTGTTAATACAAATATTGTTTGTGGGTCACATAAACTGGTGTAAAATGGCTTATGAATGTACAAAGTGAAAGGTGACCTAAATTTGTGTGTGTGTGTGTGTGTGTGTGTGTGTGTGTGTGTGTGTGTGTGTGTATATGTGTGTGTGTGTGTGTGTGTGTGTGTGTGTGTGTGTGTGTGTGTGTGTGTGTGTGTGTGTGTGTGTGTGTGTGTGTGTGTGTGTGTGTGTGTGTGTGTGTGTGTGTGTGTGTGTGTGTGTGTATGTATGTGTGTGTGTGTGTGTGTGTGTGTGTGTGTGTGTGTGTGTGTGTGTGTGTGTGTGTGTTTGTGTGTGTGTGTGTGTGTGTGTGTGTGTGTGTGTGTGTGTGTGTGTGTGTGTGTGTGTGTGTGTGTGTGTGTGTGTGTGTGTGTGTGTGTGTGTGTGTGTGTGTGTGTGTGTGTGTGTGTGTGTGTGTGTGTGTGTGTGTGTGTGTGTGTGTGTGTGTGTGTGTGTGTGTGTGTGTGTGTGTGTGTGTGTGTGTGTGTGTGTGTGTGTGTGTGTGTGTGTGTGTGTGTGTGTGTGTGTGTGTGTGTGTGTGTGTGTGTGTGTGTGTGTGTGTGTGTGTGTGTGTGTGCGCGCGCGTGTATGCGTGTGTGCGTGTGTGATTCTTTGTTTCGGTGTCATGCGAGTCGTTGATGAAGCAATAGACCGAATGTAACAAACCCTGCTATGTAGAGCTAAGAAGGAAGTACTCTATTGGCATGTAAGGCCAATTGCTTTTATATATGCTGATAATAATAGAAAATTAACTACTGATTTTATTGAAAAACGCATAATCTTGGATCTATTTACAATTGCAAGTTCCAATAAAATTTTCTGAACACTTAAGGGGCAAAAACCTAAGACAGAAAATACCTACCAATTTTAACTTCGACAAAGAAAAACTGTAAATAAACAAAATAACAAATACTATAACTAAAGTACAAGACCGCTGTTTTCCAAAAATAAGTACTTCATCTGAATTTATCTGATCGTTATCACCCATCTCTTTTGGAAACTTTCGTCTTTTATAGCGTTTGTTAGGAGTTTAATGAAAACAGCCTTTATCCAACTTTCTACGACTAACGGGTTTCTTAAAATATTGTTTTCAATTGTGTTCTTATGGAATTATAAATAAGGATTGAACTGTTTTAAGGAAGAAGGTACAAGAGAGTGATTTGGATATTTTCGTATCAATGATAAAATTACAGACTATATGTAGATTTATTTATGGCAGTAATTTGAATAAAATACAAACTTATGGTCTACTAAACCTGATGTGATATTTACATTCTAGTGGAAGACAAGATGTAGTGAAATAAGAACAGAAAAAACAAAAGACGAAATATGTAATGATTTTAATTGTTAATTAAAATGTTCAGAGTCATGAAAAAATATTAGTCTACGTAAAATATTACTTAATTATATCCGATTCAGTGAAAAAGAACTTAATCTTATCTTGACAATAAGAGTTCGTAAAATACGGTATTAAGAATATAGCGTACAATTTTAAATGAAAAGTAAGTATTTCCACATGAGATGAGCGCAGCAACTGAAATGCAATATAAAAGAAAGGCGAATCGTTATACTGTGGAAGAAAGTGTTGAATTAAGTAGACTTCCACCCGCACTAAACAAACAACAGAGATTAATGAAAAGGAGTGGAAATTACAAGAAAAAAGGTTTTTGGTGTGCCAACAGAAGTAGACTATAAATCTAGCCGTAGCCTACATAAGAGAAGTTAATATGTTGCAACAATTTTGGTTTAAAGAAATATGTTTGTTTACAGAACGATAAATAAAAACATTTATCTTTATGGAGACAATAAGCCACTTTGAAAGTGGCTATACAGAGTGTATTCATTAATGAGCTTCAAAATTGTAATTCATAAAATGCTGCTATTATGTTTAAGTGCTATTAAAAATGGAATGTAGCTTACATCAGTTAGGTTACAATTATTGTTAGTGAGGTCATACCTATCAGTTAAATTGAAATTAATTAATACCTAGTAATGCTTGCGGATGGAATTTGTGAGTGATATTCAAAACCTTCGTAAACAATATTGTTTACGTATCACGTACCACCAAAATCTTACCTGGAATTTTCAAGTTGGTTCACTTTCCGAGTCTGAAGTCGAAAAGAAGAAAACCAACATTGATTTGTTTCTTTTATAACCTCCTTATGACGCAAAACGGGCTGGCTTGAGCTGTCATAGATCGACTCATTGTTAACGCAGGTTAACCTGACTGATTGGGTCAGTGAAAATTACTATTTTAATTGTTAGTGAACAGTAATTATGAATAATCAAACTATAAGTGACTATAAACTAAATTCGATATATAAGTGACTATAACAATTGACCGAGTGAAGCGAGATGTCTGTTTCAACTCGACCGCTCGGCATTTGTTTTGTGTGTTTGTTACACAGTTTTGGTTAAACGCTTTGACCGATTGTTTTGACATTTAGTACAAAGGTGCCTTTTTTAATGTCCGAACGTCATATGTGTAAAATGTTTTCTAATTAAGTTTCGTTTCAATATGACAACCTATGATTTACAATGAAGTTTATATGCGATTTTGGCTAAATGCATCGAGATGTTTTGAAATGTTTTGAAATTTTATATAAAAGTACTTTGTAAAATGTCCGAAAAAAGTATACGTAAATTTTTTTTCATTTATTTCAGTTTCAAGATGACGGTTTGTAGTTTAACGATGGCGAGTGTAGTGCTGGCTGTTTTCTATAATACTGAGCCGCCTCGGTGGCCTAGTAGATAGCGTACTAGGATTTCACCCCGAGGACTCGGGTTCGATTCCCGGCGAGGGCTTGGCATTTTCATACGCTATAAATCATCCCATCGTCTGCATTAGCCCAAGTGTGCACAATAGTCGGACGTTAAACACAAAAAAAAAATCTATAATACTGGCTGGACAGCAAGACCTATCGTAATTTTCATTACTTCATGGAAAAAGAGCTTAAAATTTCTAATTAAATTGGTCTAGTATATATTTTTTTAAATAAATTATTACGGGTATCGGGTTAAATTGGCGGAACAGGTTACGAGCGCGTCAGAGCGCTGTCGTACAGCGGTGGTCGGGCAATTAATTATGAATATACTGCGACTGTTCTTTGATCTACTTGTATAAACTATAACACGTGTAGTACGTATTCGTTGTGAACATTTATAACGCGTGTATAATTGTAGTTTAGTGTTAAATACAGCTGATCCATTGTAATATGTACAGTGTATTTTTGTTAAAACAACTAAATTGTAAGCAATTAATGATTATTATATTTTTCTTAAATCAAAAAATAACACTGCATCATTATTTTCAAATTTAAATTGTTTTTAAAATAGTGCTAAAACGTATTTAAATATACAAATGTAAACGTTCGTAATAAAATTGAATGTTGGTTTTAATTACTTATGACTGCAAGTTTGTCAAAACAAAAGTATTTAATATTTTAATGTAAACAAATCGTAATTAATAAATTGTAATTCTGAAGGAAATATTATATTCACAGTGAACTATTGAAAAAGTTATTAAGAACGTTTTGCGTTTGTTTTAAATTAAAATATTCCATATAAATTAATTTGATTAAGTTTTCACTTTAAAAACAACGTCCATTAAAAAACGTTCTAATATATTAATGGTTTCATTACCGCAAGTTACTTCTTCCTTTCTGAGCCATTAAAACGTCAGCCTTGACTTTCTTTTAAGAAATTGTTTCTGAGACGTATTTCTGAAAGAGTAGCAAATAATATTTAATTAAAGTGTTGTATCCAGGCTACAAAATGTTCCGAAGAATGTTCCAAAGGACGCGTTTTTGTAGAGGAAAAAAGCTATTTGTTGAATTGTATTACTTTATCCGGGTGACGGTGTTAATTAGTTTGTTGCCGAAGGTTAGAAGGGGACAGAGTATGTTAATTGTATGTTAATGGAAGTAAACAAATAATCCAGAGTTCAATTTAATTATTTTACTTTTTTACTAAATGAAATGTGAAAAATAATTGGTGATTTTGAAAAAATATATAGGCCTCTATTTATATTTTGTTTCATCTGACCGTTTTGATTTTGATTATGCAGTCTGATTCAATGGGGATAAATCTATATGACATTTAAAGTTTTAATAGTAAAGGTTTCGCGGGTTTTTTTAATTATGATAAATCAAGGTAAGGTTTTAACATGTAAGGTTTTGCTGTCTGTTTTAATGAGTATAAATCAAGCTAGACATTTAAGATTTTGACAGTCAAGATTTTGCATTCTGTGTTAATGGGCATAAATCAAGTTGACATGTAAGGTTTTGACAGTCAACGTTTTTCTGTCTGTTTTAATGATAATAAATCAAGCAAGATATTTAAGATTTTGACAGTCAAGATTTTGCATTCTGTGATAATGGGGAAAAATAAAGTTGATAAGTAAGGTTTTGACAGTCAAAGTTTTGCTGTCTGTTTTAATGAGGATAAATCAAGCTAGACATTTAAGATTTTGCATTCTGTGATAATGAGGAAAAATAAAGTTGATAAGTAACGTTTTGACAGTCAAAGTTTTGCTGTCTGTTTTAATGAGGATAAATCAAGCTAGACATATAAGATTTTGCATTCTGTGATAATGGGGAAAAATAAAGTTGATAAGTAAGGTTTTGACAGTCAAAGTTTTGCTGTCTGTTTTAATGAGGATAAATCAAGCTAGACATTTAAGATTTTGCATTCTGTGATAATGAGGAAAAATAAAGTTGATAAGTAACGTTTTGACAGTCAAAGTTTTGCTGTCTGTTTTAATGAGGATAAATCAAGCTAGACATTTAAGATTTTGCATTCTGTGATAATGGGGAAAAATAAATTGATAAGTAACGTTTTGACAGTCAACGTTTTGGTGTTTGTTTTAATGAGGATAAATCAAGCTAGACATTTAAGATTTTGCATTCTGTGATAATGGGGAAAAAAAGTTGATAAGTAAGGTTTTGACAGTCAAAGTTTTGCTGTCTGTTTTAATGAGGATAAATCATGCTAGACATTTAAGATTTTGCATTCTGTGATAATGAGGAAAAATAAAGTTGATAAGTAACGTTTTGACAGTCAACGTTTTGCTGTCTGTTTTAATGAGGATAAATCAAGCTAGACATTTAAGATTTTGACAGTCAAGATTTTGCATTCTGTGATAATGGGGAAAAATAAAGTTGATAAGTAAGGTTTTGACAGTCAAAGTTTTGCTGTCTGTTTTAATGAGGATAAATCATGCTAGACATTTAAGATTTTGCATTTTGTGATAATGGGGAAAAATAAAGTTGATAAGTAAGGTTTTGACAGTCAACGTTTTGCTGTCTGTTTTAATGAGGACAAATCAAGCTAGACATGAAATTTTTGATAGTCAAAGATTTTCAGTCTATTCTAATAGGGATAAATCGACCTGACACGTAAGGTTTTGACAGTCAACGTTTTTCAGTATGTTTTAGTGGAAATAAATCGACCTGACACGTAAGGTTTTGACAGTCAAAGTTTTGCATTATGTTTTAATGGAAATTAATCGACCTGACACGTAAGGTTTTGACAGTTAACGTTTTTCAGTATGTTTTAGTGGAAATAAATCGACCTGACACGTAAGGTTTTGACAGTCAAAGTTTTGCAGTCTGTTTTAATGGAAATAAATCGACCTGACACGTAAGGTTTTGACAGTCAACGTTTTTCAGTATGTTTAAATGGAAATAAATCGACCTGACACGTAAGGTTTTGACAGTCAAAGTTTTGCAGTATGTTTTAATGGAAATAAATCGACCTGACACGTAAGGTTTTGACAGTCAAAGTTTTGCAGTCTGTTTTAATGGAAATAAATCGACCTGACACGTAAGGTTTTGACAGTCAACGTTTTTCAGTATGTTTAAATGGAAATAAATCGACCTGACCCGTAAGGTTTTGACAGTCAACGTTTTTCAGTATGTTTTAGTGGAAATAAATCGACCTGACACGTAAGGTTTTGACAGTCAAAGTTTTGCAGTATGTTTTAATGGAAATTAATCGACCTGACACGTAAGGTTTTGACAGTTAACGTTTTTCAGTATGTTTTAGTGGAAATAAATCGACCTGACACGTAAGGTTTTGACAGTCAAAGTTTTGCAGTCTGTTTTAATGGAAATAAATCGACCTGACACGTAAGGTTTTGACAGTCAAAGTTCTGCAGTATGTTTTAATGGAAATAAATCGACCTGACACGTAAGGTTTTGACAGTCAACGTTTTTCAGTATGTTTTAGTAGAAATAAATCGACCTGACACGTAAGGTTTTGACAGTCAACGTTTTTCAGTATGTTTTAGTGGAAATAAATCGACCTGACACGTAAGGGTTTGACAGTCAAAGTTTTGCAGTATGTTTTAATGGAAATTAATCGACCTGACAAGTAAGGTTTTGACAGTCAACGTTTTTCAGTATGTTTTAATGGAAATAAATCGACCTGACACGTAAGGGTTTGACAGTCAACGTTTTTCAGTATGTTTTAGTGGAAATAAATCGACCTGACACGTAAGGTTTTAACAGTCAACGTTTTTCAGTATGTTTTAGTGGAAATAAATCGACCTGACACGTAAGGGTTTGACAGTCAAAGTTTTGCAGTATGTTTTAATGGAAATAAATCGACCTGACACGTAAGGGTTTGACAGTCAAAGTTTTTCAGTATGTTTTAATGGAAATTAATCGACCTGACAAGTAAGGTTTTGACAGTCAACGTTTTTCAGTATGTTTTAATGGAAATAAATCGACCTAACACGTAAGGTTTTGACAGTCAACGTTTTTCAGTATGTTTTAGTGGAAATAAATCGACCTGACACGTAAGGTTTTGACAGTCAAAGTTTTGCAGTATGTTTTAATGGAAATTAATCGACCTGACACGTAAGGTTTTGACAGTTAACGTTTTTCAGTATGTTTTAGTGGAAATAAATCGACCTGACACGTAAGGTTTTGACAGTCAACGTTTTTCAGTATGTTTTAGTGAAAATAAATCGACCTGACACGTAAGGTTTTGACAGTCAACGTTTTTCAGTATGTTTTAATGGAAATAAATCGACCTGACACGTAAGGGTTTGACAGTCAAAGTTTTGCTGTCTGTTTTAATGAGGACAAATCAAGCTAAACATGCAATTTTTGATAGTCAAAGATTTTCAGTCTATTTTAATAGGGATAAATCGACCTGACACGTAAGGTTTTGACAGTCAACGTTTTTCAGTATGTTTTAGTAGAAATAAATCGACCTGACACGTAAGGTTTTGACAGTCAACGTTTTTCAGTATGTTTTAGTAGAAATAAATCGACCTGACACGTAAGGTTTTTACAGGCAAGGTTTCGCAGTTTTAAAGGGGGATAAATCTATTTAAACTGTAAGGTTTTAAACAGTCAAGGCTTTGCAGACTGATCTAACGGGGATAAATCGACTTTAATTGTACGTTTTTGAAATGTTTTGGTAGATATAAGTTAAGCTGACGTGTAAGGTTTGGTTGTAATGGTTATTCAGGATATTTTAATGGTAATAAATCGGACCTGACATGTAAGGTTTTTACCGTTATTGGTTATGTAGTTTGTTTGTATAAAATATTAATTTGTTTAAAAATATATATATATATATATATATATATATATATATATATATATTCCTATCACGTTTTTTGTACATACATTCTATAAATGGAGAAAGCAAAACGTAACTGAAGCTTGCAACAAGGTATAATGCATAATGAACTGAACAGACAAATTCGTTCCAGTAAAGATTAGTAAAGCGAGGAAATTAATTGAAGCGTTCGCCCCTCGAAATTTTAATTAAGCGCTGTTTTTTGCATTTCGTTCAATTTGCCATTATACTCAGTTTCCCCTTTCTCTGACTGAACCGCTATTTTTTAGTATTTTTGTTATCATTCCATCTACTGAAATATCGTCAATTTTCAATTCTATAGAAATTTCGATATGAAATATAAAAGAAAGATATAATTTACTTTTTACAGATATGTACTAAAAGCACATTTTATGTACGTGTTTTAGTGGTTTTGATTTGTAATATTTTATAAATGCATTTCTAATTATGATATTACAGTTAAAATATTTACAAATAAATATAACAATAATAATAGAAGGAAGCAGGTGTATCGTTGAGTGAGGGAAGTAATTTAAAAAAATACATTTCTTTTTTATTATGTGTTTTCTATTAGAAGGTTCAATAGAATGTCGCTCATAAAATGACTTACGTAACAAAGTTTATCTAAAGTTTTTAGAAAGTTTATTTTTGTTTGTTAAATAACTCAAATTGAAACCTCAAATAAAATATATTCCTTACTAAAAGGTTGACATTTTAAATGTAGCTCTTTTAACACTTTAATTACAAATTCACAGCTACAAGAATGAGAAAGCCTGGTCTTTATTGCCTTGTGGCTTAATAACAACAAATAAAAAAATAATGTCAG
Source organism: Callitettix versicolor (assembly GCA_022606455.1). Lineage (NCBI taxonomy): Eukaryota > Metazoa > Arthropoda > Insecta > Hemiptera > Cercopidae > Callitettix > Callitettix versicolor. The sequence goes on along the minus strand of CM040188.1, from coordinate 14,124,130 downwards.
CAATTAGCTGTCTTCCTGACGTGATGGAAGCGAGTTTTTAAAAGTATTTTTCTTATATAACATTTTTTGAAATTCTAATTTTACCATCATTATCATCAATAAACCTGCAAAAGTTTAAATTTTAAACTTGAACATAAGAAAAAACACACAAAATAATCGTTAAATTAATTTTTTTAATTTCAACAAATTTTGAAATTTAAAAAAAATTTTTGCCGTTTTTTAGGATGATTATTAATACTTATTTTTTATAACAGTTTTAAGGGTGCCTCAAAATTTGACCTCTTAGATATCTTGATCGGTAATAATTGTATGGCAGTTAACACGATGGCCGTTCCAATAGCTCAATAGTTGGACAATTATATTGATACAACTTAAAGTAATAATAATTTGGTTTTTTCTTCAGAATTGTGCAGTAGACATTTTTTAGATATTCATGTATAAAAGTTAAATTTGTTCAGAAATTCAATTGAAGCGTAATTAAAAATGATTTCCCCACAGCAGTGGACAAAATGAACTATTTGATAATCCAGAACAGTAAGCAAAAATTACCGTATAACTTCAATTTGTCTGAATTTTTGTTACTAGATATTTTAAGAAATTTGAATAACATGTTCACACACTGTGTTTGAATCGTAAATTATTAATGTTTAATACGAGGGTTGATCAAATATAAACGAGACTGATTTTTTAAAAAATTTATTGCTTACTTACAAATTATTCTTGATACAACTTATTTTTCTACATAGTCTCCCGCACGGGTAACACATTTTTCCCACCGGATTGGAAGTTTTTTAATTCCATCTTCGTAAAAAGTTCTCGGGCGTTCATTGAGCCATTGGAGCACGAAGGTCTCCACCGCAGAATCGTCTTCGAAACGCTGGCCTCCAAGCGCCTCTTTGAGTGGCCCAAACAGGTGATAGTCGCAGGGTGATAAGTCTGGACTGTATGGGGGATGTTCCATTGGTTCCCAGCCAATTTGATCGAGTTTAAGCCTCGTAGCGTTCGCCGAATGTGGTCGGGCATTATCGTGAAGAAGAATGACGTTTCTCGCCGGTTTAGATTTCCTTTTCCTACGAAAAGACTGTTTTGCGACCTCTAAAACATCGCAATAATATTGTGCATTTATTGTGCGTCGTTGATGGAGGAAATCGACGTGAAAGGCGCCTTGATTGTCGAAAAATACAGTGGCCATTACCTTCCCGGCCGACGATCGTGATTTGGCCTTCAGAGGCGCCCTCTTCCGCCACTCCATACTTGCCTGTTTCGACTCGGGAGTGTAATGGTGAACCCATGTTTCGTCACAGGTGACAATCCGGTTTAATAATGCCTCACCATCTCGTTCAAATTGGGTCAATAGTCGCTGGCAAATCTCCAAACGATTCCATTTGTGAACGTCGGTCAAAATTCGTGGAACCCACTTTGCAGATACTTTGCTGAGTTCCAGGTTTGATGTAACGATTTTTTGAACGCTACCATAGCTCAACTGGAGTTCATCTGCAATAAATCGCAGCGATATACGTCTGTCTTCGTCCAGGAGCTTCCGAACAGCATCAATATTTTCGTCCGTGACGGAAATGGTCGGGCGACGATCATGGCTGAGGTTTTCTACTGCTTCCCGCACTTCGGCGAATTCCTTGTGCCAAGCAAAAACGCGAGCTCTTGACAGGGTCCTGTCCCCGTATTGAGCCGTCAATCTACGAAAGATTTCAGTCGGATTGACCCCCCTCCTTGGCCAAAAACTTAATAATAATTCTCTGCTCCACGGAAACGTGCACTTCACTCTCACTCATTGTATAGTTTTATACTGAAGGGTCCGAACGGAAATGTTGCCCGTCTACGTCCGTCCCAAACCTCCCAGGCTACCTGAAACCACACCCTTTAGAGTTCAATGTCTAACGGAAAAGTTTTTAGAAAGTCAGTCTCGTTTATATTTGATCAACCCTCGTATATACTTTTAAATACTACAGTAAAAAAAATCATGTGCAAATCGTGTGCAATGTATCTATATTTAACTTCAGTAAACATTTTTCTCTTGTTAATCGTGACTCGCAGCTGTTCGCTGACATGATAGGAGCGTATTTGCAAAATTGTTTTTCTTACTTAAACTTTTTGAAATTCTGGTTTCACCATCATAACCATCACTATAATCTGTATATGTATTAGCATTATAATTTTCAAAGTGCCTGGGAAATACGAAAATAAGTGTAACCGCTGCGATGCCAAATTTCTACGGATTTGAAAACTCAAAATGTTAACTTATGCAGTTTTTAATTGTGTCTCCATAAATTGTCATTTTGAAATTAAGAAATGTAACTTAACGGCGTTCAGGGTTTATTTTTGTATTTTCAATTCAATTTGAAAGATTAAATGTTGGCTGATTTTAATGCTTATGGTAATGAAATAAGTGGTTCAAATAGAAAGTGAAATACAAAATTATATTGGAAAATTCGCTTCCTTCACGTCAGCGACACAGCTGCGTGCTGCAGTGATTTCATACATAGTTTAGTTAGTTTACATTTTATGAAGAATGGGTATTTATTAGAGTTTGTTTTTTTATATATTTATAGGGTAGGTATCGTAAAATAATATCCTACCTTGTGAATTCCAGCGTAATGCCACTGATATTTTATATTTTCCATTTATAATTCCTAATAAATCCTATTTAATTGTACCACAACACATAATCGCACAGCTAACAGTGAATTACCCACTTGGCAAAATCCATAGGATTATCGCACAACACTCAGTATAATTCAGCATCAATATACAGTCACGTTTGATACAACAGTGCTTTGCGCTATACTGGAATGTATTGGTAGAGTAAAATCCTAGTGTTTGCATAGTTGAAATTATTTGTCAAGTGCAGTTTAATATTAAGTCACATTGTTCGCTTTGAGGAACAACCTGGCTCGCTTTTGTCATTGAAACGTTCATTTAATTAATGGTTATTTTGCTACTTAAAAAGTTAATATAAAAAAATAATACATTACAGTAACAATGAAAACAAAAATGTATGTTATCGAATAAAAAATAAAAATAAAGCATCTTGTTTTCTTATATTTTTATTACAATAATTTGTTTGAAAACAAGTCATAACTTATTATAGCCTATAAACTGTACAATGAAATCAGCTGATCGTCACGAATTTACATAAAACAACTAATCTTTTAATATAACTAACAATATATTATTATCGTTTATTATATTATTATCGTTTTAAGTAACGATTATAGGTCAAACTTCTGCCAAGTTTCCGTTGTGTAGTGGTTATTACACGCGCAAGATAATCGGTTTGATCTAGGGCGAAAACAATGGAAATTTTAATTATAATTAATGTAATATGAAACGAGCAAAATATACTTTTATATATCATTATAAATTTTTGCACTCGCATCACCCCAAAATCCAACATCTAAACCAGCCATAAAACACGATACACGTTAAAACATAATTACGAAACATAGCTGTCAATGGAAGAGATTTGTTTAAAAAATTATCTTTATAATTAACGTTAAAATATGTATATTAATGTTTTAAATTTTGAAGTTACATTAAAAATGAACCATTAGTACGTATAGGTAGTTAAACAAACATCCAGATTTGATGACATATCAAGTTTTGCCCAAATGTATTTCAAATCCTAAGAAAATATGGAGGACGCTATATTCGCCAACGGAAGCTATCGGGAGAAATCGCGCATGCAGCTTTTACGGTGATGTGATAAAAGCAGACTTCCTAACATAAATCCATCCCCCTTTTAATATATCATATCACAGCCTTAATAAGTATTAAAATTTGCATGTATTAACTTCTTAAAACTACTAAATTTGTTTGAAATACAAAGTGAAATCTGTCCGCCGTCAAAAACCTTTTTTAAACTTCAATTTTTTTTTAAAGTTCAAAAGAAATCTAACGCATGTAGATTTTAGATGGTGAAATCTGATTTTCAAAAATATGTAAGGTAAAAAGTTATGTGTGTTTTTAAAGATTTGAAGTGACCGACATTTTAAAATGTTGAACGGCTTTCGCATTTGCCAAGGTATTTGCCAGATACTGCATGCCGCTATTGTTTTTTGATTTACTGTTGTAGCGGCAATTGTATTGTCTTGCTCGCACATTTTGGAAATGACATGCCTAAATTAATTTCCCTTCTACGACACATCCTACAGATTGAATTAAATGTATTCGTGAATATGCAAATAATACATTTACATATTAATTGGAACATAGGAGTAAATCGGCTAGGTAAAATGTGGTGGCCACACAGTAGGACCTATATGGGATCGATTTCCACCTGTTCACGTCGGAAGGGGTAAAATTTCATCCCTGGATTCCTGAGGGAATTTGCGAAAAACCCGAAGTAAATGTTTTCACAATACGAAATTGACAAAACCGTTCTTTAAGGAAGTACAAGAAGGTGTAGTTTCTTCGATGGTCGCCATTTTGTTTTGTCTGGAAAATATTAAAGTATTTGCAGCACGGGACCAAGATTTTGTCGAGATAAAAACGAAATGACATTGGCGTATTAAATATTAAGAGATTATTTTGAAATTTTAAGTACTTTCAATGTGATACTCATTATCTATTTGGTAAATAATGAATAACTATTATCTAACAAGTTATTTGTTAAATTTGAGGCTTTACCTACGTGATAGGCACACATAGAAATATTCATGAAATAGATAATGGAAGCGAATTAAATTTTTTTTTATATTATCCACTTTTTGAAGTTGTGATTTCACCATCATAATCAGTACTCGTAATAGCATTCCAAACTTTGAAATTGCAACGCAAATAAGAAAATGAACCCTGACCACCGTCATTAGATTCAATTATTAAAGAATTTTTATTATGAAATTTGCCTTTGGAGATGCCATAATAGTAAAATTTAGGGCTTTGAAATCATCGGTTATATATCCATACATATTAAAAAAAATGTTGTTATAATTTTTTTAAAGATTACGAATAAAAGCAAATTTGAAAATGTTAAAAAATATTTGCATCCTACGAATTTGTTTCGTTTATTTCTAAAACCGATTTCGTAACAAGATTGGATAAAATCGAACTAATACACACAATGACCCCTCAAACAGTAATCCAAATTTTGGATCGTTGTTTATTTGAAAGTAACAGATTTTCGGTCTTACTATTCATGCACCACTAGCTATATTTCAAATATAAGTTTTGCTAATAATGCAATGAACGACTTGTTCAAATTATTTATTTTAAATATTTGGTACTTTTCGAACAGATTGCACAATATCATTAAGCTTGACAAATAAATAAAACATCACCTATTTATTATTTACCTTTAGTTGCTGGATTCACATCTGTGTCACTTTAAATTTTAATATTAACATATAAGAATAAATTTTATATTTCCATAATAATTAATAATTATGATAACGTTAATTAATATTTAATACTATAATAAATTAATTCATGTAAAAACATTACGCCAATCTTATTAAAAAAATATCCGTTTTTAAAATCTATCGGAAAAATCTTAAAAACTATAGGTTTTTTAAAATGTTTGTCAAACTTTATTGAAAAAAGAACAATTTTAATAATCAGTCGTTCTATCACGTTTTCTTGTGGTTCAATACAAAAACCAAATATTTTTTTTTCAAGTTTGGTTCTCCGATTTGATTTATAAATATTATGTTACACAAGCTCTTGAGTGTAACATAAAGAGCTTTATTAGTATTAGTAGATTCGGCTAAATCGGTGACGACAAAACTAGAAAAACACAGTGTTTCGGTAAATTGTCTTGAGAATACTAATAAGTCTTTAAGCATTTTGTACAGATAGTAATGTATAAAGTGATCAATGTCGTATGGCATCAATATCTCTGTACTGCGCACCTCAAGGTCGTGGGTTAGAGACGCAGTTTGTTGTGTAATCAGATAGAAGTTATTAATGTAAGTAACAAATTTGTTCTAAAATAATGGTATTAAACAAAACAGTAGATTTTTACTTCTTAAGTTAGGCTTATACTCTCTTTATGGAGGACTAATCTGCATGGTCTAGCAGACCTGGCTGTCTTCACTAATGTACAGTCGCAGGTATCACTGCATTCAGAAATCTTTACCGCCCACTAAATCTGCAGAATTTGACTGTATTTATTCCAAAAATAAACAAAAAAACAGAAAAGTGTTTTAACTTTTCTAAACTGATTGTCTAGTTAGTGAAAGTATAGAAAAAAGAACTAACGCGGCGGAACTGCGTGGGCTCTTAATTATAGGCGGGCACTTGTGTTCGCTGGCTGTAATAGTTGGAAAGTGTCAGACGGACCGTACAAGTAGGCCCTTAGAACCGACCTGGCTGCACTTAGTTGTTTAACAAGTGGTTGATAATATTAATTTTAATCTTGAATTGTTTTAGAAAGAAGAGTGAAGTAACACGTTGCTTTATCATCAACGTTAAGGCTGATCCTTCATCTTCATTAGCCAATCTGGCAAAAAGTATGAACTCATGAAAAACAGGAAATAATAAAAAAGAATCACAAACATTTTTAGAAGCGTTCATTTAAGTTTAATTGGTTTTATTAGGCACTTTACAATCATAGCCGCTCCATTGTTAAACCTTAGTAAAAATACTTGAGAAAAATACATACGCGGCAACTTAAACTAATTATCTAAAAAAACTGTGATACCCTCTCAATAATATTTGCTAATTTGAACTAAAATTTTTGTCTGTTTATTAGAGTGTTTTACTAGATTTTTTCTTGTGTTACTGTCCGCTTTTAAGGACACTGAAACCATCGTGTCTTGAAATGGTTTTAATATTGACGTTTATAAATTGTTAATTTTTAACAACGAAAATATAATTGAAAATACTTAATAAAACATGAAATACAAGAATAAATTAAATATTTTTAAATTAACATTAATTTTTAGTTAACAAATTTAAAACCGTATAAACCTGCCTGCTGTTCAGCGAGCAGATAACTTTTTTGTTATTTTTTCTTTTTATAACTTGTTCATAATTACTTATCAGTGACAGATTTACATGAAACTGTTTACTTATGTATTTCGTATAAATATTTCGTTTTAATGAATAATTTAAAAACTTTATTATCGGCTGTTGTTTCAGTGGAAATTAGTGGGAGCAGTGGGAAAACAACTGTTGGTACAGCTGTCATCGTAGATGGATTTTATCTTACTTAAAGTAAAACTTTCTTAATTACGCCTTTCATTTCGTAAATTATATCGTAGCGTCTCGGAATATTTTGCGCTCAGGAAAAGATCAACGACCCAAAAATGCCAGCCAAAGATAATAGAAGACAATGAGAGCATTTTCCCTGACAAACTTAGTTATTTTCCAAACTGTTAACCAGGTGTTTTCATAGCTATTAGAGCTTCCGACATGGTATGATCAAACAGGGGACCTTAAAATGAGCACCGATCCTTATCTACAGATAACTTTTAAGAAGTAATTAACATTTTATAATAATCTGAACTAATATTCCCCTGTTGTCGCTTCGAAACTACACGCAATTTTTAATTTTTCCTGCTTTAACCTTGATATAGATATTTGGAAAAATATTGTTAGTACCTCTACAAAGCTTTATTAATTAAGTGCTTATAACCTGTAAAGATCATATGTGTTGGCTTTCTGGCTGGTGTATGACAAGGCTAAATAGCGCATGTACAACTTATCAAATCGATATCAGCCATTTTAAAATTCTACCCTGCAATTAGCATCGAACCTGATTACTAGTGGCTCAGGTTACTGCGGATCTAGTGAAGGAGACAGTACTTTCCTGTAACAGTTTCTAACATTACCTTTCCATCCCAGTAATAGGTCCCAATAACCTTGTTACAAATGTAACAGCGTTCCAATCTGTTGGAATGATTTTTATTGTAACTTAATTTTATAATATACTAGCATTACTCGCCGTGGCTTCGCCCACTGTTTCAGTAATGTAATAATTTAGAAACATAAAACAATATATTAATAAAAGCGTGATTACCTAAACTTGTGATTATTTAACAGTGACTATGAAAAAAATATTATAACATGAATATGTTGTTTATTCAAACGTGTTCCATTCGAATTTAAGAAAATCTGTTAAAAAATATTTTTTTCCAATACAAATATACGCTCTTTTATTTTAGGGGATGAATTCGGGGGGCTGAATTACGTGTATCATAATTTGTGTTTTAGAATATTTTGTTTACTTTTAAGAAAAGCTGATAAAAATATTTTTCTCCAATGAAAACACTCATTTTCTCCAATTATACCTCTTTTTAAAATTTTTAAACTTTCAGGAAATGAATTCAAAAAAATATTGAAATATTTATTACATTATTTCTGTTTCATAGCATATTTGTAGAACATATGATCCAAAACAAATATTGTTTTCAATGCAAAATTGTGTACCCATTTTTTACATTTTATACCCCCTTTCAATCTCTTTAGGGGATGAGTTTTGGGAAATGGTGAAAAATATATTTCATTACTTATATCTAAGAGTGACTATGTTACGTTTTAAGAAGGTCAGACGAAAAACATATTTTTCCATTATAAATTGTTGTACCTCACTTTTACCTCTTTAGGGGTTCAATTTTGTAAAATCGTTTTTCAGTTCACCCCTACATGTGGTGGTAACCCTGAAAATTTTAAATATTTAGTTATTGTAGTCTCGGCTATACGTTGATTATTAAATTTGGACTGGGTAAGTAGTTTAATGGCGTCAAAATCAAATTTGTGCAAAATCCTTTCTTAGTGCTCCTTGACATTGTTGTAAGAAGGTACGCTGAAAATGTCAAGTCTCTAGCTAAAATAGTGTTGGCTGTACGTTGATTAATAAATTTGGACTGGGTAAGTAGTTTAATGGCGTCAAAATCAAATTTGTGCAAAATCCTTTCTTAGTGCTCCTTGACATTGTTGTAAGAAGGTACGCTGAAAATGTCAAGTCTCTAGCTAAAATAGTGTTGGCTGTACGTTGATTAATAAATTTGGACTGGGTAAGTAGTTTAATGGCGTCAAAATCAAATTTGTGCAAAATCCTTTCTTAGTGCTCCTTGACATTGTTGTAAGAAGGTACGCTGAAAATGTCAAGTCTCTAGCTAAAATAGTGTTGGCTGTACGTTGATTAATAAATTTGGACTGGGTAAGTAGTTTAATGGCGTCAAAATCAAATTTGTGCAAAATCCTTTCTTAGTGCTCCTTGACATTGTTGTAAGAAGGTACGCTGAAAATGTCAAGTCTCTAGCTATAATAGTGTTGGCTGTACGTTGATTAATAAATTTGGACTGGGTAAGTAGTTTAATGGCGTCAAAATCAAATTTCTTGCAAAATCCTTTTTTCGTGCACCTTGACATTGTTGTAAGGAGATACCTTAAAAATTTCAAGTCTATAGCTATAATAGTATTGACTGTATGTTGTTTATTAAATTTGGACTGGGTAAGTAGTTTAATGGCGTTAAAATCAATTTTTTTCAAAATCCCTTCTTAGTGCACGCCTACACGGTAACATAAATGCCCTGAAAATTTCAAGTCGCTAGCTAAAATGGTTTTGGCTCTGCATTGATTATGAATCAGTCAGTCAGGACTTCTTCTTTCATATATTAAAATTGTACAGACAACAGAAATTCAGAAAAAAAAGTTTGAAAAATATGATATTTGTGTTCAGTTATTAAACTAAAAATCCACTATTAGTAATGGATACACAATCCAATATTATACTAGACCATATATTATCTGGATAACATATTGTAATGGTACTCCAATAATATAGGCTATTATAATATTATTATAATCCAATTATAACACAATAAATAACTTTAAAACACAAAAATTTAAAAAAACTTAATCACAACCACAACAACGAACAATTACAAAATGAAACACTCTTAACGTCTGTGAAATAAAATTTCTTAACGTTTTGACTTTGCTTTGTTAACTAGTAACAGTAACGTAACTGTATATAAGTAAGAAAACGTGACAATATCTTTCCTCGAAGCACAAAACTGTTACAAAAGTAACAGTTATGCATGTGCAGTTGTAGTTTTATTTACGGTGTAGTGTAGAGGGGAGACTTTCAATTTCAAAGTATCTATTGTCATCAGTCAATCATTTACGAAATAACACGTTAACTGGCATAACGATTTACTCCATGAACGTTTATTATTTGGAACGTTATTTCGACTCTTACGTTGAAAAACTTTACTGGAGTTCCTTTACTCTTACTGTTAACACTGATCCCTACCGGTAGAGGTAGCTGAAGTCAGCAGCTGATGGGTTTAGTAATCCCACCGTATCTTTACCTCATAGTACTCTCACTCTATTCAAGACACACACACACACACACACACACACACACACTACTGTACATATCTTAGCTAACTCTAAAGTGTAAAGCTACCCGTGACGATGGAGTGCATGTCACAGGCCTAATGGTGTTTCAAACGGAGCCCTAGGATTCCTGGAGACCTCTCAGTGTACGTTAGACTATGCTGGTCTCTGTGTGGGCGGACATAATGTTTCTAGCTACTCATGTTCCAGTGTCTAAGAATGTAAAAAAAATGATCGGGACTGACCACACAAGAAAAAGTTGACCAAATGGAGCAAAACCTAAGCAATAAGGGTGAAGAGAAAGGGAAAATCAAAAGGCAACTAGCCATAGGAAACATCTGCAAGTACTTCAATAATAAATGAGGACGTCACCAATTAAAAGTGGGGGAGTTACCCATTTCAAATCCTTTCCAAATCCTTGATTTTATGAAGAAACTAAGGATAGAGAAGGTCCTGCAACCGAGTAATTCAGAAATATGGACCTACAAGGTCGCAGTGCAATAGTACCATAGAAAGTTATTCATTCAACACTGTTTCTTCGTCTTTATTAGTTTAATAGGGATTAAGTATGGATGTTAATAAAACAAACTAATTTTTAAGAAATGTATTGTTCGACCTCGTTGGTCTTATTAGCATTCGTTTATTCGTTTCTTTCGGACTAGGATCCGCCGTACTAGAGGGATTCACTGTATTCGGATAATTTAGCACTCGTTTATTCGTTTCCTTCGGACTAGGATCCGCCGTACTAGAGGGATTCACTGTATTCGGATAATTTAGCACTCGTTTATTCGTTTCCTTCGGACTAGGATCCGCCGTACTAGAGGGATTCACTGTATTCGGATAATTTAGCACTCGTTTATTCGTTTCCTTCGGACTAGGATCCGCCGTACTAGAGGGATTCACTGTATTCGGATAATTTAGCACTCGTTTATTCGTTTCCTTCGGACTAGCATCCGCCGTACTAGAGGGATTCACTGTATTCGGATAATTTAGCACTCGTTTATTCGTTTCCTTCGGACTAGGATCCGCCGTACTAGAGGGATTCACTGTATTCGGATAATTTAGCACTCGTTTATTCGTTTCCTTCGGACTAGGATCCGCCGTACTAGAGGGATTCACTGTATTCGGATAATTTAGCACTCGTTTATTCGTTTCCTTCGGACTAGGATCCGCCGTACTAGAGGGATTCACTGTATTCGGATAATTTAGCACTCGTTTATTCGTTTCCTTCGGACTAGGATCCGCTGTACTAGAGGGATTCACTGTATTCGGATAATTTAGCACTCGTTTATTCGTTTCCTTCGGACTAGGATCCGCCGTACTAGAGGGAGTCACTGTATTCGGATAATATTTGAAGAGGTATAATTCTAAAAAAACTATAACGTCAAAATTTCATCGTCAGATGGTATATGTAACGAGATTATACGAGCTAGTTCTACATGACAAGCAAGAGGCTGTTTTGATTTCCACTTATCCTGATAAAATTCTTCAACCCACGTTTACGTCTACATTTCCTACAGAGCAAATTTGACCTACATTTCACCGGTTTGCTTGGCCTTAACCGCGTTGTCTTAGGTACGCTATATGTATGCACGAACGTCGCCTTAATCTAATTTATTAAAATGAAATCCGGCAAAAATGTAGAGCGAACATTTTATATATAATTCAAATTGAAAAAAAACAGTACAGACAAAAACTCCGAACGATTAAAAACGTGCTTAAAATGGCTAGTGAATGAAAATTTAATAAACGCGGCACGTATCTGTCTCACTACTAATAGGTAATTTCCAAAAAAGCAAGAATATTACGTTCTTAAAAATATGTTTTGTTTTACGTGTTTAAACAAAAATTAAATTTAACAATTCAAATTTAAAATGCTCGTTTACGAAGGATTTTAACAATGATTGCGGATTTCTAAAACAGTGCAAGACAAAAGCGATACGATTTAATAAAGTTTTAATGGAACCTTAAAACGTGGTCTATGGATTATCATTTCAAATCTCCAATTTCTGGAACTCGCGATAATTTTCCACTAGAAAAAGCGCTACTGGAGCTGTTATGTGGTGAGATATACACCTCATTCAACACCTCATTTATTACCTTTTTTTCATTATATTCACCATTAATACTTTAATGGGTATTCTCTGTTATTCTATATATTCACCATTAATACGTTAACGATTATTCTGTTATTCTATATATTCAACATTAATACGTTAATGATTATTCTGTTATTCTATATATTCACCATTAATACGTTAATGATTATTCTGTTATTCTATATATTCACCATTAATACGTTAATGATTATTCTGTTATTCTATATATTCAACATTAATACGTTAACGATTATTCTGTTATTCTATATATTCAACATTAATACGTTAATGATTATTCTGTTATTCTATATATTCACCATTAATACGTTAATGATTATTCTGTTATTCTATATATTCACCATTAATACGTTAATGATTATTCTGTTATTCTATATATTCAACATTAATACGTTAATGATTATTCTGTTATTCTATATATTCACCATTAATACGTTAATGATTATTCTGTTATTCTATATATTCACCATTAATACGTTAATGATTATTCTGTTATTCTATATCTTCAACATTAATACGTTAATGATTATTCTATCATTCTCTAAATTCATCATTAATAAGTTAATGCTTATTCTCTACATTCACCAACGTTTTGTTCTGCTCTTAATTAAAATTTCACTAACAAATTGGGAAGTTTTTGTGTTAATGAGACTAAAATTTCCAATCGATAACAATTCTATAGAATCACAAATTAAGTGCGATGCAAGTTTTGATGTAATTCCACTGAGATGAAGGACGACTGAATGGATTGTAGAGCGGATGTGTTCGTTACCGACTAATGATATGGCGGCAATAACGAAGGCTTTGTCTCTTGTGCGAATTGGTTAATACGTTAACAATAAATGTACGCTCTGTTCAGAAAACATTCACATTTATTAGGTTCGTTAATGTCTCACTAACATGGCAATAATGGTTCTTTACGTGAAACTTTTAAAAAAATCTGATTTCTCTATTACAGTCCCCAATATAACCTTTATATAATACAATTTTTTGTATCATCTAATTCATATTATATTTCTGAAAGTTTGTGTGTTTGTTTGTTTGTTTGTTATTCAATCACGCTTTAACCACTAGACCAATTGAGATGAAATTTGGTACGTATATGGTTTAAGTATCAGAGATACATATAGGCCTATTCCCGTTTTACAAAACGTCATTATACTACTTACCTAGCCCAAAATAATTAACAGTTTTTAGTTTTTTAACATCTGTTAACTATAGTTAGGTTTAATTACTGTTTACTGAACATGAGATTTAGACACCTGAGATGGACATAGATCTAATCCCATTTTACAAATCTTAATCTATGTTTTATTTATTGCAAAATTATTGTTTTTAATGTTACATTTTCATCTAATAATCACAATCTGGTATTTTTCATTTAAGACTATTCAATGTTTTTAAACCAGAGTGCAGAATATATATATTATATACAATTTTATTAGGATACTTTAATTGTAAGGTAGTATCCTAATATGACAAAATATGACATGACCCTGTTTTAGCGTATCGGGTCCTGACACGGTTGTTAGGCCTAACATAGTGATGCGTGAAAAATCTTTATATTTTTTTACAGAATACTCCATTAGCAAACTAATATGGTTGTTAGGCCTAACACGGTGAAGCATTAAAAAAACCTTTATTTATTTTTTTAAAAAGAGTACTCCAAACCTAACTGTCACGGTTGTTGGGTTAAGCGGTGATGCAGGAAAAAAACCTTAATTTTTTTTAAAGAGTACTCCAAAACTTAACTAACACGGTAATGCATGATCTTTAATGTATATTATGATTGCGGGCAAAGCCGTGATGGATAACAGCTAATCATATTATATTTCTGAAAGTTTGTTTTTGTTTATTTGTTTGTTATTCAAATACACTTTAACTACTGGACCAAATGAGATTACATTTGGTGTGAACACATTTCAGGTATCTGAGATAAACACAATACTATTCCAGTTTAATTGTAGGGTAAATCGAAGTGAGATGCCCCACGAGGAGAGATGCCTCGTGGTTATTAGTTTAGCTTTAAGACGTCTGAGTGCGCCACTGCTGTAACAATAGCTTCAGTTGAAGACGAGACGCTCATATGCCTAGTTGCAATGTTTATCATTCTATAGTTTTCGAATTATTGCATAATAAAGGTAATTTCATCATTTTTATACCTCAATATTAATTTAGTGTTCGATATTATGTTGTTTATACTATAATCAGAACTATGTTATGATTACTATTTGTGTTTATACTATTAATAGACATGTCAACAAATGATGTTGCATAGCAATATGGCCGTCTTGTTCCAATGTGCCACAGCCACAAGCTGGGGCGTCTCTCCTTGATTAAATGGAGAGATGCCCCTGGGCATCTCTCCTTGATAATAAGGAGAGAAGCCCCGGGGCTTCTTTCCTTTTTTTTATAATAACGTATATAGGAGAGATGACCTATGGTTGAATAAAACATAATACTTCTTATTAATTTAAAATATTAATACATTTATACTCTAGTGATATTTCACAATATGATGGACACGCGGTTATAGCTAGCAAAGTCTGTAGACTGGGATTAGTAAACGTCGGTATTCATTTAGCAACCGACGTTTTTGTTAGTAAATTTATAGGCCTCACTTTTCTATAATAATGTAAATCTGAAGTTATAATTTATAATTAGTAAACATTATTGTAAATATGTTTTTTGTTTCCTTTCAGAATGCCTAACGAATATAAAAGGAAGCTGTCAGGAGAGGGTAGAGGGAAATGGACAGAGGAAAGCCTGAGGGAAGCCGTAAAGAGAATAGAAGACGGCGAGATTGGAATCAACGAGGCTGCTCGTTATTATGGTATTCCTTCAAGAACTTTGAGGCGTAGGAAAGCATCAGATAATTTAGAAAAGAGGTCTTTGGGACCATCAGCTTCATTGGGCTGTGAGAATGAAATAAGATTGGTGCTACACATAAAAAGATTAGAAAAATCGGGGTTCACACCTGATAGGACAGCTGTCCGACGAATGGCATTTCAATTTGCTGAGGCACTGAAAATTAAACACAAGTTCAATAAAGAGGAAGGACTTGCAGGATACGTCTGGTTAAATTCATTCCTAAGACGACATCAACAGCTGAGTATTAGAAGTGCTGAGAGGGCTGTCTCTTGCAAGAGCAGAGGGAATGAACAGGGTAAATAACTATTTTGAACTTTTAAAACAAATATTCGATGAGTACGATCTTTATAACAAACCAGGCTACATTTTTAATATGGATTAAACCATATAAATTGTTTGTTTGACTCATTTTCCAATAAAGATCCTCTAATAATAATTAAATAAAATTACACAACAAATCATTTCAGAGTTACAAAACAATAAAGCGTCTGGAGAAAACCAAATAGTGGCCGAAGTGTGGAAAAAAGCTAACGAAAATGCAGTTAAATCTCTTCAATGGGTTTTCGATGAAATCTGGAGAAAAGAAGATATCCCAGTAGAGTGGAAAACAGCTCTCATCCATCCTCTTTACAAAAAAGGCTTAAAAACAGACCCAAACAACTATAGAGGTATATCATTGCTGGATGTAACATATAAGATTCTTTCAAAAGTCCTTTTAATGAGAGCAGAGCCACAATTGGACCCACAATTGGGAGAATACCAGGGAGGTTTTAGAAAAGGTAGGTCATGCGTGGAACAAATATTCAAACTTCAAAACATTATGGCATACCAAAAAGTAAGAGCTAAAACGTATGTAATTACTTTTATTGATTTTAAAAAGGCCTACGATTCCTTTGATAGAGAATCTCTTATATCCGTACTAGAAGAATTACATTTGGATAAGAAAACAACTAATATCATAAAAGCAACTATAACAAATACAGTTTCGAAAGTTAAATTTATGGGTGAACTATCGAATTCATTTGAAGTAAAAACGGGAGTTAGGCAGAGGGATGGGCTTTTGCAGATGTTATGGCCTTGTTTGCTGAAACAATGGAGGAAGCAAGGGAGCAGATTCTTGAATTGAAGAAACAAGCAGCTAAAATAGGTCTAAACATATCTTTTGAAAAGACCAAAATCATGACAAACAAAAAATACCCAAATAAATACCTTAAAATCCAAGAACAGAAAATAGAAATTGTAAAAGAGTTCAAATATCTTGGTGAATGGATTAGTTGGAATGCAGATGAAGGCAAGGCAATTGAATCCAGGAAAAACAAACTTGAATTGGCCTTCCAATTGACGAAAAAAAAATACAATAAGAAATCCCTTTCAGGGGGGTCCAAAATTAAACATTATAAAACAGTGATCAAGCCGGAAGCACTGTACGCAGCAGAAACATTAACCATGAATCGCATAGGCCAGATAGAAAAGCTTGAAATAACGGAAAGGAAAATCTTAAGAAAAATTATAGGAACAAAATTTCAGGATAATAAGGTAGTATATATAAGAAATGAAGCTCTCTATAAGAAAATTGAAAAACTGTCAGATACTATGAGAAAAAGGAGAATAAATTTTTACGGCCATCTTCTTAGAATGAACTCCAATAGATTGACGAAACAGGTGTTTGATTTTTTCCATAATCGTAAAACAAAACCGAACTGGTTTAAAGAAATTGAAAAAGACCTAATAGAATTAAAAATTACAGAAAATTCACTGCTTGACCAAACTGCTAAGATAAGTACCAAGGACGAAAGAATAAGATTCCAAGATAAAACCAAAATAAGACCTAAACCTGTCATTTCGGAAGATGAGAGGAAAAGAAGATCGGAAAGAATGAAGAGCTACTGGGAACAAAGAAAAGTACAGCGCGCAAGAAATGATTGATTCAGCGTACCCCAAAGAGGGTGAAACGAAAAGAAGAAGAAATAAAATTACATAATGTACGCGTAACATTTAATAGCATTTTTTTATAACACAAAATATTTTTTGAGTTATATTTTCGGCAAATTTCGACAAATTATATATATATATATATATATATGTGTGTGTGTGTGTGTGTGTGTGTGCGCGCGCGCGTGTATTCCTTTTTTGTTATTTTAAGGCGAAAAGCAAATTGAGGCTATTATCGCTTGCCTAAATGTAAGTGTGAGTGTAAAGTGTTAAAGTCGTAAGTGTAGTGTTGTAAGTGTGTGTGGTTAGACTCGGGTACCACGAGGAACGTCCAAATCCTCTCAATAGATGCAGCTAGTCTGCACCCCCAGCGGGGTCGACAAACTGTAACGGAGCTAGACGGGCCACATTGGTAGAATCTGTGTGGTACAGAATAATCAAAGATCCTGGACAAAGAAATGGAGTAGAGGACGTCATCAAACTCCTTAGCATTGTGATATCCTAAGACTAGCGAGATAACTGGATGAACAAGGCTCAAAATTGGAGTACATAGATATGAATGAATGAATTTATTTGGTCACTATTGCACTGCGATCTTTATAAATCTATTGTGCCCCATTCTTATATTCTTGATGTCCTCAGTTATAATGTGTGAATCTCATATTCCATTATATTCAGGTGATTACGTGGAGACCTGAAACAATCCGCATCAGAGGGCGATTGAGCCTTAGTGACGCAGGGGAGAATTGGTGGTAGCCAGGACCAACAGGGATCATTGAATTCTTTTCACTAATGGGGAGTAAATCACGCTTTTCAACTCTGTATCGCGGCTCAAACAGTTCTTACTGGCTTTTGTGAAAGGTAGTGGGAGAACTCGGTAACGGCTAACCTGTTATCCTCGTGCTCTACCGTAATATAATCAAACATATTGTGTGTGTGTGTGTGTGTGTGTGTGTGTGTGTGTGTGTGTGTGTGTGTGTGTCTGTGTGTTTGTCTTGAGTAGATGGGTGAGAGTAGTACAGCTGAGGTACGGTGGGATTGGTAAGTCCATCAACTTGCCTTTTTTCGGAAGCAAGTGGACATACGAAGGGTGGTCGAAGTTGGGCGATGGACTCGTACATTAATTGATCTGACCGACTAAATGTTTAAACCTTCAGAAATTATCAGAATGAACATACAGAGTATAGTTTTACAATCTCTCAGCTACTAACAAATAATTTACATTATACATACCTCAAGGCGGCTGCTCAGTGGTTCAACACCATTGTCGTGGGCAAACACTGTCAACCAGAAATGTGTGCGTGTTTCAAAGTCTAGGATAGCAGTGGTTCGAATCACCCCTGAAAATGAAACAACATAATTACTACTTATTTATTAGGGAATTTTTATTGATGCATGCGTTATTGGAGTCATTCTGATAAGACGCATATCCGAGCCTTAATAATTACCTTACGGATATTTCTTAATGTGAGTGTATGTGTGAGTAGGGGGAGGTTATTTTAAAATCTCTAAACTAAAATATTATTGCCGACTAATTAACACTGACCCAGTGATTATCTATTTTCTAACTACATGTAACGCAAATATGTATGTAAGCCTGTTTTTTCGTCATGTAAGCCTACGTCATATTCGAATAGCTAAAGCTCTATATTAATTACCTTAAAGAAAAAGGAAATTTTGGAAAATTGTTTCTTTTCAGAATCCAAAGAATGTTTTAAAAAATAATCACGGCACGCAGTTCCCTGGTTGACCGGTAGAAATAGATTTCCAACAATAGATTTTCTAATCTTACATTTTTGAAAAATCCAATTTATCATCGTAATCAGCGTTCTGAACTTTAAAACTACTTTTAAAATACAAAAATGAATCCTGACCGCCGTCAGATCTAATTTCGTTTTAATTTATCCAGATTTTTGCGCTGATTACGATGGTGAAATATATTTTTTTAAAGTTTTCAAATAGTATGTTTTGAAATGGCCGCCATTTTGAAATTGTCGGATGGCTTTCGCCTAATAATATTATCGTTCCGGTTGTCGAGTTTCGTGACAAGTCTGAATAAAATCGGATAAACTACTACGCTACAGAAATAGAGTCCGGATCGGCGCTCATTTTAAAGTTCCGGGTGTGAGTTGTCCCTTGATGGCGTATTTCAAAATGGACATTCGCTAGAAATAACACTAAAGTGTAATTTATTCATGGGGTTATTAGAAAATAAAAAGCAATGTTAAATAAAAACTGAAAAGGTCGTTGAACGATAAATACACATATTTTATTGTATTGTTTAGATCATTATTTTTTACCTCATCGTTTAACGTCTTTCTTTTCAATACTCGTTTATCGTATTGTTTACTTACTTTATTTTCTTGACCAAAGCAATTGTAATTTTACTACCTATACTTGTAGCCTATTGAAACGTATACTGAAGCAAAACAAATTATTTTAATCGCGTACACTTTCGTAAAATTTCGTAAGACTTCGCGAGGACTCGTAACAACTCGTGAGGAATCGTAAGACATAGTAAGAAGAGAGCTAACCACGCCTATAAACATCAACGGGTTTGTTTACTTCTAATGATTACGTATGAAACCGTAAAAATTCCCACGATTAAACTTTCGTATAAATTTGGTGTGTTACCGCTGCCTTAACATCTTACTACACGCTGATTGAAACAAGAATAAGGTTTTCCATAAAGCGTGCTTTCAAAAGAAGCTGCTCAAAGTCCAGCTGTTGCCATAGTAACAAATCATGTTGGCAGACGTTTTTAAAGACGTAATATTGTAACTCCGTATACAGGACGGTAATGCACTATCCCTGTTTTAATCTAAGTTTATGACATAATCTCCACGTAGAGTTATTAATTATTAATCTCGGCTTTGCGACACGAGATTAGTATAATTTATAATATTAATACACATAAAGGGTAAAAAAGATACAGTACAATTATTTTTTTATTTAAATTAAATTACTTTAAAGTAATTTAAATAAAACACTTGCACTCAAATAAAATGTGTATTCTGTTTTTAAAAGTGTTACCTAATGATCCGTTATTATTATTGAATATTTCGACATCTGACATTATTTGTACATCAACAATAACAAGAATTAACATACTATCACAAAACCTAAAGCTATGATATATCTTTCTGATGATAATATTCAAGTCTTAGTGTTAGTAATTGATAATTTGGAGTTGATAGTTTTTATTTTAACACGGATATTTAGGATTAAGTTTCAGTTGCTAAGTTTATGTTTTAACTGTTCTGAAGGTATATTAAATTTATGTTATAAAAAATTAACACTATTTAACGATACAGATTACTACTGAAATTCACGAAAATTAACGCAAAAGAAATTGTTTTGATCGCATACGAATTCGTAACACTTCGTGAAGATTCGTAAACTTAGCGCAGTTTCGTAACACTTCGTGAGGATTCGTAAGCTTAACGTAGTTTCGTAACACTTCGAGAGGACTTGTTACACTTTGTGAGGATTCGTAAGCTTAGCGCAGTTTCGTAACACTTCGAGAGGATTCGTAAGCTTAACGTAGTTTCGTAACACTTCGAGAGGACTTGTTACACTTTGTGAGGATTCGTAAGAGCGCAGTTTCGTAACACTTCGTGAGGATTCGTAAGCTTAACGTAGTTTCGTAACACTTCGAGAGGACTTGTTACACTTTGAGAGGATTCGTAAGCTTAGCGCAGTTTCGTAACACTTCGTGAGGATTCGTAAGCTTAACGTAGTTTCGTAACACTTCTAGAGGACTTGTTACACTTTGTGAGGAATCGTAAGCTTAGTGCAGTTTCGTAACACTTCGTGAGGATTCGTAAGCTTAACGTAGTTTCGTAACACTTCGAGAGGATTTGTTACACTTTGTGAGGAATCGTAAGCTTAGTGAAGTTTCGTAACACTTCGTGAGGATTCGTAAGCTTAACGTAGTTTCGTAAGACTTCGAGAGGATTTGTTACACTTTGTGAGGATTCGTAACAAACACTTAACGATAATTCGTAACACTTCGTAAGACTTCGCGAAGATTCGTTAAACTTCGTGTGAATTCGTAAGACTTCGAGAGGATTCATAACAGCAAAAATTTGTATCACCTCGCGAGAATTTGTAAGACGTCTCGAAGATTCATAAAAATTCGTCAAGATTTGTAAGACTTCGCGAAGATTCGAGAGGATCTTACGAATCTTTACGAAGTTTTATCAGTTCGACGAATTCGAAGTAACATTTCGAGAGGATTTGTAACACTTTTTGAGGATTCCTAAAAATTTTCGTTTAATTGTTGGCTATTATCCTAATAACTCCGCTATTTGTTAAGAATAAATTTGGTTGATATCTTATTTTAAAGGTCTTGAATGTGATCAGACATTTATGTTAAGTAAAAACAACAATGATTTTTAAGAAAAAAAGAGATATTTAATATATTTTTATATAAACAAATAGCGGAGTAGTCTGTATTATTGAATAACGTTAGTTTTATAGATTATAGATTCAATATGGCCGACAGGTTCCAAAGACTCTTAACGAATCCATACTCTTGACAAGTATTGCGTTGAATTTAAAGTAAGAGAATTTTCTGGTTGAAGAATTGGATACATTGAAAAATACTGTTTGTGGTTTGGTTTTACAGTGTTCCAAATTTGCTACACTTAAATGAGTAAGCGCTAGTTCTAGTTGTTAGTCAATAGCATTTTGGCACAAATAAATCAGACAACTTTAATGGAACTTTGAAATAAACCCGGGGCCATGAAATCAGCGCAGATTGTAACATAAAGAATACGTTTTGAGGGACCTTAAACGTTTAATTTATTTATATGTGAATAATAACTGTAGGACACGAGATTTGGGTGCGATTGTAACAAAATTTTCAAATTTATAATAGCTTGAATGAGTTGTGACCAAATGAAATTCGTTATGGAATCTTCTATAGCTTTAAAACCTAATTTTACAACCTAAATAAACATTATTCATTTCTTTGGAGAAAACGATTTTCTTAAATATAACAGCGAAAGGATTATTTTTTATTTTTATATTAAAAACAAAAAAAATGAAAACTTCGTTTTAGAAAATACTTTCAAAATGGCTGTCAAACAAAATGAAAATGTCTGTATATATTTTAATTACTCCCTTTTGGAACTCGTATTTACATTGCTAATGAGCAGTAACTGTATTACTTCAGCATCGTAGGAAAGTCGTCACACCCTTTATAATCGACTAAATAAACATTTGTCCGTTGTAGCACGGAAATCTGAATTTGTTATGTAAAATATAAAAACACACGAAAAAACATTTTATCACATAGATGTGTGACGGGAAATAATTTAATTTGCAAATTGTTGATTGTTTGCTTTGCTAAATATGCAACATTAGTTCGTTTGTTATGGGATTGCAAATAACTTTATCGTTTATAATTTTTGTGTGCATATTTTGTTATTTAATTGTATATGTTCAGTTATACGGTGCACGGGGTTTTGTTTGATGTTAAAGGAAAAAAATAACCTCAATACGAAAGGTATTACTTGGTTTATGTTTTAATAATATTTACTGATTAATGTTTTGGGCTATATTTTTTATTTTCTAGTTTTAAACTAGAAACTTTCCGAAGGAACTATAAACAAATTTTTGTGATCGGAAAAATTATTGTATGTGTGTGTGTGTGTGCGCGCGCGCGCTCGTGCTTTATATATATATATATATATATATATATATATATATATATATATATATATATAAGTATACCAGGGCCCGTCTGACACATGATTGGACTATTGTCGTTCACTCCATCAGCACGGGTTGTTTTACAGCCTATAGTTGTCCAAGCCGTGTAAAGTAGTGAATATGTGTGTTTCTTGAGTAGATGAGTGGAAGCAGAATAAGCTAGAGGTTAGGTGAGGTTACTAAACACCATCAGCTGTTCACGTCAGTTACTAGCGCAGCTGATGGTAGTAGACAATGGTCTGATGGTGTATCAATTAGCAGTTCCCTGCTAATTACTTGATAGCCTCTAGAATACTTGGTAGTATATTTGAACACACTGTTTTGAGAGGGGGAGAAATAATTAAAGTAGAATAAAATAAACTTCGCACAGTCAATAAAACAATAAGAATGTAAGTTTTAAAAACGTTAAATCGTCACACCGTTAGCCATTACATTTATTTTTATCGAGTACAGGACGCATAACCTAAAAACGTTCAATCGTCACACCGTTAGCCATTACATTTATTTTTATCGAGTACAGGACGCATAACCTAAAAACGTTCAATCGTCACACCGTTACCCATTACATTTATTTTTATCGAGTACAGGACGCATAACCTAAAAACGTTCAATCGTCACACCGTTAGCCATTACATTTATTTTTATCGAGTACAGGACGCATAACCTAAAAACGTTCAATCGTCACACCGTTACCCATTATATTTATTTTTATCGAGTACAGGACGCATAACCTAAAAACGTTCAATCGTCACACCGTTAGCCATTACATTTATTTTTATCGAGTACAGGACGCATAACCTAAAAACGTTCAATCGTAACACCGTTAGCCATTACATTTATTTTTATCGAGTACAGGACGCATAACCTAAAAAAACGTTCAATCGTCACACCGTTAGCCATTACATTTATTTTTATCGAGTACAGGACGCATAACCTAAAAACGTTCAATCGTCACACCGTTAGCCATTACATTTATTTTTATCGAGTACAGGACGCATAACCAAAAAACGTTCAATCGTCACACCGTTAGCCATTACATTTATTTTTATCGAGTACAGGACGCATAACCTAAAAACGTTCAATCGTCACACCGTTAGCCATTACATTTATTTTTATCGAGTACAGGACGCATAACCTAAAAAAATTCAATCGTCACACCGTTAGCCATTACATTTATTTTTATCGAGTACAGGACGCATAACCTAAAAACGTTCAATCGTAACACCGTTAGCCATTACATTTATTTTTATCGAGTACAGGACGCATAACCTAAAAACGTTCAATCGTAACACCGTTAGCCATTACATTTATTTTTATCGAGTACAGGACGCATAACCTAAAAACGTTCAATCGTCACACCGTTAGCCATTACATTTATTTTTATCGAGTACAGGACGCATAACCTAAAAACGTTCAATCGTCACACCGTTAGCCATTACATTTATTTTTATCGAGTACAGGACGCATAACCTAAAACGTTCAATCGTAACACCGTTAGCCATTACATTTATTTTTATCGAGTACAGGACGCATAACCTAAAAAAACGTTCAATCGTCACACCGTTAGCCATTACATTTATTTTTATCGAGTACAGGACGCATAACCTAAAAACGTTCAATCGTCACACCGTTAGCCATTACATTTATTTTTATCGAGTACAGGACGCATAACCTAAAAACGTTCAATCGTCACACCGTTAGCCATTACATTTATTTTTATCGAGTACAGGACGCATAACCTAAAAAAATTCAATCGTCACACCGTTAGCCATTACATTTATTTTTATCGAGTACAGGACGCATAACCTAAAAACATTCAATCGTCACACCGTTAGCCATTACATTTATTTTTATCGAGTACAGGACGCATAACCTAAAAACGTTCAATCGTAACACCGTTAGCCATTACATTTATTTTTATCGAGTACAGGACGCATAACCTA
This sequence comes from Callitettix versicolor, assembly GCA_022606455.1. Taxonomy (NCBI): domain Eukaryota; kingdom Metazoa; phylum Arthropoda; class Insecta; order Hemiptera; family Cercopidae; genus Callitettix; species Callitettix versicolor. The sequence goes on along the minus strand of CM040188.1, from coordinate 14,099,248 downwards.
AAAACGTTCAATCGTCACACCGTTAGCCATTACATTTATTTTTATCGAGTACAGGACGCATAACCTAAAAACGTTCAATCGTCACACCGTTACCCATTACATTTATTTTTATCGAGTACAGGACGCATAACCTAAAAACGTTCAATCGTCACACCGTTAGCCATTACATTTATTTTTATCGAGTACAGGACGCATAACCTAAAAACGTTCAATCGTAACACCGTTAGCCATTACATTTATTTTTATCGAGTACAGGACGCATAACCTAAAAAAACGTTCAATCGTCACACCGTTAGCCATTACATTTATTTTTATCGAGTACAGGACGCATAACCTAAAAACGTTCAATCGTCACACCGTTAGCCATTACATTTATTTTTATCGAGTACAGGACGCATAACCTAAAAACGTTCAATCGTCACACCATTAGCCATTACATTTATTTTTATCGAGTACAGGACGCATAACCTAAAAACGTTCAATCGTCACACCGTTAGCCATTACATTTATTTTTATCGAGTACAGGACGCATAACCTAAAAACGTTCAATCGTCACACCGTTACCCATTACATTTATTTTTATCGAGTACAGGACGCATAACCTAAAAACGTTCAATCGTCACACCGTTAGCCATTACATTTATTTTTATCGAGTACAGGACGCATAACCTAAAAACGTTCAATCGTCACACCGTTACCCATTACATTTATTTTTATTGAGTACAGGACGCATAACCTAAAACGTTCAATCGTCACACCGTTAGCCATTACATTTATTTTTATCGAGTACAGGACGCATAACCTAAAAACGTTCAATCGTCACACCGTTACCCATTACATTTATTTTTATTGAGTACAGGACGCATAACCTAAAAACGTTCAATCGTCACACCGTTAGCCATTACATTTATTTTTATCGAGTACAGGACGCATAACCTAAAAACTTTCAATCGTCACACCGTTAGCCATTACATTTATTTTTATCGAGTACAGGACGCATAACCTAAAAACGTTCAATCGTCACACCGTTATACATTACATTTATTTTTATCGAGTACAGGACGCATAACCTAAAAACTTTCAATCGTCACACCGTTAGCCATTACATTTATTTTTATCGAGTACAGGACGCATAACCTAAAAACGTTCATTCGTCACACCGTTATCCATTACATTTATTTTTATCGAGTACAGGACGCATAACCTAAAAACTTTCAATCGTCACACCGTTAGCCATTACATTTATTTTTATCGAGTACAGGACGCATAACCTAAAAACGTTCAATCGTCACACCGTTAGCCATTACATTTATTTTTATCGAGTACAGGACGCATAACCTAAAAACGTTCAATCGTCACACCGTTAGCCATTACATTTATTTTTATCGAGTACAGGACGCATAACCTAAAAACGTTCAATCGTCACACCGTTACCCATTACATTTATTTTTATCGAGTACAGGACGCATAACCTAAAAACGTTCAATCGTCACACCGTTACCCATTACATTTATTTTTATCGAGTACAGGACGCATAACCTAAAAACGTTCAATCGTCACACCGTTAGCCATTACATTTATTTTTATCGAGTACAGGACGCATAACCTAAAAACGTTCAATTGTCACACCGTTACCCATTACATTTATTTTTATTGAGTACAGGACGCATAACCTAAAAACGTTCAATCGTCACACCGTTAGCCATTACATTTATTTTTATCGAGTACAGGACGCATAACCTAAAAACGTTCAATCGTCACACCGTTACCCATTACATTTATTTTTATTGAGTACAGGACGCATAACCTAAAAACGTTCAATCGTCACACCGTTACCCATTACATTTATTTTTATCGAGTACAGGACGCATAACCTAAAAACTTTCAATCGTCACACCGTTAGCCATTACATTTATTTTTATCGAGTACAGGACGCATAACCTAAAAACGTTCAATCGTCACACCGTTATACATTACATTTATTTTTATCGAGTACAGGACGCATAACCTAAAAACTTTCAATCGTCACACCGTTAGCCATTACATTTATTTTTATCGAGTACAGGACGCATAACCTAAAAACGTTCAATCGTCACACCGTTATCCATTACATTTATTTTTATCGAGTACAGGACGCATAACCTAAAAACTTTCAAGCGTCACATCGTTAGCCATTACATTTATTTTTATCGAGTACAGGACGCATAACCTAAAAACGTTTAATCGTCACACCGTTATACATTACATTTATTTTTATCGAGTACAGGACGCATAACCTAAAAACGTTCAATCGTCACACCGTTAGCCATTACATTTATTTTTATCGAGTACAGGACGCATAACCTAAAAACGTTTAATCGTCACACCGTTAGCCATTACATTTATTTTTATCGAGTACAGGACGCATAACCTAAAAACGTTTAATCGTCACACCGTTATACATTACATTTATTTTTATCGAGTACAGGACGCATAACCTAAAAACGTTTAATCGTCACACCGTTAGCCATTACATTTATTTTTATCGAGTACAGGACGCATAACCTAAAAACGTTTAATCGTCACACCGTTAGCCATTACATTTATTTTTATCGAGTACAGGACGCATAACCTAAAAACGTTTAATCGTCACACCGTTAGCCATTACATTTATTTTTATCGAGTACAGGACGCATAACCTAAAAACTTTCAATCGTCACACCGTTAGCCATTACATTTATTTTTATCGAGTACAGGACGCATAACCTAAAAACGTCAAAATAAAATACCGCTTCGAATTAACCCAAGTAGTAACATGTATATTGCTGAAGATCATTCATCCTTATAATCCTCGCCAGGATCGCGTGTCATATCTTGTGATAAAGAAGTCCCTGGTGGCTTCGCGAGGTCGATTACGACGTCTGCTCAAAATAAATGAAGATTTATATCACTTTACACTCACAAGTTACACTAAAATCGAATACAGTATTATTGGGGATAAGCATTAATCTAGGACGCACAGCGCGTAGTCGAAGTGAAAAATAAAGCAACACGCGTGATATAGAAATCCTACTGATTTAAATATTTTATACAAAATGAATCAAAATATTCGCGTCATGCAGATGTTTCGCTGACGTGATAGAAACGAATTTCGCAAAAAATTGTTCTTTATCTAATTTTTTCCCTTTTTTGGAATTTCGACTTCACCAACGTAATCAGCTTTTAAATCGACTTATATTGACACTTTAATTTTCAAATTACGTTGAACATACGAAAATGAACCCTGACCGCCGTCAATAGCATTTATTAATTTAAAAAAAATTTGTTTAAATGGGAAACCACAAAGTGGTTTATAAAATTGCAAAGTACCTCTCCAAGTTTAGGGCTTTATTTATTGGCCACCTGCGGAGAATTTATTAAATACAACGATAATCTCTCATGTATTATGTTGCCGTATAAATATTACGCACGCTACAAAACAAAATTTACGAGTTTGAATATATTAGAAGCACGTAATCCTTTAAGCTTGCACATACTGTACGTCAGTGTAATTACGTTACACAGTATAGTGTCCGTAGTTCACACAATTGTTCTGTTTCTGAAAACAGTGACAAACTCTATTGAACGCATAACTATTCTCGTTGTGTAGTATTTATCGTATGAACATTATGTAACAAAACTGATTACAAGTATTATTGAATGTGTTTCTTCAAAAAGAAAATAATTTTCTACATAACTTGAAATTTAGAAGAATTAGGTATCTTAAAATTTTACATTTCTTTTAAATTTTTCTAAACGATTTTATGAATTTTAGGAATAGTTGTTTTTAACTAAAATAATCGCCGCACGCAGATGTCTCGCTCACGTAATAGAAACGTATTTTCAAATGTAGTTTTCTTTATCTTACCATTTTTGAATTTCTGATATCACCTTCTTGATAATATATAATATTCATATATTAGCATTTTAAACTTTCATATAGCTTTGAATATACTAAAATAAACGCTGATCGTCGTCAAAAAAATGTCTTAAGTTCAACGGATTTAGAAAATTCAAAATGCTAATTTATGCGGTTTTTAACTAATTACAATGGTGAAATCATATTTAAGGTAAACAAATGTTTGATTTTTAAGATTTGAAATGATCGCCATCTTGAAACTTCTGTACGAATTATTCTGGTTGTCCAAGGTTGTACTAAAATCGATTTTTGACCAAGTTTGAATCAAATCGGATAACAATTGCGACTATGAACTTGCTGAAATACGCGCGCGCGGGCGTGTGCGGGCGTGTGCGGATATATATATATATATATATATATATATATATATATATATATATATATACACACACAATTTTAATACCTCAAAAAGTGAACTAGAGGTTAGAATCAAGGTCAGGAGATCAGTTCAAATTGCCGGGGTCTGGATCTTTCCGAGACAGCTGCTCTATAGCTTACTTTACAATCAAAATTCGCTAAAATTGTTTTTGCTTACTACTAATGGGTATTTAAAATTGGGAAACATTGTTGATACATATTAACCGTATGGAACGTTAAACAATACTGCAAGTTTTAATTATCCAGTTGGATTTATTCAAAGGTTATTATATTTTTAATTGAGTAATTGAACTGCTAATGGATAAATACAAACAAAACCAATGCGAACGCTCCTCCACCCCTGTCTGTACTCTACTAATGTTTCTATTTGATTAATTTTTAAAACGAACCGTGTTTGCGAAAAAAGTTTTTAATTAATTTTGTTTTTGTTGCCTGTGCATTGGCATTTTTTTTGCAATACAAGTTTAGGAATTGTTGGTATCGTGGTAGTTAATATTAATAAGTAATACATATTTGAACTTCAAAAAAAATTTCAAATACATAATTTTGTATCGAAAAAAAGTAAGTGGGAATTAAATTTATAACTTTAGGCAATTAGTAATGAGCTTAATATTGTTAATGTCTTTGCCAAAAAGTAAACAACAAAGGAGCAGAAAATAACCGCAGCACACAATAACAATGAAACGATGTAAGGGTATTTCCGTTATATATCTTTTTACCTTAAAATGGTAAAAAAAATATTTGTAAGTTAGCATAGCAAATTTTATAAAAAGAGCTGGAAGGGAAGACAACCCAACATATAACAATTTAAGTAGGAAGAAGAAGCTACTAGAAGAGGCTAAGTGTTAAGGATCAGCGTTAACGGTAAGGGTAAAGTAACGACAGTAACTGCGGCTAGAACGAACAACCTTGAGGTGCGCAGTTCAGAGACGCAGAAGACGATCCAATGCTTTACCACATCGACCACCGAGTCCCCAGAAGCTAGAAGGTTCAAAATCTAGGAAAGTAAGCGAGGTTTAAGTCAGGAGTATCGGCCTTTGTAAAAACAAGCTAAGACTGCAGACGGGATACTACAGTCCAGATTCGAGATACTGCAGCAGGAAAGAGAAAACTGCTGATTAATAAGCTATAGCCACAAGAAATGCTAGCATTCTGGGAAGTTAACAACTAATAGTGAGGGATTTACGTACTAAGTCCTAGACTACATGAAGAGGCTCTAGTACTCGAGAAGGTACCGTAACCTAGAGTCTAAGGAGTACAAGAAGAGAGGAACTACAGATTTACGAAGGTCGCAGTATGTTTGTGACATATAGTAACCATTCATTTAACTTAAATATTTTCTCTGAAAGGAACAAAATTACATCGAAAAAACAGAAACGAACGATGACTGCCATCAAATTTATGTTCATCATTGTATTTTGAAAATTTTAAATCATGATATATGCTTATTGTAACGCTTATAGTGACATCAGCTTTTTTAAAATTGTAAGATCATAAGAATTATGATTTTTTAAAATTGTTTTTAAAAACAATGCTGCTGTTTTGACATTGTTTAACGGATTTCGCTGGTTCGGGCTTGTCTAAGCTCTTGATAAAGCCGATTTCGTGCCACGTTTAACACAAATCTGCGCTCATTTCAAGGTTTTGCCATAATGGCAGCTCTAATGACTGTCTGTTAATTATGAAGCTGTTGACATTCTGTCTGTTATAAATATTGTAACATTAGGATATCAGTCTGAATATATAAGAACTGAGAGAGAATGTGCATCGTGGTAGGTCTTTAATATCAGTGCGTGACGATGTGTGCAGTTTGGCAGCTGGACAAGAATCACCAGCGACGTTTCAGTCCAAGGAATTCAGATGTCGCGAATGACTATGCTATAAGGCCCGCTACTACAAAGAAACAATCTATTTTGTAAATTTTCTGTGTAGATGTTCTCCTATAATTAACGACTTTCAATGAAAAATGAGCAATTTGAGCTCATCATGGTAAGAACTAAGTCCATTACTTTCAAATGTGCACCGATACTGATGTTCAGATCAATTTTTTTGAGGCAGTTAAACAATCTTTGTAGATTACACAGCTACACTTTACTTCCTCGCTAGTAGGAATCCCGATAGTATATCCCAACTCTCTGATTGGTGGATACACACACACACACACACACACACACACATATATATATATATATATATATATATATATATATGAGCTGAGCTTGGATATATACGTGCCGTAGGTGTGCGTCGACGTCACGAGGTGTCGGAGCTGTGGGTTGACATCACGATTTCGTCATGGAACAGCCCCGGCCCGTAAAGGTACATTCCCAGCCTGTTGTCACGATACTTGCCCGGTTCGTCGCCTGGCCAGCGCGTTGCTGACGTTGGTGCGTGACCCGCCCGCCACCGTCGCTATCGTGTTACGTGTCTAGCCCCCCAGGTTGGTCAAGCTATGACCACCGTTTAAGACTCCGGCCGGCGGATAGTGCTTTATATAAACATATATAGTAGTCTATCTATGACCTCTCTCCCTCCCTCTCTCTTTCTCTCTCTCTCTAACCGTGGTGCGTGCCCCGCCCGCTGCCATTATCGTCGCCATCGTGTTACTTGCCTAGCCCCCCGGGTTGAACGGGCTGGGCACGTACAATGCTAGCACCAAAGGATTGACAAGGTACATGATGGCACTAGAGAGAGAGAGAGAGGCTATACAGCGAAAATGATGATGATGGGTTTGGTACGTACCATGACCAACATATATGGTGGTATATATATATCCACTAATCAGAGAGTTAGGATGTACTATCGGGATTCCTACTCACTATTAGAAATATAAAAAAAGATGGAATTCTAAAAAAAAGTGTTTGTTTAAATTTTCGACCATATCTTTCTCTCTCTCCCTCTCTCACTCCCGCTTTCCCTCTCTCTCTCACTTTTTTCTCTCTCTTTCTCTCTTGCTCTTTTTTTGTTATTAATAATGTTTTTTCTGTTGTTTGTTATGTTAAGAAGAACTTTGATTAATTTTACTAATTTAATTTTAATTATTGTTCTGGGTTAAATTACAGAGAGGACCAACTTTTCCTACCAAAAAAGGCAATATTCAATTAAATTAAATTCTTTCTCTCTCTCTCGCTCTCTCTCACTTTGTTATTATAGTTGTTATTTCTGTTGATTGTTATGTTTAGAAAAACTTTGTTTAATTTAAGTAATTTAATTGTAAATATTGTTCGGGGTTAAGTAGAGGAGAGGACCTAAATGTTGTAATTTGCTCCCCATGAAAGGTAATATTCAATCTAATTCAATTATCTGTATCTCCTCTCACCTCTCTCTTTCTCTATCTGTCTCTTTCTCTCTCTCTCCCGCGTTATCTATCTATCTATCTTTCTTTTGTTTTAAGCATATGGATTAGCTTTCCATATAATGTCTAATAGAACACTTAAACTTCAGGGCAAAAAGTAAAAATAAAACATTTTACTAACATGTGGTTCTTTAAAACTACAAGTCATAAAGAAATCGAAAAATTTCTGGCAACTGTAACACCTTAACAAAAGAGGGATGTTTACTAGTAAAATGTAAAACAAATTACTGACAACAGCGCTTGCCAACATCGGGTGTTGCTCTTACATGTTGCTGTCTGCACCCGCTCGCGCGATTATATCGGTAGACAAATTGACTGTTTCTTATGAAGCAATATATAAATAAGTGTAGGGAAACTTACCATCGATAGTGAAAACTCACTCTGTAGACACTTCTATAGAAGCGTCTAATAAACACGAACTTATAAATGTTCATTAAAGTAGATATTGACGTTATTGGGAAATATTAAAGTTGCTGATTCGCCGCGTAAAATTAACTGAAAATTAAAGTTGTTTGTTTTACTTTGATCTTTGCAAATACAGTAGAGGTTTTGCAGAAGCCGGTTGCATTAAGTTCAACATGTAAATTAAAAAAAAACTTTCACTTTACCTCAATAAAGCGTCTGAAATGTTAATCCATGTGAACGTAAATGCATATGGAAGCATGACTGTTGCGAATCTATCTTAGTACTGCTTTCAGATCAGAAAGTTTGTGTCAGGTGTAATTGATTTAATAATAATAGAGAAAACCGGCACGAAACTGTCTCGCGGACGCGTTGGAAACGAACTAAAGAACAAACACAATTAAATAGCACCATTTTTAAGAAGGCGCAATTTAATAAAAAAATTTAAAACACATATACGTTTTATCGTACACTTAAAAAATCCTATTCGAATGTACACCATCGCTTTAAAATTTGAAATTCACAAATGACACTGGTAAAATAAAATAATCTTAGCACGCAGCAGTATGGTTGGCGTGATTCAAGCGAATTTGCGAACGAATTTTTTAATCTTACTTTTCTTTGACATTCTGATTTCACTAACAGTCGCAATTAAAATCTTTATAATAACATTTCAAACTAGATTCAACCGAAAATAAGAAAACGAACTTTGATTTCCGTTAAATTAAATTTCTTAATTTCAACTAATTATCAGTGTTTATTTTTAACGCTAATTACGATGGTAAAATCAGATTTTCAAAAATATTTAAGACAAAAACGTTATGGATTTTTAATGACAAATAACAAAAGACCGGTAACTTAAAACGCAAGCTTTTGGACTGGCGTAGGAAATTTTGAGTTACCCTATTTTGTTATAATCGGTTTCGCTTCCACCGACCTTTTCGTGGTGATTTTAGAGTACTTGACGATAATACTATACACTATATCCTTTGCCACCGTTTGTTCCTAATTCACCCACAACTTTAGTGTATTCATAAATTGGATTAAATTTAATCACAGCTTAGAGGATGGTCTTGAGAGTTCTGAGTTACCGCTATAATTCACTCATTGTAAATAGGATTACCTGAACTTCCTTGTACATTTCAGATCAGTCATGACTTTGAAATCTGAATTAATTATGTAATAGTTTTAGATCATTCACTGTAACTTCCTGGCTTCCCGGTGACTTCACTGGCTTTCCTTGGTTATACCCTCAAATAAAACGTAACTGTTGCCACCTTTTTTACCACCAGCATTGTGATGCAACATCTATTTTCACAATCAATATCAACTAGTTCCACCTTTAAGGCAGTAGCTTTAGCAACCACCCACCGAGAGAAAGATAGAAGTTGATACGTTTATGCGTAACATTGCATGATTTGTAACAGTTTGCTTGATGGGCTAGCGGCAACATATCTGTGTAGTGACTCCCTTTAAGTCATAATGCAGTGATCCCCTTAATTCCCCTTAATTATTTCTAGTGTTACCTTCTTTTATAGCAGTGATCGCGCGATTTCTATAAGGTAGTTGTAAGTTTGTCGAATTTAGTTAGCCTTGGTTTAGAATTAGTGTTCATAAAACCTGGCTCTCGACCTACGTTTTAATGGTTGTCCTGGAAGGATCCAAGATAACAAAAAAACCGAACCACCTCGACCCAATATGGAGCATTACGCTGCAAATATATATATATATATATATATATATATATATATATATAGAGAGAGAGAGAGAGAGAGAGAGAGAGGTATTATATGCAAGCGAGACGCTAGCACTCCACACAAAAGCTACCATGGAGGGTATTTTGTAGGAAGAACGAAAAATCTTGAGGAAGATCCTTGGCCCGAGATTAACAGAAGATGAATACAGGTTGCACTCCCGGAAGACCACAGAGAAGATATCGAACCTGGCAGCATATATCAGAAGAAGGAGGCTTCGGTTCTATGGACACATCAGTAGACTCCCAACAACGAGACTTGCCAACAGAATCCTTAAGTATATACAAGGTGTCAAATCAACAACGTCGTGGATCGCACAAGTCAGAATAGACCTACATGACGCAGGAATAGACTCAACAGATGTTGAAGATAGACACGCATACAGGAGAAAGATGCTCGGTTGGAAGGTCCCAGAGAATGAAATCCCAAAGAGAGCAGGGGTAAAATGGACGGAGGAGCGGAAGAGGATTCATGGGGACAGGATGAGGGAGGTGTGGAGGATTAGAAGGAACAAGACATGAGTCGGAATGCTTTGCGTGATCCAACAGGGTCTATGCGCAGATTATATATATATATATATATATATATATATATATATATATATATATTAAAACCCTTCAGAAAATGTTCTAGAGATGAAGATTGGTATCATTTCAAGGTTCCTGGACTGGGTCTTAGCATAATGACAGCTCCAATAGCTCATTTTCCAGTAATTTATAAAACTAACTTAATTTTCGAATTTTCAATTAAACTTGACCATTTAGAATGCAAATTTAACCTGTTTATTGTTCATTAGAAATGGTTTATCCAGGTTCTCAAAATAAAGATAAAATTTTACGATTTTGTTAAAAAGATTCTTTCTCTACAGTGCTATAATTGACACAATTTTGATATCGATGGATGATCAGATTTTGGGTGGATAACAAAATTTTCCATATCTTCACCTCAAACCCTGTTAATACTGTCTTAATCAAATGGGACCATCATTAATCGCGAACGATAAAGTGCTAAAAACGTCTCTCTCTCTCTCTCTCTCTCTCTCTCTCTCTCTCTCTCTCTCTCTCTCTCTCTCTCTCTCTCTCTCTCTCTCTCTCTGTGTTATTGTACCTTCCCTTACTTTGAAGTAGTTTTACCACTTCTTTCTCAATTAATTTATTTTATTTCATACAGCATATAGTTTATTATTTATAGAATATAATTAGCTTTTAAATATAAATCATCCTTCATTTCTCTGCTGTTGGGTGGAATGTGAACGTCCGTGTAACAAGGCTAAAATAGTTTTGAAATAATACGAGATCTTAGGGATTTGCAAAACTTTGCTTGCTTCAAGTCGATAGGTTTGCTGGCAACAAGTTTTGTGTGGTTAAAATTCTGTTTCTTTGTAGCAATTGTTCTTCAATTAGTTTCTGGCGTTATTAACTTCTTCTTTTGTCATTTATAAAATATTATTAGTTTATTGTTTTACGTAATGACATTATAGTTTTGTTTTCTGAATATAAATACTTTCTCTCAGATTAAACTGAAGTGTATTGCGTTATGCATCCATGTAGCCTTTATCAATGTACTGTAAAACATTAAGTTTTTAATTTGCTTTTGTAGTCACCATTTTACCGTTTCTTATCGACATACCCCAACTTGAAATGATATGAATCACATTCGTATAGCCTATATTATGAATGGATCAAAAAAGTTGTATAAAATTATATTTTTTATAAATGTTATATCATTTTTCTATATCAAATAAATGTAGTTTGAAATTTTCAATTAATTTCAAAAAACTTTCAGTTTGGGAACTATTTATGAAAAAACTCAAAAAAATGACTTAATTTATGAAATCCTTTATAAGAATTTTGTTTTATATACAAAATTTTAAGCAGAGCACAGAAATCAACAAAAGAAAATTAAGGTTTCATAATAAATCGGAAAAAACAAGCACCCCTCTCTCAAAAATTATTATTTTTTAATTTACGGCAAAATCCGATGATATGATCCCAACAATGTAGGTAACCAACACTGGAAGGGCTTCGAAATCCCTTTCGACTCTCGTGGTTTGCTCAGACAAACATACGAACCAGTCGTTTTATTTACAGGATCTTGAATCAGGGTATCTACTTATACTAAGGGATTAGGAGATCTCTTTAGACTAAGAGGGTCTAGAATTATGAGAGCAGTGTAAACTTACAGGATCTGGAATTATGAGAACTGTTTACAGGGTCTGGAATCATGAGAACTGTTTTGATTTAGGTGATCTGGAATAACGAGACTTGAAAACAGGCATAGCATCCGTAAAATTCATACACTTACTATAATATATACATATTCTTAATCGATGAAACTTTATTATTTTTAATAAATAAATACGGTGGTGTATAAAATAACCTTCTTTACGTAACGACAAACGCTACTTTATCCCACATATTTAAAACAAAATTCCAGCTTTTCAGCGGGAAACTTACATTAATTTGAAACAAAGATAAGACGAGACGTTGCAGTTTGAATATATAAATTACCGCGAAAGCACTTTGCCTTTGTAATGTAAATGGGATAATAGCCAGCGCCGTGGTGTTACTGTAACCTAACCTAAATCCGCTCGCCTGACTTTAAAATATTGAAATTACTTTTTAAATTTTCCGTAAGATCTCCTCGTTTTAACTGAAGTTTTAACACTGACTTGCTACACGTACTTTGAGGTCTTACTTTAAATAAAACAGACTAGTACATACTATTGAAGCACGTACTAAAGGTCTGTTTGCGCTTTGTGTCGTGTGTAGTGCTGCTGCACACACTAGATCGTCCGTGTCTAAGATCATCGTGGAGATCTTGCCCTTCTGAAATAACTATAACAAACCCTCCCATGATCATGCTATTATAGACCAAACAGGCCATTTATATTTATTATATAGCTTCCGACCAGAAACCACTTATGGTGCTATTCTCACAGAAACTCGTAGATCTGGCTTCCAATACTACCACGAGTTTCCTATTTCAGCGCACCTCAGAGTTTCGCAATTGTTCTGGGCGCACAAGCTGAAGGAGAAAATAACTCAGAGAGTTAAATCCTGTATCCGGAGGTTGGGATTTGATCAGAAAAACCAATTTCACCTTCTCCAAATTATCAATATAGATCATGTTAAACCACTCCTTCTATCAACACAACGAACGTGTATAATTTGACGGTTGTGGACGCCTTTTTAAAAGTTTATTTAGCTGTTCCCTTGTGAGCTAGTAAACGTCAAACAATATTTGTGACAATATTGTCACCAAGGGAATTTTCGCTAACTTTAGCTCTCCAGATTTCTACATGCCGTCCTTCTTTTAACACTTTAAAAGCTATTTTAAACGTGTTTTGGTGCCAAAACATTAAAATGATTTTTGAATCGTACTCCGTCAACTTTACCTACATGTAAAATGTTAAGTGGCGTACAAATTTCGTCTAAAGATTTTGGTGAATTTGCTATTGACGAGTCTATAAATTGAAAAAACAGAAAATATCTCAAAATTCCGATTTTTTAAAATACAAACTAGGTTTATAATTTTGTCGGGATTTTTCTGAATTAACATGTTGAAATTAGAGTCGAGGGGACGAGGAAACATGAATTTCTTAGAGGCCAGAAAAATCGTTTTAGAATAATCATAAAAACCGATTATATTTAGGAATCAGAATATATCTAGTTTAAAGTGACACCCCTTATTAGATTATTAAAAAAATTAAAAATCTTAAGGGTTTTACTGTTTTTTTGTAGCCAATCCGATTATTTTCCTGCTTTTTGGCCCTCTATAAAGATCATTTCACCAAATTTTACAGTGGTCAAACAGTTTACGAGAAGAGGTGCGTTACGACAGGCAGACGAACACTCGCGCTAGTTTAAAAGCATCCTTGGTTTTGCCTACGTGCCTTAAAAACAAGAAGAATATTTATTTTTTTAAAATAGCAAAAATACATTATTTATTTTGAACAAGTCCCTCCCTTGCGGAAAACGTGTAATAGAGAATCACAATAGTTTAATCACTTCTAAATGAGTTTCTTTGTGCTCTACTGAGTGGAAAAGTTTCTGTGACAAACTATTTATTTAGGCTAAATCTAAATACAAACACTTAAGTTCATTCATCAGCGTCAAAAAGTTTCATTTAGTTTGTGTAATACGTTTAAACTAAAATAAGTTAAAAACTTTGTTGTCTCTTCAGTCGTATGGTTGGGTTTTAATAGTAAAGAACTCAGCGTTAAAATGATGGTGGAGTTTTTTTCATGTTTTGCTGTAAAATTCTGACCATCGTTGCTACATCACGAAAGCTTGACGGCTCTACTTTTCTAACAACCTAACAGCTACCACATAGAACAGACAGACAATGTCTCACAACGTGTCGTAAAGGACTAAACAAAATCAGGAATAATGAAATTGTATATTCACCAACAATAGCGTTATATGTGCACCAACGGCAATAGAATCAAGTATACAACAAAAACAATAGCATTACATGTACACCAGTGACTGTAGCATTACATGTAAACTAACGACAATAGTATTGCATATTCACCAACAACAATGGCATTACATTGCATAAACCGCAATTGCATTACATTTATACCAATAACAATAGCATTACACGTACCACGTACACCAACGAAAATATTATTAAATGTACATCAACGACAAAATAATTACTTATACACAAAAATAATAGCGTTTTATATGCACCAACCCAACAACAATAGAATTTCATGTACACCAAAAACTATAGAATTATATATATATATATATATATATATATATATATATATATATATATATATATATCAATGACAATTGCATTGCATATACAACATCAGTAGAATTGCTCATACACCAACAATAAAATTACGTAAAGGCCTACGATAAAAAAATAGCTTTTAATAGAAACAAAGAATTACGTATACTCCAAAAGCAATGACATTGTATATACACCAAAGACAATAGCATTGCGTACACCAACAATAATAAATTTACATATACACCAACAACAATAGAATTACACAAAAAACATTACGCCATTTACACCAACGGCAGTAGCAAGTATTTCAAGAAAATAAAATTTGCGGAACATTTATTATTGCCATTTTTTTGACACATGTTTATTACCAACATAATATACTTGAAAAAAAAATTTTATCTAAACAATATTTTTAATTCACTTTCATCATCTTAACAAGCACAAGAATCTACATCTACAATCTCGTACATAATATGTTTAATTGAAAAAAATTTGAATAAAAACCCAAAATGCGCGTTAAGATCATTTTGGCACGTAAAATACGGGTAGTATATAAGTGATTTTGGCACTTAAAATCATTTTGTAGTACTAATTTATACGGGTTATAATGCCGGTTATGATATTAAAAAAGTATTTCTGAAGGACTTTTTAAGATTTTCAGTTGCCTTCATTTCGAAAAGTATATGTTTTGTGCCAGATTGTTCTCGCCGAAACTATAAAATAGTACTGTATATTATTATTGAATTTCCACTGAAAAATGATCCAATTTGATTGAAGCTTTAATGAACCTAACAAAGCTTGCACAATATTTTGTTAACCAGCAGTTTCAAAAATGACCGCTTTTTCAAATCCTTAAAAATCTCAACTTATTGTCTAATTAAAAAAAAACTAGTTTCACCGTAGTAATCGGCGTTAAAAACTGCATAATTAGCGCTTTGAATTTCCAAAATTCATTTAAATTATGAAATTTAATTTAACGGCGGTCGGGGGTTAATTTTAGTTTATTCAATGTAATTTAAATGTATTAAATGCTAATATATGCATATTCTTAAACAAGTTATGATGGTGAAATAAGAATTAAAAAAAAAGTTTATAAAACACAGACACAAACAAAGTTTTTGTTACAATATTTTAAAACATGTTTTATAGATATATACAGTGTTTATTGTTCTGTCCTGTGTCTGTATTTTACTATGAGGGCTACTCTAACAGCTCAATTTCCATTAGAAAATCACTAAAAGTAAATTATATAGTTTCAAAACCACTGTAATGTTTAACATTCAATATTATTTTCACAAATTTCGATAAAAATAGAACCTTGGTAATGTTAAATTCACTACTATACTGCGTTGCAAAGTTGTAAGCCAATTGTTTGATCAATACACAAATGGTAGTAGGTCATTGCACGAGAGGGATTGCAACCAACCAATTTGTCTTGGTAAAGTCGCTCGTTATGTTTTCCGAAATCAAAATCTCTGCATTTTTACTTGAAATAAGTGCAATACGCAGATGGTAGTAGGTCATTGCACGAGAGGGATTGCAACCAACCAATTTGTATTGGTAAAGTCGCTCGTTATGTTTTCCGAAATCAAAATCTCTTCATTTTTACTTGAAATAAGTGCAATACGCAGATGGTAGTAGGTCATTGCACGAGAGGGATTGCAACCAACCAATTTGTATTGGTAAAGTCGCTCGTTATGTTTTCCGAAATCAAAATCTCTGCATTTTTACTTGAAATAAGTGCAATACACAAATGGTGGTAGGTCATTGCACGAGAGGGATTGCAACCAACGAATTTGTATTGGTAAAGTCGCTCGTTATGTTTTCCGAAATCAAAATCTCTGCATTTTTACTTGAAATAAGTGCAATACACAAATGGTGGTAGGTCATTGCACGAGAGGGATTGCAACCAACGAATTTGTATTGGTAAAGTCGCTCGTTATGTTTTCCGAAATCAAAATCTCTGCATTTTTACTTGAAATAAGTGCAATACGCAGATGGTAGTAGGTCATTGCATGAGAGGGATTGCAACCAACCAATTTGTATTGGTAAAGTCGCTCGTTATGTTTTCCGAAATCAAAATCTCTGCATTTTTACTTGAAATAACTGCAATACGCAGATGGTAGTAGGTCATTGCACGAGAGGGATTGCAACCAACCAATTTGTATTGGTAAAGTCGCTCGTTATGTTTTCCGAAATCAAAATCTCTGCATTTTTACTTGAAATAAGTGCAATACGCAGATGGTAGTAGGTCATTGCATGAGAGGGATTGCAACCAACCAATTTGTATTGGTAAAGTCGCTCGTTATGTTTTCCGAAATCAAAATCTCTTCATTTTTACTTGAAATAAGTGCAATACGCAGATGGTAGTAGGTCATTGCATGAGAGGGATTGCAACCAACCAATTTGTATTGGTAAAGTCGCTCGTTATGTTTTCCGAAATCAAAATCTCTTCATTTTTACTTGAAATAAGTGCAATACGCAGATGGTAGTAGGTCATTGCATGAGAGGGATTGCAACCAACCAATTTGTATTGGTAAAGTCGCTCGTTATGTTTTCCGAAATCAAAATCTCTGCATTTTTACTTGAAATAACTGTAATACACAAATGGTGGTAGGTCATTGCACGAGAGGGATTGCAACCAACCAATTTGTATTGGTAAAGTCGCTCGTTATGTTTTCCGAAATCAAAATCTCTGCATTTTTACTTGAAATAACTGCAATACGCAGATGGTAGTAGGTCATTGCATGAGACGCATTGCAACCAACCAATTTGTATTGGTAAAGTCGCTCGTTATGTTTTCCGAAATCAAAATCTCTGCATTTTTACTTGAAATAAGTGCAATACACAAATGGTAGTAGGTCATTGCATGAGAGGGATTGCAACCAACCAATTTGTATTGGTAAAGTCGCTCGTTATGTTTTCCGAAATCAAAATCTCTGCATTTTTACTTGAAATAAGTGCAATACACAAATGGTAGTAGGTCATTGCATGAGAGGGATTGCAACCAACCAATTTGTATTGGTAAAGTCGCTCGTTATGTTTTCCGAAATCAAAATCTCTGCATTTTTACTTGAAATAAGTGCAATACACAAATGGTAGTAGGTCATTGCATGAGAGGCATTGCAACCAACCAATTTGTATTGGTAAAGTCGCTCGTTATGTTTTCCGAAATCAAAATCTCTGCATTTTTACTTGAAATAACTGCAATACGCAGCTGTCTTGCTAACATTATGTAAAAGAATTTCTAACATATATTTTTATTTAAGTTGCAGTCATTGTAGCGAAAAGGAAATTACAATTTACATAGGTCTAAATATCTAATCACACCGGTAGCATATAATGAATCACCGAACTCTGAACTCGTCTAAAAAAAAAATATAGCCCATTTTCTGTTGCAGTCCGTACTAAATTAAATAATCTATTCATAATAGTCGTGTATCCATCGTTTGGGCTTAAGATACTTTCGTATGAAAGTAAATAAATAAAAGAATTACTCCAATAATTGACCAATTTATAAGAAAAATAAAAAAACTAATAGTTTATAGAGGAATATGAACAAAAAAAGATTAGAAGGAAAACTTATTAATGAAGACATCGTGAATTTAAATAAGTCTGGCCCAAGAATTTGAAGAGAGAAGTTCGACATTTAAAAAGAAGATATAGTTAAACATCATTCAAACACACTAAGAAAACAAGTTGAAACGGCAATATAACTTCCATTTTATTCAATATTCAATAACATTCAGTTTACAGAAAATAATTTAAAAAAATATCTGTCAACAAAATTGTAAGGTTAAAAACTTGGTGAGTGATACTTTTTAATACTAAATTCAAAATTCGACCAGTGACTTTATTCATTATACTTGAGAACATAATTAATAAAAAAACCATAACACTTTTTTATATATAATGAAAACCTTTAGGCTGTTTTAAGACCAATCTAATATATCATGTGCCTAAATTTAAATACACCACTTTATTTTGTTGTTATCCATAAATCACCTCAAATCTTTCACCCCACATCATCCATGTAGTTATTATGTAAAATTAAATGTTAGAAAAGTCTTTAGAGTTTATTTGCAAGATTCCATAAAGAGTTTGTTTTAGTAAGGTTAAGTGATTATGAATTTGAATGCTAGCCGTAGCATAAACAGAACGTTGAACCCGAGATGTGTAATATTATAGAATAAAGTAAATAAATAAACATTTTTTGGAATTATACACATATCAATTTGATTTTATTTTTATCATTTAACACTCATAATATAATTTGGAAGATCAAAATATTAATAATGAAGATTCCAATGTTGTTATGATGGTGAAATAAAAAAAAATATAATTGGACATTCGTCTCGCTTAAAAAACACGTCAGCGAAACAGTTTCGGCCGCTTTTATTTCGTTTAGTGTGTTTATCTGACGATGGGATGAGTCTCGAAACGCGTCATAAAATAAGAAGGGGTCACGTGAGAAAATTAAAATATTATTTTAAAAATATTTGCAATATAAAACATTAAAAGCCAACTACGTTACTTAATGTGCAAAATCATACGGTACACAGTTTTCGGATAAATGCGTGTTACTAAACCAGTATTTATTAGCATTACGTTACCAAGGGGGATGCAAACATGGCGTATCCAAATGGTGCCAACTTATTAAACGTGATTCATCAACTCAACGCGTGTTAGGTGTTAGCACCTTGTTCTATGTTATCACGATATTATGAATTTAAAAAATATTTGGAAGGGCCGCCATTTTGGGATAGTTGAAAGACCTTTTATTGGGTTACAAAAATTTCTGTATTTCTCAGGTTCATGTAAAAGGGTGTTATTGAGATCAGAACTGGTACTTATTTCAAAACACAGGGTCTGAGTTATTCTTACTACAATGACTCCCCAATGTTCCAATGAAAATTTGCTAATTATTATCTACAAAATGAATATTGTTCACCCACAGCTAACTACAATAGTTTCTTTATTTCTCACCATTGAGGTTATGTTCACACAGCGTGAATTCTGCACAAATTCAAAGTATGAATAAAGTGTTAATTATTTATGCGTTTTAGTTAAAATTTAGGTATATTTTTTAAAGTTAAAAAAAATTAATGAGAAATTATAAACAGTTACCACTGATATAAACGTCAAAACGTAATATACTTCCGCCTGCGTTTCCTTAAAACCGGAAACCGACAGTTTGTAAACCGGAAGTTGTCGAAAGTTCTGAAACGTGCTCGGAATTACGTTATTAGCCGTGAGTCAGAGCTGACTCGAAATCTTGTTTTGGTTAACATATATTCAGTCTTATCTGTTATTAAAAATAATTTTAACCAGTTAATTAATAGAAATTATAAAATTAAAAGTAGAAAAGGTTAAGTAAAGTAAAAAAGCTGTCAAAATCAAGGTTAACCGTTAAGACCCAATAAGTGAACTCTAATAATGACTTCACGATGGGATGTGTTGTATTCAGAATAAACTTTCTAATTTTATTAGGAAAAAAATAAATAATAGCATCACGCAATTGCCTCTGTAACATGAATGATACGAATTTCCAAATTTAATCCGCCTTTATCTTACTCTTTTTCTAAATCTAACTTCGCCAACATAAGTAAAATCCAAACATGTTTATATATATATATATATATATATATATATATATATATATATATATTATTATTATTATCTGCGCATAGACCCTATTGGTTCACGCAAAGCACTCCGATTCATGTCTTGTTCCTTCTAATCCTCCACACCTCCCTCATCCTGTCCCCATGGATCCTCTTCCGCTCCTCCGTCCATTTTACCACTGCTCTCTTTGGGATTTCATTCTCTGGGACCTTCCAACCAAGCATCTTTCTCCTGTATGCGCGCCTGTCTTCAACAACTGTTGAGTCTATTCCTGCGTCATGTAGGTCTATTCTGACTTGTGCGATCCACGATGTTGTTGATTTGACACCTTGTATATACTTAAGGATTCTGTTGGCAAGTCTCGTTGTTGGGAGTCTACTGATGTGTCCATAGAACCGAAGCCTCCTTTTTCTGATATCCGCTGCCAGGTTCGATATCTTCTCTGTGGTCTTCCGGGAGTGCAACCTGTATCCATCTTCTGTTAATCTCGGGCCAAGGATCTTCCTCAAGATTTTGCGTTCTTCCTTCAAAATACCCTCCATGGTAGCTTTTGTGTGGAGTGCTAGCGTCTCGCTTGCATATAACAACTCCGATTTTATGACTGTGTTGTAGTGTCTGATTTTTGTGTGCATTGACATACATCTCTTATTGTTGATATCACGCGTAATACCAAGAGCCCTCTTCATTCTCAGTAGCCGAACCTTTTGCGCAGCCTTCTCGCCACCTGTGGGTTCAAGAATTTCTCCCAGATATTTGAAGTGCTTGACTCTGTTTATCTTACCATATTTTGTGTTTAGTTCTTGAATATTTAATTTTGTACAGAAGAATTCGGTTTTTTTAAACGAGATCTGTAGACCGACCCTCTCTGCATATATATATATATTATTATATTATACATATATAATATATATATATATATATATATATATATAATAATAATAATAATAATAATAATAATAATATTATTAATTATTATTATTATTATTATTATTATTATTATCTGCATATAGACCCTGTTGGATCATGCAAAGCACTCCGACTCATGTCTTGCTCCTTCTAATCCTCCACACCTCCCTCATCCTGTCCCCATGGATCCTCTTCAGCACCTCCGTCCATTTTACCCCTGCTCTTTGGGATTTAACTCTCTGGAACCTTCCAACCGAGTATCTTTCTCCTGTATGCGTTCCTGTCTTCAACGTCTGTTTATATATATATATATATATATATATATATATATATATATATATAAATTAATTTTTATTAAACTCTCTAATTGCATAGAAAATACGGAAATGAACCCGATTTCTGTCACACGTATTATGATGGTGAAATCAGATTTTCATATATATTTAAGACAAAAACAATATACATTTCAATAGATTAGAAATTAACGCCATTTTGAAACTCTTGAACGGATTTCGCGAAGTGCAATTTTGTACATAAAACTGGACCACAACTGCTGAAACACACGCTCTCTCTCTCTCTCTCACACACACACACACACACACACACACACACACACACACACACACACACACACACACACACACACACACACACACACACACACACACACACACACACACACACACACACACACACACACACACACACACACACACACACACACACACACACACACACACACACACACACACACACACACACACACACACACACACACACACACACACACACACACACACACACACACACACACACACACACACACACACACACACACACACACACACACACACACACACACACACACACACACACACACACACACACACACACACACACACACACACACACACACACACACACACACACACACACACACACACACACACACACACACACACACACACACACACACACACACACACACACACACACACACACACACACACACACACACACACACACACACACACACACACACACACACACACACACACACACACACACACACACACACACACACACACACACACACACACACACACACACACACACACACACACACACACACACACACACACACACACACACACACACACACACACACACACACACACACACACACACACACACACACACACACACACACACACACACACACACACACACACACACACACACACACACACACACACACACACACACACACACACACACACACACACACACACACACACACACACACACACACACACACACACACACACACACACACACACACACACACACACACACACACACACACACACACACACACACACACACACACACACACACACACACACACACACACACACACACACACACACACACACACACACACACACAAAGGAACGGCGCTAATTTCAAGGTTCCGGATTTAGGTATTACAAAATGACTGTTCCAATGGATTATTTTTCAATAGAAATTTATTTGTGAAGGTTTACAAAACTTTGAACCAACTTTTCAATATTGCATTTATTTTGTCTAAATTTTAAGAATAAACGCAATGAATATAGATATTTAAAAAAATTGTAAGTACTGTTATGAAATATTTTTCTATTTTTGTCATTAACTTCAATAAAAGAATTACCATAGCTTAAAGGGGTTTACGTTCTAACTCTTTTAAAACAATAGGTTCGTATTTACTTTTATAACAATGGTTAGCTTTGTACTAAAAGTAAATGGTTGTATAAGGTACTTAACTTACCTTTAAAGCTTCTTAGAACTGCTAAAGTGGTTCAGTTTTGTAGTTTCAGAAGCTCTTTGCAAAGTAATAAAATTTAACTTTTTGAATTTCTTTGAAGATTACTTTAAGACTTTTTTCGCACTATTTATTCAGGACGTGTATTGTCAAATCCTTTACCGGTTCCAATGTGTGACGTCTTTCCAGGTTCGTTTATTGTACTAAAATAAAACTGACGCAACTTTTTCGCTGGGTAATAATTTACTATTTGGCAGGTTCCAACAAATTTTTCCGTTTTGAGATATAACGTTTAATTTCGTTTGCTAACAACAGACTGGCATTTATAAAAAGTCAAATATACAGGAAAAATAGAAAACTTACTTTATTTTCACGCATACCGTGTTAGTTTAGCAAGTATGATTGATAATGTTACTGAAGTAAAGTAGCAGGGTGAAAATGCTTTTATAATAATTTCTTATTCATTTTTGCTTCCTAGTAACAGATTGGCACGTTAAAAATGTCATACAAATAATATATTTTACAAAACTGTACTTTGTTTTTACGCAATTGTTCGGTTCGGGTTAAACTTGCTTACCTATCTAAGATAATATGCGAAGAATTAATGTAAGTTTGCTTGTTTTTTTATGTATTTTTTTAAAACACGCTAGTCTCCAGTTAGCAGGTAAAAATGAATTATAAATTATTACTTTAACTTTTTTGTTATGGTCCATAATTAATGCTAATGTTAGACTAATGAGGATAAGGGCGTTAAGGATGCAAAGCAACGGGAGTAACTGCGGTGAGAACTAAGAACATTGACGCAGTTCAGAGACGCAGCAGACTGACAGATACTTTATCTACTTTGACCACCGAGCTCCGTGATAGATTAAACCCTGTGGCCTATGAAGTGCTATCCGGTTGCCATGCCGCTCAATGTTGTGAGAAAAGATTAGTATTTTATTATGTTATCCTTAAATACTTTGTTTCTTTATCTTGTTGATCTTACTTTTTAAACATGCCAATCTGTTGTTAGCAAGAAAAAAAAGTATATATATATATATATATATATATATATATATATATATATATATATATATATATATATATATCTGGTAGAGGTAGCTGAAGCGAACCGCTGATGGGCTTAGAAATCCCTCCTTGCCTCTAGCTCGTACTACTCTCACTCATCTACTAAACACACACACACACACACACACACACACACACACACACACACACACACACACACACACACACACACACACACACACACACACACACACACACACACACACACACACACACACACACACACACAGACACACACACACACACGCACACACGCACACACGCACACACGCACACACGCACACACGCACACACGCACACACGCACACACGCACACACGCACACACGCACACACGCACATACGCACACACGCACACACGCACACACGCACACACGCACACACGCACACACACACGCACACATGCACACATACACACATACACACATACACACATACACACATACACACACACACACATACACACACACACACATACACACATACACACACACACACACACATACTATACATAGCTTGGCTAACTGTACAGTGTAATGCTACCCGTGTTGATTGAGTGAATAACACCGAGCTAATGGAGATTTAGAGACCTATTAGTGTACCTTAGCTTTACCGAAGAAGCCTTTGCATGCAGGGCTCTGTATGGATGTATCTAATATCTCTATTTACTTTAGGATGTTCACATGAAAAAGAATATAAAGGAATAAGAACGGAATTTCACCGCGCAATAAAAAGTCTTGCCAAATGGAGAACAATCTCTATAATAAAGGTGAAGAGTAAGACAAACTAAAAGGGAATTAGTAGAGCAACACCTCAATAAGTCACCGGTCACAAGTAGGGGACGTTTACTCACAAACATGAGTCATTTAATGATGTGTCACTCATTAAAAAATCTCTTTCAAGGGCCGCCTTTTTTTGTTGAAAATTATATTAAATTACATTAAACAAACACAAGGTCCCGGGTCTAGGTTTTACCATTATGACAACTCCAAACGCTCATAACCAAAGAAAATTTACCATAACTTGCTTCGTTTAAGTAATGCCGCCTCGGTGGTCTAGTGGATAGCGTACTGGGCTTTCACCCCGAGGATCCGGGTTCGATTCCCGGCGAGGGCTTGGCATTTTCATACGCTATAAATCATCCCACCGTCTGCATTAGCCCAAGTGTGCACAATAGTCGGACGTTAAACACCAAAAAAAAAAAAAAAAAAAAAAAATCGTTTAAGTAATTTAAATACACACGATATACATTTCTTTCCAGACAAAGGTTGCATAAAACTAGGCAGCTTTTTAAATAGAAATAGTAACACAGCGATTTGTTACATTTATACAAACCCAATTGAATTAAATTAAATTACGTACATTTTTAATTAATATAATGCAAATACATTACATTACATAATGCTTTTGAAAAGCAAATACATTAATTAATGTTTATCAAATGCAATTTACTTAATAATTTAATAATGCAATATAAACTACAGGTGAACAGCAATAATCAAACAAAAAACCGAAATTGTTTGCTGCGACTTCGTGCAAAGGTAACTACTTAATAATCACAACCTGTTCAACGTTACAAAATGCATAAACTGCCGCGAGTGTCCTTTACACTGTCACCACAATATCTAGTTGACAACACATTGTCCTGTGATATTACAGGCCCCGGTATCCGATAAGTCACGTTTTGAAATGCATACTAAGGTCATTAACGATTGGCCAGCTGCCAAAAACCGTGTTTACTGTCATTTATTAAGGTGCTTTTAGCACTGATAATGGTGGAAACTGCGACGGACAAAAATAATATATCTGTTCTATAAATGTATTATATACTCGCTGTGCACAGCTGTCTCGCTGACGTGTGATAAATACATATTCTGAAAGAAACAATGAAATGTAAGATAAAGTAAATGTAAAATAAAAATATATGAGTTGCATAAAAAATATTAATGACCGCAGAAATTTTAAATGGATTTCCCCAAGCTTTTGCTAAAACCAATTTATGCGGAAGTTTGAATCAAAACCTAATGAAAGTTGCGATTGCCATAGGACACTAACCTTAAATAATTCGCGTCCAACGGACGCGATAGCAGCAAATTTTCAAAATAACTTGTTCTCATTCTCTTTTTAAGAAACTAATTTCATTATTAGAAAACGCATTACATTCCGGATTTAGTAGAGTCTCAATTAATGGTCACCCTTGTAGCAGTAACCATCAATTTAATTCTATTATCTGACATTTTAAAGCAGTTTTTCGTAGTAAATAATTTGTAAAAAATAACAACAATAACCTTCTAGACAATAACAAGGTTGGACACGAATTATTTTATAGCAAAGGCGACGGCAGCTGACACTAATTGCTACCTTACGTAAAGAGACATAAACGATTATATCATCTAGTGAAATGAGATAGTGTCAAACAATTCGAAAAAGTGCAAGCATGTTTCTAGTGAAAGATAAACACTGTCACACCACTTACGATAATACCATTCAGCGCATAAGTCGATCTCATAACAGTCACTCTCAATGCCGCGCGCGGTGCTCTCACTTAAGTTACGTGAATACTTGTCAAAAGGTTAAGTACAGATAATTTACTATCCGTACTTTTTGTACAATTTCTACATTTGTACAATGCATAATTAAAGTCAAATAGAAAATTTAAGAGTCTTACTAGATTTTTCAAAAAAATAATGATATAATTTGTGCTATAAACAGAGTATAGTATATTATTTTTATCGATCGCCGAAAGTACGGGCTGTCTATTTCTGTTACCCGTTTATTCTGTTATCCCTGGAATGTCGGTTAGTTCTATTAGTATTTTAAACATTGAATTCAGACTGCCGTCTAAATCTTTTTTAAATTTCAGCGGATTTTGGAAATTGAAAACGATGATTCCGCAGTTTTTAACGCTCATTACGTATTTTCAAAAATAATTTAGACACCAAAGTTACGAATTATAAAGGATTTGAAATTATTACTATTTTAAAAACTAATTTTTCTGATTAACGGACTTGTCCAAGCTATTACAATAGCAGCTATTTGCCATCATTTATAGAATATAGAATTGATACACGACGTTTCGAGTATATAGATTAAATCTCGTTATCATGCGCCTAATTTAAAACCTAAATAATTTCGAAACACCGTATATTGTTTATGCACAAATGTCCCAACGAACAATAATAATGAATTAAGTAACAATTTAAAAAAGACTCAAAAAGTCAGATTCGACTGTCATTTTACGAACTCTGTTGTGAAGCATCATGGCCCTTCCAATTCAATATTTTTCAATGGGAATTAAGTAGTTTATATTTTAAGTAAAATGAAATCGGAAAAAATAAATCATCTGAAACAATTTAACTCAAATGTTAGTTAAATTAAAAATTTAATTTTCGTATTTTATTAAATAGAAAGTATCTGACATTTTCCTGCAAATGCTTTGTCAATATTAATAACTAGACATATTTGTTAGCTTTGGTCTTGTAGCTTATCCGTGAACTGTGAGATACAATGTCAGCCAGAAAGAGATAAAGAGTGCCTGCTACAGCAAAGCCTTTCAAGAGCAACAGGATCCACTTAAAAATAAATTACGTATTCCTAAAATCTCTAAAAGTTACATTCGTATCTTTTTTTTAATTAAGGCTCATGCTCCTTAAAAATTGAAAAGAATCTCTTCGAAGATACGTTGGGTTTTTGGAAGCTTTGAATTTTCTGTAATCTTTTAAATTTAAAAAAATTGTTATTTTGTAAAGACCTTGTTAAATATCTCAGAAGTGGTGGTTATGAACTTAAAACAGGGTAGCAAGAAATGTAAGAGCGGATGTATGTAGAACGAAGCTATTTAACGTTCATACGGGACACTGTGAAGGAACATGAGAACTTCGATATGTGAGGATTTTCATGCAAATAGTTAATTGGTTAAATAGTGAATTTGTTATGATGAGTAATTTAAGACAATCTTCTGAGAGTTAAATATCTTAAACTGAAAATATATAGAATTATTAGCGGAACTTCAATTAGGCCATCATTGAAAACCTAGATCTGAGACGTTGAATGGAGCTTTGTGTGTGTGTGTGTGTGTGTGTGTGTGTGTGTGTGTGTGTGTGTGTGTGTGTGTGTGATCGCGAGCACGCGTGCGTGTGTATGCGCGCGAGTGTGTATGTATGCATGCATACGTGCGCGCGCTTCTGTTAATATACGTATTCCTTCACGGATGGAAAAATTTGAGTTTCATTGATATCCGGTGTTTGACACCATTGCTTCGAGAAGCATCATTGTTCCGACGTTTCGCCGAAATCATATCTTACATCTTCAAGATAGTTTTTGCTCCAAATCTGAAGTCGGACTGAAGGAGACTTTCATCTGCCTGCTCTTTATATAATCTCCCGCAGGGGGGTGCAGACTAGCTGCACCTATTGAGAGGTTTTAGACGTCACTCGCGGTACCTGAGTCTAACACACACTTACACTTACAACACTACACATACGACTTTAACACTTTACACTCACACTTACATTTAGAGAGGCGATAATAGCCTCAATGTGCTGTTCGCCTTAAAATAACAACAACAAATCTTTATATAACCTCTAAATAACACAAACAGAAAGCGGGTTGGCTTTAGCTGACTTAGATCAACCAGCTATTATCGCACATTAGCTCGGCTTATTAGGTCCAGTGTTACTGACAATGATTATACTACCATTACACTCATTTGTAATACAATTAGCAGGTTAATTATGTCAAACCTATTTAATAGAAATCCTTTTTCTATTTCTATGCCGTCTCTAACAATCCTGGTTTTATAATTTCTCACGCCAGCCTAAGGATTCCTTCTTGCCTAAGAATCTATGGTGTAGTTAGTTTTTGTGATGCTGGTAAAGAGCGAAGGTATTTTTTTGATTTTTAATTCCTCTCTTATTTACCTCTATCTAACTAAGTTAGGAACGTCAAAGCAATGTTTTTTCTGGTAAAAAATTGGTCTTGTAGATTTAAACAGAAATTCACACACACACACACACAATATATATATATATATATATATATATATATATATATATATATAATATATGTACGTATATATACTCTAACAAAATATTATTATCAAACAAATGTAACGTAAAAAGGTAGAATTTTATAATTAGTTTTTAATACCTGCCATTTTCAATCGGTTTCACGTCAGATCCGAAATCACCAGGAATAATCCCTCCATAAAAATGTTAAATTATTGTTTTAATCGCGTTCGTTTTGGCTTTAACAACAATACAGAGAAAAAATTAAAAATACCACTTATTTTTTAAACATTTTTCTAATATTCTTATGTAAATCACAAACAAAAATCTATTTGTTAAAGTTGTTCTTTTCAATGACCGTCAGTGGACTAATGGTATTCGTTTTGAAAGCGACACTACTCCTAAGGGAAATATATTTTCTTCAGTCGGCATTTCACTACAAACCGGCGGAGACAACCAGGAATGATAAAGAAAACGTCACTTATTTTATGTCCAGCAATAAAATATCAAATCTAATCTTATTCAGTGTCACAGATTTATTTAATTTTATATTCTGTAAAACTAAACTTTTTTGTATTTACTTTTGTAACTTTTATAATTTAACTGCTGTGGAAAAATAAAACAAATAATATATTTTTGCTGTGATTGGCATTGGATTTATACGAGTAATATTTGTCCATCAGTTAACAAACTAAAGCCGATTGCAAACAAATAGAACTTCAATTATTGTTTATTTTTTGTTATGTTGCCAGTAGTGCGAGCAAGCAAATCATATTGCCTCTACATTTTCCATTGTTGAAACATTTAACTAGGCACCAAATGTCTCTCACGCGTTACAGAAACGAAATTGTCGAAAATATTCAATGCAATCCCTAGAAAATGCGTCGTATGGTCGATTATTGGCAAATTCAATTGAAAAAGAGGTTATTGGAAGCGTTATCATTGTAAGACCCATTCTCGAGGTCATGAAATGAGCATAATAAGCACTAGAACAGTATTTTAGAGTCTAGACTTGCATTTTTCTACTACAAACAGTTGTTTCGAGAGGATGTAAGTCTTGCGCAGGTTTTCAATTTAATTCTTATTTTCCTATCCGTGAATAAATAACAAATATATTTACATATACATATACATATATATATATATATATATATATATATATATATATATATATATGTATGTATATATATATATATATATATATATATATATATATACATACATATATATATATATATATATATTAGAGTAGAGAATATAATAATGCATATAAGTAAATGCTTTTCCTTATAAATTTAAATCTACCATAGCATTTAGTCCTAACATTTGCTTATATTAGCATTCTAGGTTTCAAATTTTATTAAAAAATATTTCTTTAGTGACCTGCATTTTCCCAATAATTTCTCTTGTTATCGAATCACCTTTTTATGGATCGTTGACGTTTATTTGTTTGTGTGTGTGTGTGTGTGTGTGTGTGTTTCTGTCTAAGTATCTGTGTCTATGTTAACACACGTTCGTAGGTTCAGTCCGACATAATCCAAACTTAGCACAATATTCGATTTTGCTCTAAGCTTGGACTCGCTAACTAGCCAATATACGATCAACACTTTTAAAACGGCGGCGAATTCATAAATTTTAAAATCGCATAAAATTTCGTCTGAAATGTTGATTCCATCGTCGTTTTCAGTGTTAAAAACTGTACAAATAAACATTTCGAATTTTCAAACCCTGTTGTAAATTAAGAATTTTTTAACGGTTGTCAGGCTTTGTTTCAAAATTAAAATAATAAATATATTTAGATTTTTAATGCCGTTAATGATGGTGAATACAGATTAAAAAAAAGATTAACATAAAAAAATACTTTCGGAAATTCGCTTCAATGACGTCAGAGAGATAGATGCGTGCCGCGATTACCTTTATATGAAAAGGTAAAAAATGTTACTGCCGGTTGCCAAGGCTTATTCTTGTCTTTGAAATTCAATTAGAATTTTTTTAAACCTAAATTAATGCAGGTTTTAATGATGATGACGAAAATAACATCAAGTGAAGGTATGAATTCCACCTTTCTCAGAACTAATTTTAGTGTTAACATAACTCGGACTTTATGATATTAATAAGCAATGATGTTACTTTTTGTAAATTCACTTTCTTCACGAAACAACTGTTTGCATAATTTTTTTTATTCAGAATTTAAAACTGTTCAAATATTACGAGTTCGTGCACGTGTATTTCGAAGTGTAGTCACACCTGCGGACGTTAACATAAATTGTCCGAAACTGATATTTTATTATCCTATAAATTACTACACCGGTACAACACTTTCGAAATGCCTACAACCGCCGTACGCAGACATATGTAGGGTACACAATGGATCACTTTAGGTCGGCTCTTGCTTCGCTCGTTTTTCCCTCGCTCCTTGTGATTGATGACTGACTGCAGTTGACATAATGTGCCCACCCTCGATATTAAACCAAAAAGTGTCCCATTCTGCCACTAACAATGCCCACAATAAACTTGTAAGAACACCTCAAGGGTGACGTTTCCCTATTGGCTGTGATTAATGTAATTTTTAAGAATTAAGAAGTATATTTACTATTATAATTTATAAGATGTCTCTCTCTCTCTCTCTCTCTCTCTCTCTCTCTCTCTATATATATATATATATATATATCTCTCTCTCTCTCTCTCTCTCTCTCTCTCTCTCTATATATATATATATATATATATATATATATATATATATATATATATATATATATATATAGAGAGAGAGAGAGAGAGAGGGGAGAGATAAAGGGTATTAATGTATTTTAAAAACTACATTAATTCAAAATTTGTAGAGGCATTCTTTGTACATTCTTTGTAGAGGCATTCATCCGGCATTCTTTGTACATGCCCATACCAAATGTGTAGAGGACATAAGAACAAAACAACTGGTTTGGTACGGGCATGTACAAAGAATGCCGGATGAGCGAATTCCCAAAAAAATCATGCAATGGCGTACACCTGGAAGAAGAAAACGAGGAAAGCCGAGACTGAGCTGGAGAGAGGGAGTCGAAAAGGAAATAGAAAAAAGGGATCTACCAGAAGACCTGTGGTGGGACCGCGATCGGTGGAGGTTGGAGATCGGAAGACGGCGTAGAACGTTGTAGACCGAATTATAAAGATAGAGATTAATTTAAAATTTAAAACTATGTGCTTTTCGCCTTAAAAAAGGAAAAAGTCCACCTCCTTATCAGCTACAAACTGTTAATATATATTGGGGCAGGAAACGTGATTTTGGTAATTGTAGCTTGGACAAGTTTAACCAGAAAAAATCGTTTAATCTAACTTTCAGAAATGTTAAAGAAATAAAATTATTGTTGAAAATTTGTTTTCATTGAAAATGATCATAGTTGAAGTAATTATAAATACAACTTTACGCAAATTTTTAGAATATTCATATTACCGTTTAAAGTAAAAAAAAGTTTAACGTAAAAATATCTATTTTTAGAATTTTGAATGGTTGCAATTTAGAAAAGGTTAACAGAATTTCCTGTGTTACGAAATTGTTCAAACTATTACAAACTGATTTTTGTCCAAGCTAAAACCAAATTAGGCTAACACACACACACACACACACACACACACACACACACACACACACACACACACACACACACACACACACACACACACACACACACACACACACACACACACACAGAAAATGCAAAGTTTTATAAATCTCAGAGCCTAGTACAGCTGTTAATGAAAAAAAATCATTTTTAGTGCCTAGAATTTCTAATCAAATTCCTGATAAAATAAGATGAGGTTCTCCATAACCGAATTTTTTAAATCAATGAAAATGTAATTATTAAATTTAGACGATGTAAGGCATTTATTTCATTTATTAAAATAATTGCGCTGTAAGTACACTATTTGATAAAAGTAATTCTTATTTAGATCAGTTCATTATCAAGATATTTTTTTAATGCTTGACAATTTTGCCATGGCTATGTGGTTTTTTTATAGTTTAACTTAACCTAACCTTACTGGAGGCATATGCATTTTAAGGGAAGATTATAAGTCGAATGACATGTTTTCCCATTATGAGGTACTTCATTATTAGTACGAGGGTTGATCAAATATAAACGAGACTGATTTTTTAAAAAAATTATTGCTTACTTACAAATTATTCTTGATACAACTTATTTTTCTACATAGTCTCCCGCACGAGTAACACATTTTTCCCACCGGATTGGAAGTTTTTTAATTCCATCTTCGTAAAAAGTTCTCGGGCGTTCATTGAGCCATTGGAGCACGAAGGTCTCCACCGCAGAATCGTCTTCGAAACGCTGGCCTCCAAGCGCCTCTTTGAGTGGCCCAAACAGGTGATAGTCGCAGGGTGATAAGTCTGGACTCTATGGGGGATGTTCCATTGGTTCCCAGCCAATTTGATCGAGTTTAAGCCTCGTAGCGTTCGCCGAATGTGGTCGGGCATTATCGTGAAGAAGAATGACGTTTCTCGCCGGTTTAGATTTCCTTTTCCTACGAAAAGACTGTTTTGCGGCCTCTAAAACATCGCAATAATATTGTGCATTTATTGTGCGTCGTTGATGGAGGAAATCGATTTGAAAGGCGCCTTGATTGTTGAAAAATACAGTGGCCATTACCTTCCCGGCCAACGATCGTGATTTGGCCTTCAGAGGCGCCCTCTCTCCCCTCTTCCGCCACTCCATACTTGCCTGTTTCGATTCGGGAGTGTAATGGTGAACCCATGTTTCGTCACAGGTCACAATCCGGTTTAATAATGCCTCACCATCTCGTTCAAATTGGGTCAATAGTCGCTGGCAAATCTCCAAACGATTCCGTTTGTGAACGTCGGTCAAAATTCGTGGAACCCACCTTGCAGATACTTTGCTGAGTTCCAGGTTTGATGTAACGATTTTTTGAACGTTACCATAGCTCAACTGGAGTTCATCTGCAATAAATCCCAGCGATATACGTCTGTCTTCGTCCAGGAGCTTCCGAACAGCATCAATGTTTTCGTCCGTGACGGAAGTGGTCGGGCGACGATCATGGCTGAGGTTTTCTACTGCTTCCCGTCCTTCGGCGAATTCCTTGTGCCAAGCAAAAACGCGAGCTCTTGACAGGGTCCTGTCCCCGTATTGAGCCGTCAATCTACGAAAGATTTCAGTCGGATTGACCCCCTCCTTGGCCAAAAACTTAATAATAATTCTCTGCTCCACGGAAACGTGCACTTCACTCTCACTCATTGTATAGTTTTATACTGAAGGGTCCGAACGGAAATGTTGCCCGTCTAAGCCCGTCCCAAACCTCCCAGGCTACCTGAAACCCCACCCTTTAGAGTTCAATGTCCAACGGAAAAGTTTTTAGAAAGTCAGTCTCGTTTATATTTGATCAACCCTCGTATATTAGTATATTTCATTGTCTTCTTGTAAAAAATTATTTTACGTTATTTTGGTTTTAGTTTCAATAAAACATTATTATTTACAAACAAACAGAAAGTGTAAGGCTTACATATATATATATATAATTCGAGCGCTACTAAAATCAGAAAAATTTTGTTAAATACAAACAAACTTGATTACATTATGTACATGATTGGAATTGAAATTCAAAGAATTCTGCGCATGTAAAATCGTTCTTATAATGCAAAATGTATTTCTTCTGAATTTACATAGTTGCTCCGTCTATGATTTACATATTGTCCTGTGTTTGATTTGAAAGTCAAATGCTTACACTTAATTATTCTTACGATACTCTGAATATATATATATATATATTTTTTTTTTAATCGAGGCAAGGATAATAAATCCTACAACGTTAAACGAGCAATCTTTATATATATATATATATATATATATATATATATATATATATATATATATATATATGTATATATATATAAAATTTCAATTTCAGAGATACAGCAGACAGGCCAGTGACAACGAGCCCTTGCGCGCGCGCTCGCACACACACACACACACACACACACACACACACACACACACACACACACACACACACACAACGCTTTCGTTTCGTCACATCGTCACATTGTCTCATTCGTCGTTCAAACATCGCTTCCCTATCTACTCATGGAAACATTAAGAGTAATAATGAGAGGAATCTCACCAATCAACGAAAACCTGGCCAAAAAGTGCACTCCGTTATCTACTTTGAATTCATGGCAAATGCGAGAATGTAAAAGGGATACAATAGATATAGTATCGACGTGCATTAATAATCCCTGATGTGCATTTATTGACAGTGAGCAGGTTGCATTGAATCATTTATTACATTTTCATGAAAAGTGATAACCTTATTGTCCAATTTAACGCAAGCATTATTCAAACAGTTATAAAAGGTACTCACAGTAGTAGGTTCCGGTAATGCTGCTTTATTTTAACTTTTGTAAATGTTCGGCATAGTTTGCAAAATTAAATATTTTTAATATGTAATGGATGCAACTTCAGGAAAAATTAAATATTAAAATTTTTTCTACTATTTGGAAAATATTTTATGTTGGTTTTTGATCACAATAATCTGCTCTATGGAAGTAACTGTTTGGGTATATAATGCTACAGCTTGAAATTTCTGTAGTCGAAAGCACTTGTTATTCGTTCTTCCTAAATGTTTATGAAAATATGCCGTTATTATTTCGAAAACTAACTTAAATCCAAAATTCATTTTTTTATTTATTGCACTATTCTACACATTTCAAATTATCTGCTGTAGAAATATTATAAATCTATAAATAAATAAATTAGGTCATTTCTTTAAATTTAAAAGTATCCAATATCCATTGTATGTAATTTGTTTGATGTTGAACTATCCAATAGTATAATTTTAAAAAGTGCCTCCTCAATAGCTACGTCATAGGCTATTAATATGGTGCGATGAAAGAATCATGATTTAGGACTCAAGAATATTTTTAGCGGATTTTCTTTGGAAAATGAGCTATTAAGGCACCCTTATGATAAGACCATATTCGGAACATTGAATGTGCGCTGATCCTAACTTCTAGAATGCTTTGTAAATGGTCTCTCTCTCTGAATGTGTGTGTGTGTGTGTGTGTGTGTGTGTGTGTGTGTGTGTGTGTGTGTGTGTGTGTGTGTGTGTGTGTGTGTGTGTGTGTGTGTTGTATTTGTTAATTGGCTTTCCTTCACGGGTACAGAAATTTGAATTAAATTGAAATCCTTTGCTCAAATTTGCTTCTGTAAGAAACATTGTTCCAAAGTTTCGCCAAATTGTTCCTTATAAAATTAAAGAACAAATTTTGTGTTTCTTCTTCTCGACTTTAGGCTTGAAGTGAGAACCACCTCCAAGGTGTCAGTTAAGAAAAGTCGGAAAATATTTCTTTTAGATAAAGTTGCTTTTGACAGACGAATTTCAACATTATTCTAAATGTATATGACTTTTTCTCACTTAACGTCTAACACTTAATGCCATTTGGACTAATGAGTTCATACTCATTAAGCGACATTTAAGAAGAGGGAAGTTAATGTCAGTAACTGCAGTGACGAACCTACGACCTTGAGATACACAATTTCTGAACTACATCTCTCTCTCTCTCTCTCTCTCTCTCTCTCTCTCTCTCTCTCTCTCTCTCTCTCTCTCTCTCTCTCTCTCTCTCTCTCTCTCTCTGTGTGTGGGTGTGTGTTCGAAATAATGTTTTACTTATTTAATAATTTTGAACGTAGGGAAAACGCAAAGCAATTTTTAAGTACTCACACAGCTGTTATTATATCCAGACATTGAATTGGTACACGGTTTAATATTTCAGGGCATCAGTTCTATAAGAAAGCCTTAAATGCCAGTGTGCATTACTTTTAGATGAAAACAATGTTTGATCCTTTTCCAGTTTAAGGTTTCTCTCAGCTTACTGGGCACATTAGTGTCAAAGCTTAACATTATGGATGTTCGAGCAGCCTTGCGTGACTTAAAAACAACTACATCGCATCGCAGCGACTTATGTTGAAATAAATAGGAAATGTTCATTTTGTAATCCCACCAATTGTTTTGGCTCTAGAATTATTTTTTAATTCGATGTAAGGAAATACCGTTTGTTAAGAGTTTTAGTGAGTTTATGTTTTTTTACAAAATAAAAGTAATTTTGCTGAAGTTGTAAAACTTATCTGTGCCGTAAACGTTTTCAAGAAGCTTTTACTTAAATTAAAAATATGCAGTCATTGTTCCTCCGTGTTATTGTAAAACAAACTGAAACAAAATACTGAGCTTAATTCCTAACATATACGAGGGTTGATCAAATATAAACGAGACTGACTTTCTAAAAACTTTTCCGTTGAACATTGAACTCTAAAGGGTGGGGTTTCAGGTAGCCTGGGAGGTTTGGGACGGCCGTAGACGGGCAACATTTCCGTTCGGACCCTTCAGTATAAAACTATACAATGAGTGAGAGTGAAGTGCACGTTTCCGTGGAGCAGAGAATTATTATTAAGTTTTTGGCCAAGGAGGGGGTCAATCCGACTGAAATCTTTCGTAGATTGACGGCTCAATACGGGGACAGGACCCTGTCAAGAGCTCGCGTTTTTGCTTGGCACAAGGAATTCGCCGAAGGACGGGAAGCAGTAGAAAACCTGAAGGCCTAATCACGATCGTCGGCCGGGAAGATAATGGCCACTGTATTTTTCGACAATCAAGGCGCCTTTCACGTCGATTTCCTCCACCAACGACGCACAATAAATGCACAATATTGCGATGTTTTAGAGGCCGCAAAACAGTCTTTTCGTAGGAAAAGGAAATCTAAACCGGCGAGAAACGTCATTCTTCTTCACGATAATGCCCGACCACATTCGGCGAACGCTACGAGGCTTAAAGTCGATCAAATTGGCTGGGAACCAATGGAACATCCCCCCGTACAGTCCAGACTTATCACCCTGCGACTATCACCTGTTTGGGCCACTCAAAGAGGCGCTT
This sequence comes from Callitettix versicolor, assembly GCA_022606455.1. NCBI lineage: Eukaryota > Metazoa > Arthropoda > Insecta > Hemiptera > Cercopidae > Callitettix > Callitettix versicolor. The sequence continues at coordinate 14,061,317 of CM040188.1, read as the reverse complement.
GGAGGCCAGCGTTTCGAAGACGATTCTGCGGTGGAGACCTTCGTGCTCCAATGGCTCAATGAACGCCCGAGAACTTTTTACGAAGATGGAATTAAAAAACTTCCAATCCGGTGGGAAAAATGTGTTACTCGTGCGGGAGACTATGTAGAAAAATAAGTTGTATCAAGAATAATTTGTAAGTAAGCAATAAATTTTTTAAATAATCAGTCTCGTTTATATTTGATCAACCCTCGTAAGCCAAACATTGTTAATAATTTCAATTACTTGTGAAAAAGATACATAATTCATAAATTTAGCCACTAATTTATGTAAAACTAATGTTTAGTCATTGCAAACTAAAACCAAAGTATACGTTTTATGACAGCAAACAGTAACGTTTTATAGTTTCCCGCATTATTAATTCTATTTTATTGAATGATTAATCATATAGTTTACTAATTAAAATCTTAAGCAAATATCAAGTTAATCTTTTTTATAAAAATTTGATGCCTCTATACAGGAGTTAAGGACCCTGTGGGTCCTTCTACTACAGTCAAAAATCCAAGAGAGATGCTTCTCTCTAACCAAAGAGAAACCAACCCTGTTACTAACTAGAAACCGAATTCAATAATTTGTGTGTTGTATAAGATACTATGTTAAAAGATAGTATGGGCCTATTATAGAAGAGATTATATTGTAGAATATACTATATTGTAGAGGAGACAATATTGTAGGAAAGACTATGTTGTAGAAGAAACTATATTGTAGAAGAGACTTTTTTTTATTTTTCTAACTTTCTTCTAATTATTAATATTATTAATAATACTATTATTATTTTGAGACATCCAATTATAGAGATTATTGTGGAAGAACGTAACTTCACGTTATGGACTTAAAAATAATTACGTTCAATTAAATCTTCGAGAAGAATGATTGAATATTCCATCATCATCATCACACAGAATAAAGTAAGGAATCTTAGAACAAAAACAAAAACTAGAGTCTGCTCCCGTGGACGTAATTGCACTAAGTTAAATTACTTGTCAGCCACAACAATCGACAGATTTTTACACCGATATTTTATGACGTGTTGTTTGAAACACAGCTACTTTTACATATGGTGTCTCCCGAGATACAAACACTACCTGTAAGGATTTAATTTGCCCTTATATTTAAAAAGTGTTTTGTAAAACACAAAAAATGTAGGACGTTCTATAAAACAAGTTTAACATTAATTAACCGCTCGGGATTTGATTTATGTTTTTGTTCGTTACTCAGTTTCAGCTAAAAGCATTTACTCATTTTGATATTTGGTACGAACATTCCTTGTACAAAGCCTAAACCAAGTAACTGTAAGATTTTTCCCATTCAAGTCCGTTTTAAGATGACGGCCTCGGATAACGGGCCTCTTGGCTATTTCAGTATGTACATCGGGCTGAGCGGCAATATGAAATATAATTTTGACTGCTTTATTGTGAAACAGAACGCAATATGCAATAAATATTCGTCCAGTAATATTTTCCCAAATATTGTTAAATTGACAGTTAACGGTGAAATTGGCGAAAAATATTATTAACACTTTCGTGATACCGTGGCCAGGTAATTAATTATGAATGTATTGCGAGGTGTAATGTTGATTGATGTACTTCATATATTCATGATTATAGTTGCGAAAATATATAATTGAAATTATATCGAGAAATTATAATTGAATTTGTAGTTACAATTTCACAGACCGATGTTTTGTGCGTGACTAGTACAACTTTGGCCAATGCAAATCTGAACGCTTAACTAAACGCTATCAACTGTACTATTGAAGCAATTAGACGTTGGAAAATAGAACTGGGCAGCCTTGATGGAGCCGTGAACTCAAAAATCGCACCACTTCCATCTCCCTATCCCCGCAGGGGTGTACAGACTAGCTGCACCTATTGAGAGGATTTAGACGTCCCTCGCGGTAACCGAGTCTAACGCATACTTACACTTACAACACTTACGACTTTAAAAGTTTACACTCACACTTACATTTAGGGACGATAATAGAATCAATGTGCTTTTCACCTTAAAAAAAAAGAAAATCCACCTCTTTATCAGCTACAGACTGTTATGCAACTGGTCTTGCAACAAAAACCTAATCCGATGCTGTTCGTAGAAATCACTTACAGGTTGGCGCTCAATCACTGGAATTCAAAAATGTTTTGCGAAATTGAAATTAACACATCATATTTCTAAACTGTGTTATAATTGTTGCAGGCCCAGTTTACAGCGGGTGCCGTTATGGTGAACTTTTGAAAGAACTGTAAGTACAGTCGTTACATATATAAACTAGAACACTTTATATTTTCCATTGATGACAATTTAATTTCACAAATCGATGCAAGGCAATTTGTATGCAATACGGAGCATCGTACAAATACGAGTTTTTGTTTAATTTGTCCCCCGCCATGACACCCACTGCTAACTACGGAACAATAACGCCGAACTTAATGAAACCGGTGATTGATTGCAATGGCACTGCCATAACTTCACAGAGCACACGTTCGGGCTTTGTCTTGCACTCAGTAGAACAACATTGCACTTCAAGGGCTATCTTGTCAGACAATTCAAGTACTTCCCTCCGTGTAAGGTAATCTCCAATTAGGAAGATGCCAATTAAGGCAACGCTATGCTGTAGGCTCTTTCCGCTTAAAGACGGAAGGGATTTAAAAAAATAAAAGTTTTGTGATACAAATACTAACAGACACTCCAACTCGTTACGCTTACACAAAGTCCGGCGGCATCTCCAAAAAGTGAAGAAACAATTTGGTATTATGACCTATGTTTTACCGTCTAGTTGTCTGTAACTGGCCTTATATAATCTACCGTGGTTTCAAAACTTTACATTTCATCTTCAGGTAGTACAATTGGTCAAATCCTTTTGGCGAGGTCGTCACATAGTTCACAAAACATTGGAATCACAACACTGCATAATAACACGATTTTATTAAAACGCAAAAGAATAAAATTTAATTTGGCCAAACATCATACCGTGTACGTCGCTACTGCCAAGAAGTTTGGCCAACCTAAATTTTATCGTTTTGCATTTTTTTTAAATCTTGTAATTATGTTGTGTTCTGATATGTGTTTCAATGTTTTTGTTAACCTTCAGACGACCTAGCCAAAGAGATTTCACCAATTATACAGCCTGAAAATGAAACTATAACGTTTCGAAACCGCGGTTGCCTACATAAGGTGAGTTAAAGACCACTAGACGGTGAAAAATAAGTTTTAGGCCTAATTATTTAAACACGTGGTCTAGTGGCTGTATTACAATAATGAACAATTTAATGCAATAATGTTTTATCACACAATTTTTTGAAATTATTTTTTACGTCCTGTTAGGCATTTAATATGCTATAACGTTAATACATTGCAAATGCATATATTACACCGTCAGGCATTTTCATATTTTTAATCCAATATGAATATTATTTTATACAAATTTTATCGCAAATTACAATGGCGAAGTCTGGCTTACAAAACTTGTAAGGTGAGGCAGTTATTTTTTTTAATGTTTTGGAATTACCACCGTTTTGATACGGTTGAACGGTAACAAACTTGTTCAATCTATTACAATAATACTACTCTCACCAGAACTGTTTTTAATTACCAAGCACGACAGTTGTCGATAGGGCTAAAACACCGGTCAGTGTGCTGCGTTAATGAAATACGACCTCAAAGTCGTGTGTTCTAGACGCGGTTACTGCCTTTGCCTTACCGTTACCACTAACGCAGATTCCTGGACCTCGTTAGTCTCACGGGCATTAGAAGTGATAAGTATGGACTTTACTAGTATACAACACCTTACACATCCTCTGCTTTACAGATCCTCCAATAGGATTAGAAGATGTAGAATATATAAGTAGAAAATTAATAGAGAAATATAATATTTGTAAACTTGTGGTAAACATAAGCAAAGCGGAGTACATGTAAATTGGAAGACATAACAGGAATCTTCTATTGGAACACAAAACACAACTTATAAGCATTTGGGAATGACAGTTACGAGTGATGAACGCAGACACAGCGATAAAAGAACGAAACACATTGGAAACAAAAACAATAAGGATACTGAACAGCAACATAAGAGATCAACAGTTATTGAAAACAAATAAACATAGATATACAATACAATTACAAAAAGTATAACTCATTGACTATGGAAGCAAAGTATGGCCACTGATACAAAAAACCATAAAATGTTTTGAAGCTACAGAAATTGACTATTGGCAAAGAGCCGCAGATCCGTCAAAACGGGAAAAGATAAAAAATTCAAGAACTCGTGACATCGATGAAAAACAGATTTGAAGTAATGTTTAGGGTTACATTATCGTAGATGTTAGCAACAAAGTTCAGGCGTTAAAGTTGTCGATACAAGAGGCAAGGTCAAATAAGAGATATTTATATTCGAAATAAGTAAGCAACACGAAATAAGTTACAGTGGTACCAAAACTGTCATTCTTTGGGAATAAGCCCTTCTTAAAGAAGAAGATAAGGACGACACAGAGAACTTTAGAGATTGAAGTGAAGAAAGTATGGCGGAATGGAACTGGTGAGGAAACTGGAAAGATAGGATAAGGAAAAAGTATAATAACCTCAATCCAAACTAGCAATTTAGTATTATAATAATAAACATCAGCAATTTGACACATACATTTTAAAGACACTATGTTAATCACACCATAGATATAAGGTAACGTAAACAAATATTAGATAGTTTTAATGTGGTAAATTTATACCAACCGCTTAATATAAATAAATATATATATAGACATTTTTATTGCTGAATTTGTTATCATGCTGCAAAGTGCGTGATCATGGAGGCAAGGTTTGATGTTTGCCTAGACATGTTGGGACACGTAGGCGAAGAACTTGATGAATAATAAACCGGGATGCTTGGGAAATATGTAAAAATATTGGCAAAGAGTTTGTGGCTGCTTCAGGTTATTACACTTGGGTAAAGGTTGAGTAGCAGTGCATATTCATAAATAAATAAGTGTATATATATTATTTAATTTAAATTAAATTTGATTCACAATTAGCAGAAAATTTAATTTTGACAAAACAAAATACGTTATAAATCAATTGTAAAAAATTGTTACCGTTTTCATCTAACAATTTTTTAAAAGTAATTGTACCATCTCAAAGAGAGAGACAAACTTTTCACAGATTAACATGTTTAAATTTCTTTTGTGTGTTTCCTAATAAGGCGTATTAAATAGATATTTCTAATATTGTGTATGTGCATAAGTTCGTGAACTTACAAAGAAATAGTTTTCCAATTATTTTTTAGAATATAATTTAATAAATATTAGTGGCTTGTTAGGGCCTTAATATATTTTTTAATAAAAATATAAATAACAATTTCTCTTGATAATAAATTATTAAAACATAATTATTATGTTCATAATTAATTATTGATTTTATTTATAAACTAATAGTCCTGGACCTACTCAATTTATTGAGAGGTTCCTCAAAATTTCTTTAAAATTAGAGAAAAACACTCAAAACAGAAAACATTAGCAACTCAAATAAAAGAAAATATATATTATAAACATATTATACACATATTATGAAACAGCTCTTTTAATAATAGAGTTTTCAAAACACTCTTATTGTATCAGCTGTTATTCAAAATATCAACTGCTGCGTCTCTGAAATGCACATCTCAAGTTTCTTAGTTCAAGCCGCAGTTACTACCGTAGCTTTAGCCTTACTGTAACGCTGATCCTTCACCCTCGTTAGTGTAAGTGGCATAAAGTAAGCACGTTAAAATTATCAAAACAAAAAATCAAAATCCTGTAATTGAATTCAGTTTATCATTACCATTTATTTCGTATTGAAAATTTCGTCCTTTAGCCTACATTTATTTTTCCGAAGGTTCAACTGAGAAAAATATTTAGATTTTCCTCAACAATGAGGAAAATTCATTTAAAATAAGCCTTAAAACCACCTTTTCACGATTTATCCATCTCTCAAAATATTATTTTCAAATTTGACCTTACTGGATTATATATGGGGATGTAATTACTTTACCGACAATACTTACTTTAAAGGAGAATGTTTTTTTTTATTTAAAAATATAAACTAAAATATGTTTGTACCTTTTGTACTGGAAACAATAAAAATGTATCAAGTCTTCATACAATATTATTTCGGACACACTGCATATGTGTGCTCGTGACGATGTAAGTGTCAAAAAAATAAATAAAAAATAAAAAAACAAGAGAAAGAAAAGACACAATGTGTCGGTGGAATTGAAATGTCCGTTGTCAGCAAATTGGTTTTAGGTCAGCAATTTTTACAGTGTAGGCTATGACAGTTTTCTGTAATTATATTTCAGAGTACAGAAATGCAACATTGGCAATACAATTAAGGGGAAAACAGTGGCTAAGTTTACTGTATATATCGAACGTCTATTGGAAAGTGAGCTATTGAAGAGGCCATCAAAGCGAGACCCAGACCCAAAACCTTGATGACATCTAGATTACTTTTACGGGTCGTTAACATGTATGTGTAAAATAACACATACATGTGGGTTATAAATTTCGGTCGGATTTGATTAAAAAATGGTACTAAAATCGATATTGGTAATAAACTGAACAAGTTCGTTTCCAAAAAATATGTTCCAACAGTTTCAAAATGACAGTTATTTAAAAATTCTTACCATTTTTGTCTTAAAAAAATATCTCATTTGACAAACGTAATCAGCGTTAAAATCTGTATTAATATGCATTTTATTATTTTTTTAATAAACTGGAACTAAAAACAAATGAATTTTGACATCGGGTAAAAATTCGTTTTAATATTTCTATTTGCTTTTATATTTTGTAATGCAAATATGCAGATTTTAATAGTTGTTTATGATTGTGATATCATATTTTCGAAAACGTTAAAGATAATTTTGAAAATTCGTTTCCATCACGTGAGACACTAACATACTGCTATTATTTTCTTGTACTCCATTTAGAAGATATAGTATCAAATTTTGTTTTTTACCTCATTTTTCATCTTTTAAACTAAACAAAATTCCTTTTCCGTTTTAGACTCTAAGGAATTAAACGTTGAGAAAGTGTACAAGTAAATAAATAAGGATAAGCAAACATATCTCGTCCCGCTACAAAAACGGCGGTCGGTGTTTATTTTTATTTTCGTTCGATTTCGTAACATTTTCTTTAATTTTTCTCTTGTTGATTTGTAGATTCAGGCATTTCACAATACTTGGAAATACAGTAATTCGTTTGGAGATAAATCAGAGAGAATTACTATGAGGTTTTTACTGTTTTCAACAAAGTTGATACTGTCTTTAAGCAATGTTATATTTATAATTAGGTTTTCATTAAAGGCGTAACATAACACATAACACATAGCATTTGTTAGTTCAGTTTCTGCGCATTTTAAAAGCTGTTTTATCATATTTAACAATATCATGGTCTATATTTTTAAGAACACCTTAAAATACAGTAAGATTACACTTTAAATATTACTCCTGTTTTATCTAATATGAACTACCTTATTGATCTTAGAAGAGTTAAGATTAAATATATTGGAAACTATTGATAAATTGTAGTATATTTAAAAATTAATAAAGACAGTATTATTAAAGAAACACAAAGCTGATATATTATTGGAAATTATACAATTGAAAAGTAATAACGAATGAAAAAAGTAACTGGTCACAGCACACAAGTAGACAATATAGCCTAACCATATTTGTGGACCAATAAGATAAAAGAAGGTGGAGCTTAACAAAGAAGAAGAGGGGGAAATGGATTCCGTAGTGGGTGACCGGCAAATTTTTTTAAAATTTCGATATTTTTAAATACAATCTACGATTTGAGGCAAAATATGATATAAAAATAATAGTTCACGTACGTGTTACGCCGACGTGTTTTAAACGAATTTCCAAAAAAAAATCTTTATTTTTATTTTTTGGTAGTTCTATTAAACAGTAACAAAATTAATTTAAAATTGACATTAAAGTAAGAAAATAAGCGCTGACCGATGTCAGATTTATTTCGGTATTTTTAGGATGATGTTGATATTTAAAATGCTAATTTATATAAACTTCATCGTTCATTACGCTGGCAAAGTCAGATTGACAAAAAGAAGTCAAAGTTGTTTATTTAGAATTTTAAATTGCTGCCATTTTTAAACTTTTCAACAAATTATGCTTCGTTACAAACTTTACAAAACAAGATCGTAACAAATATTTTATGAAAAATCTAATATTTTTTCAAACTTTTTATAATCAAAAATAAAATATTAAACTGCTCACTAAAAACAAATCTAAGGTTCGGGATTTGTTTCAAAGTACCGGGTTCAGGATCGTATCATGGTAACCGCCTTAAAAGCTCATTTACCAATGGAAATTCGCTAAAGAATACTTATTTTCAAATATTAATTTTTGTAGTAAATGAATTTATTTATTTGTTCCAATCACCCGTATTGCTTACAAATTACTTGCATCGTTTATTAAAACTTTTATCTAATTTCTGAAAGCGATTGTATCGTTCAGACAAGAAGGCCAAACACGAGGCGTAAATAATGCCCAGGGCAACAAATAAACTACCCACACCTTACCAAGTCATGAAATGAACAGGTAGAACGCAATACACGTTACAGATCAAACAACGGTACATCACCGGGTCAATTCACGGTTCATTTATTAAAATTCTTTGAAAGAAATCAACAAATATTGAGGTGCTAGAATATATTAAACTGTTTAAATATTTACGCCTTATAATTGTAAAATTAGAAATAGTTACCTAGTATTTTTCTTTACGATAACTGTACTTGAACTGTTTAGATTTTGTTCTTCAGTAAAGAAGAGTACGTAATAAATACATGATAATTTGTAAGTTAATTAGTTACTTTTGTCTATCAGGAGGAAATAATTTTACGTTAAAGGAGTTTATTAATTTACGTGAGGTTACTAATAAAAGTTAATGTAGAACAGAAGAGAATTATTAAATGCATTGTATAACTGGAATTTAAATTTGAAAAGGTATGAAATTACATCCAAAAAAAGTTTGTTTCTAATAAGTAGCAAGCAAAAATTAATGTTATTAATAAAGTAAAATTTCTAAATTCGTTTTTCGAAGATAAATCGGTAGTTAATAAATAAAGATCTTAATTTATTAGAAATAACTCAGGAAAGAATAATTGAAACAATTTTCAGTTAAATATGGAAATATTATGTTCATAAAAAAGTTTCACTTGTCAGTTATAGTAAGTTTTGTTTAAATAAGTATAATATTCCACATTTAAAATATTTTTTAGAATAAAGTGTAGAATTTTAAAATCAGTTGCCCGAACTTAATTATAAAGGTTAAACCTAAAAACCACTTGCTCTGAATTTTCCGAATCTATACCACCCGAGATAGCTATATATGGAGACACCTATCGAACCAAATATCGTATATAGCTAGTACTGCACGAGGTGCAGTTACTGCCGTAACGAGAGAACACCAGATTTTATGTATGGTTGTCTTACAACAATGGCATCAAAGTTTTAGAGGAAACCCATTAACGGAAGGCAGCATTTGTGCGAAAAAAAATAAACTCAAACATTGTGGGAACCTTGCTGGGTTGGCGAATGCGTTATTGGGAAATAGGCTATATGTTTTCTTTTAATATATTCTTGCTTGAAGCTAGAGAAAATTGTTCAGCTGCAATTGTGTGTGTGTGTGTGTGTGTGTGTGTGTGTGTGTGTGTGTGTGTGTGTGTGTGTGTGTGCGTGTGCGTGTGCGTGCGTGTGTGTGTGTGTGTGTGTGTGTGTGTGTGTGTGTGTGTGTGTGTGTGTGTGTGTGTGTGTGTGTGTGTGTGTGTGTGTGTGTGTGTGTGTGTGTGTGTGTGTGTGTGTGTGTGTGTGTGTGTGTGTGTGTGTGTGGGTGAGCGCGCGTACGTGTATGTGTTTATTTGCTCTGGGGTTATCTCAGAGCAAAAGTGTATGCTTAATTATCTCGCTCTATATCTGATCTGTAGTTACCGATTATATAACTTAAATCATCAACAAACTTCAAAGCCCGGTGTGTACGAAATTGTTGCAGTTACTCATTTAGCACAATTTTAAACACAATTACACTTTATTGGAATTTTAGTTTCTACGGTTTTCGTTATAAAACTCTCATTGTAGGTAATACGTGCTTTGGTTATATACGCTAGGGATTTTGTCATTTCCATTATGAAATAAATGAGGTACGCCGACACGAAACATCGTTGACGTGAAGGAAGCAAATTCGCAATTTTATCGTTCACTTTTTGAATGACTAATTTCACTAAAATTAAAATCTTCATATTTTAGCATTTTCGATTATTATTATTATTATTTTGTTATTTTAAGGCGAAAAGCACATTGAGGCTATTATTGCCTCCCTAAATGTAAATGTAAGTGTGAGTGCAAAGTGTTAAAGTCGTAAGTATAGTGTTATAAGTGTAAGTGTGTTTTAGACTTGGATACCTCGAGAGACGTCTAAATCCTCTCAATATGTGCAGCTAGTCTGCACTCCCTGTTGGGTTAGATTGTTATTATTATTTTTAGAAAAATCAATGGTACATTTTTGATCCAGTGGAATTCTAACTTGAAATTACATTACTAAATTAAATATAATATAACATAATATAATATAACATATAAGTAACTTTACAAAACATAATTAATATACAGGCTCATACAACCTTTCATTTCATGTAAATCAATTCCACTGGGGTGAATTTTGGTAAATTCTGAAAAACGTGTTTTATTATGTGTATTGTTAAGTAGTTATGTTAAGTTGCAAAGAAACTCGACAAAGAAAATATTTTTTCCTTTGCAAACTAACACCTTCTTTACAAAATTAAAAGATTAAATTTTTGGAAATCCTTTTTAAGTAAATCTCTACCGTGTAAAATGAAAACAACATCCCATTATTATGTTTATAGCTTCGGCGGTTTCGGTCTAAAAATGAATCCCTCAGGATATGTTACTATTTTCATTGTAGGTATTACCTTGTAAGTAGTAAAAAAATATGTTAAATAGAATTGTATGTCTCATTCTGTAGATGAAATAGTTTTAATAAATGTTCACAAAATCAAAATATGTAATTTTTTCCGGAATAGAATTTTAAATTACTTCGTTTATTGTTATGAAGTTTTGAATTCGTGAACTTTATACAGCCTACTGTTTCTGTCTTTTTAACACTTGTCATGTTTTAGGGTTGGTTGTGATGTTGGATTTTGTGTTATACGTGAAAATGTCATATTTCATGTAGATCTAATAGTATATTTAACACACACACACACACACACACACACACACACACACACACACACACACACACACACACACACACGAGACTACTTCTAAACAGCTGATTTCACACAACAACTGTTGCTTCAATATCATTTCAATTGAGGTTATGTTACAAATTCAACTTATAAATAAAATATACAATACAATTATTAAAAAAAAATGTGCCTGAGAAAGACTACGACGATTATAAAATAAAACGATTAAACGAAATTAACGAAGAAAATATTACAATTAATAAGAGTTATGACTGGATAACATCAACTAATTAATAAAAAAAACGGGAAATCAAATAAAACATGATACATGATTTTTTTAAATTTTTGGTTCGGTAACAGAAATTTTTCCAAAGAACTCGGACGTCAAACCCTTCAGAAATCCAGTTGTACATTATGATGAACAATCTCCTTTAAGAAATAAGTCCAATACTTTGAGTTAAATGACGCAAATCCTCAATTTTAAAAGAAAATAAAATGCTAATAAACAAATTTTAAATTAGTTCAATATTAAATGAAGTTACGGAACTCGTAATACGGTTAATATTAAGAGGTTACAACGACTGCAGTTAAAAGTTATAACTATGCAGTTTTCGTTAAACAGCTGATAGTTAACATCTTTAACAGCCTGTTAGAGAAAACCTCAAAACTGTATTTATTCAACAGTCGTTTTTAACATTACATAACTGTTTTAGTTACCATGGTAACCAATATTTGAGCTAACTTTTATTTTGCAAATTTCTATCGTTAAATCGAAGTAATAATTGCTTAATAATCGCATTAATTATTGCAGTGCAGCTGTATATGGGCACGCTGCGCTCTCTACGGTATATCTCAATTACTACTGTTCGATCTGCCCTATTCATAGATCACTCGATTATGTATTGTTCGTATAATTGAACATAACCTCAACATTTGTCATTGTCACGGTACATGTTAAACGTGATTATTACATTTGGAACCGTAGCGAAGCATGGGTTATCTAGCTAGTACTTAATATATTGAAACGGTTTAGACAATCCTTTACGTATTTGAGTTAGTACTTAACGACAACATATTTCACTGTGGTTTTTAAAGCTTACTTTTACACTTTACATTTCCTACTTAATACGGAAGTTTCCCCCTTCTCTTGCGGCTGCTTTTGTTTGTGCAGATTACGCTAAGCTAATATATTCAGTCAAACATTGGAATTCAATTTTATTTCAAACCGCTAGCGAAGTACTTTATATTCTGTACTTATTCACTCATGTTTGTATTAATAAACGTATTGTAAAGCCTATGCGTCACAAGCTTGTTGACGTGATGGAAGCGTATTTTCAGAATTTTTTTGCAGTGAATAACATTAAATGAACGAACGTTTTAAAGCAAACAAAAGAGACGAAAATAAATCTTTTTTTGCGAAAAACTTAATTTTAGTATTTTAATCAGCGTTATAACCCAGCAATTTTAATTTTCAAGTATCGAAAAATACGAAAATGAGCCGAGGGGTTAGTACCTTGATTGTTTTTGACCAACACATACCTGTTGATACAGTATTTGTCAGCTATTATACAGATTTTTCTTTTCCTCGGAGACTTGTGATTCTCTGTTCGTAATGCGTACAAGAATAAGGGATGATACAACCCTAGGCACTGCGGTTAATGCACCTATCATTAAACTAAATATGAGTTCTAGTTCAGCAGACTGGCTCATCCTGCTGGGGGTCCTCAAGGTCCTGGAAACCAAATTCTCTTAACCTCCTGCTAGAAGATCCTCACTATCATAAATTATGAGATACGCAGTTTCCTCTTCTTTCTTGTATAACCTACATACGGTTTCTCTGTGGTACATTCTTATCCTGTCCGTACGCATCCTAAGACCACAGTGAACTGAATTGGTCCATCAGATCACCCCATGGTTTTCTTGAATTGTACCTTGCATAAAATATCTCTTGTCAGTCTAAAGGATCTTTCTTAGGAGAGCTTGCTTATGCCTAATGAAGAAGGTAATCCGATATGCCCATGAAAGTTATCCTATCTTGCCTATTTGTTAACAAATAATAATAAGTTGAAATGTTATTATTTGTTCACCTATTGATAACAATCCCAGCCGGAGACATTGAAATCCCTGTAATCGGCTCGTGTCCAATATCCCAGTTCAGCCAATCGTTCCGCCTCCTCATTACCTTCACCCCCCAATTCCCCAGGACAGAGAGTTGAGATTCTCTCGAAACCCCAAACCAGCTTGGATTGAATTCTAGGACCTGCAAGAGTTTTACTCATAATATGTAAAGCTTAATTTTTGTTTATAAACGCTTAAGACATCACCCTCGAATTTTAATTCTTAGTTTTTATTATTTTAACATTAGGTATCTAGGCTTATGTTGAAGTTGCATTTTCGGTTTAAAGTTAGGTACGTGAGAACGAGAGTTGATCGGTACCCTCGAAATGCTGTGTATTGTTTCTATGTACAGTAATGATAGCAAATGTACGAATCAAAATTATGGAAGTTTGTACGGGATAGAAAGTTAAACTACTGTTTCGGTTATCATAAAATTTTGCATACATAGTCTACACTTTGGACACTGGATCAGTTATTTTTGCAATTCATTCGTCAAATTTAAGAAATAATTTTATCAATTATCACATTAATTATTGCAATGCAGCTGTATGTCGGAAGGCAGACAAAAGCTAACAATGCACTGTATGGTTTGACTGAATTAAAATATGATCGATCTATGTTATTCATTGTTCATTAAATTATATATCATTAGTTCGATTTTACATAACCTCAAAATTTTTCTATGGTATTAATTGTACACTTTAATAAAACGCAGCAAAACCATGGTGTGCAGATAGTAAAACGATAGTAATAATACGAATATGCCATTATTAAGTAATAAATAAAAAAGGAATTAATTAAATGTTAATATTATAATTGCCACAATTTTTAAGCGTGTTTAGCCAAAAATTAACTTTTTTTTAAAGTTTTCATTTTGATTTTCGATATGTTTCTTTACCTGGTGCTGTTTAAAGCTATTGGTGTATGGAAATCAGCGAGACAACTGTGTTCAGCTATTATTAATAAATAAAACTATGGAAAATACAATTACACAATATGCCACTGATGCAAACACAGTGTTTATTAAATTTTTGCACAATATTTCACAAATAATTTAAGTAAAACACATTTTTCTCGTAATAAATTCCAACTGTTCTAAATGTTATTGTTTTTATTAAAACTAACGAGCACAATATTCCAAATAGAATGTATAAATTATACCAAAGCACTTAACTTTGTAGAGTAAATGGGGCAGTTAAGGAAAATATGTATCTTGGAACATTTAAAGTGTATATTTTTTTGATTGTAAAACACTTTTATATCTCTGGTCAATCTGTTAACAAAATTTAAAAACATAGAAAATTACTTAAACATGAAAAGTTTTGAATATCTTATGTATAATTTTAATGTAAATTATAATGTTAAGTGACATAAACTATAAGTAGTTCAATTTTATAGTTTAAATTTTATAGTTTTAAAAATGCAGTTTTGGTTAAACACAATTGTTACTGTAACTATAAAACTAAACAGTATTATTTGGCGAATTCCGCCGCCATATCGAGGATTCAGGATCTAAGCCCACTTTTCATAATTATCACTGCCACTTCTCTAACAGTTCTTTCTCTTTTCTTTCCGTATCCAAGTGAGGTTTTACACCAGGGGATACAAAGCTTCAAGTATGCGAACTCTGGTTACTAGACGTCCTGCAGTTTTAATCTTGTCTTACTGCATCAGTCTAGTCTTACGTATGCGAAGTTCTGTACGGGTGAATTCGTATTTCGTAGGGTTTTAATGGCTGTAAACGAACAGTTATAACCCATAAAAGGTAGAAAAACTGGCAAAAGTGGACCTGCAGAGATTGAGGAGGAGGAAACTGGGGTTGTACCTACAGAACCCAGAATCACGGGGATGTTAGGCGGACTTAACAAACTTGCAATAGAAAAAGTTAGGTTCATCACAAATCAGTAAGTCCGTTTAAAAACCTCTACCGGGTGCTCAAAAGTGTACAGATAAGAGGAAGCGGTATCAGGAGCTTGTGATTTAACTTGGAAGCATGGTATAAAACTTCAAAGGTTAAAACACAAACATTATAGATCTACGGCTACAGGAGTGACGAACAATCGTATTCTATGACTGCCAGTCAGAAACATACATTGAAAAAGTATCATTTTGGTAGACTTTGGGGGACAGTAGAGATCCTGTGTACAGAGACACTCAGAAGAACTCAATGCATGGTGCTGTAGTGTGAGGGTGTATCTAACCCAGGTTGTGAGTTAATGTGGTAACAGTATGTTTAAAATAGGAAGGATGGGTGAGAACCTGTGCAGAGGACATAATATATGATTGTGAAGCTCTTGCAGCAGGAGGTGAAGAGATTTTGGATTCCAGAACCAACTGTTTAATGAGGTAGATAGTAGACTACTCAAAGTCATGGAAAAAATCAATTTTAAGAGGTACTGAACAAATACTGAAGAGGCATAAAGATGTTGAACTACCCTTTGATCACGGAGCCAGAGACCAAGTAACCAAATAACCTTCAGCATCCAATCTACAAATATTTTAAGGATTGTAGTATTTGCTGGTTCATGTTCGTTTAGATATTGTGGCGTGTCACAAAGTTCATATTTTAGCCTAAATGTCTGTTGACTTTTAGTGTATTTTCCAAGCTCTTTAAGGTTTGACAAACAACGGTATATTGCCGCTAAAGAATATTCTTGACGCTCTAGTTTTGTTTGCTTGACCGAATGCATCTTACAATCGTTTCGGCTCATTTCGCTAAAATTTGCATTAAAAACATTGTTTTCCTACACTTTATTAGTGCTTATAACATATTCCTTTAATTAACGTTTTATAATATACCTCTGTAATGTATTAATTTCAATTTAATTTTCGTATTTTATATGGAATCTAAAACTCTAAACGATGGGAATTTTAACACTGAACACGATGACGAAATGTAATTTTCAAAATGTAAGAAAAGAAGATTAGAAACCATCGCAATTTTGAAACGGTTGAAAGTATTTTATTTAAAAATGAACACACTTTTGCTCACACACATACTAAGAACTGCCCTCAAAACGTTATTAGAGGCCGGGATTGGCGTTAATTTTCCGGATCTGCGTCTTACCACATAGCTTTCCATGTGCTTTTATCCCAATGGTTACAAGGGTGGAATGAGATATTAGTAAAATTAACCGGTATAAATGTTAAAGAATTTTATAGCGGTCTTATTAAAAATACGCATTACTAAGAAAAACTTAAACAAAATATCT
This sequence comes from Callitettix versicolor, assembly GCA_022606455.1. Classification (NCBI taxonomy): domain Eukaryota; kingdom Metazoa; phylum Arthropoda; class Insecta; order Hemiptera; family Cercopidae; genus Callitettix; species Callitettix versicolor. Next base: position 14,044,701 of record CM040188.1, on the reverse strand, counting down.
GTTTCTTTAAATTGAGTTATTAAACAGTTGAAAGAGAATTCAATGTTAGAACTTAATTACTTTGAATTTGGGTTTCATTAAACAGCTGTCACAAAAATTATACTTTTATCATCACAGAATTTTATTTTAAACCTTAATTATTATTTACAGATGGTCTCAACTGTTATTCTTTTATAGATTAGATTATATCTGTATTTACTGTGATATTATTAAAAGCCTTTATTTTTAAATACATTTCGCGTAATAGTATTAAGTAAGCGTGATTATTATTTTAAAATTGCTGTTATTTGATCATTAAAAAAATATTGCTTAACATTATAATTACAGAAGTCAAGGACTAGTTGTAAGGGTTGTTTGAAAAATACTGCCAAGTTTTCCAATATGCGGTCTGCAGATTCTGAACTATGTAACACAATACTGGATGTGGTTGTTTGTCTGTAAGTGAGTTTATATTGAGAAACTTGTTAATCTCCTATTGACCCACCGTAAAATGACTTGTACTGTTTAGTTTTCGCAAACAGAAGTGCAATTTAGGAAGCAATCCTAGTCTTACGCTGAATGCACACAGTTTTCTAATCAGAGCCATACTAAATATTGTTGTGTGGTGAACATTTCTGGAGCCCAAACTGGAGCAATTTTACAAAAACGTTAAAGAATTTAGATTGAAAAATAAACTATGGAGCGGAGTGAAAATCAGATCTTGAACCTAAAAATGGGATCACGTTTTCGAGAAATGGTTAATATTTTATATGGAATATTAATTATATATATATATATATATATATATATATATATATATATATATGTGTGTGTGTGTGTGTGTGTGTGTGTGTGTGTGTGTGTGTGTGTGTGTGTGTGTCCGCGCACATGTGTATGTGCGCAGTAACAGTTTAAAAATGATAAATATATATAATAATCTTAGTCCTTTTTATTTTTTTAATAGTAATCTGCGTTAAAAACAGCATTAATTAACGATTCGAAATCCATTGACTCTAACAAATTAAATATTGACTGAGTTTAGTTTTAATATTTCTTATTTTCAAAGCTTTAAATTACAATATTAATCTTAAAATCTTAATCTTACAATCTAAAATCTTAACAACAAGTTCAAATAAGTAATAACCTGAACATTGAAGTGTAACTAACAACTTATAACGTAACAATTTCAATTTAACTTCTATTTAACTTCAACTTAAATCTAACACATTGATGTTAAAATGAATAATAATATCTCTCTCTCACACACACACACACACACACAACACACACACACACACACATAATTTATATACACATATATATATATATATATATATATATATATATATATATATATATATATATATATATATATATATATGTGTGTGTGTGTGTGTGTGTGTGTGTGTGTGTGTGTGTGTGTGTGTGTGTGTGTGTGTGTGTGTGTGTGTGTGTGTGTGTGTGTGTGTGTGTGTGTGTGTGTGTGTGTGTGTGTGTGTGTGTGTGTGTGTGTGTGTGTGTGTGTGTGTGTGTGTGTGTGTAAATTACGTCTTCATGTTTACTCCAAAGAGTTTCTTCGCTTTATGTATATTATAATGGGCTTTCACACTGACATAATTTTGTAGTTTTCTTTTTTGAAGAAGCGGATATTTTGATTGTATCTTCCACAAAATTTAAAATTACGCCGACATGTAAGTCATCATTATCCTGTAAACTCTCTGAATTTTCATAGTATTGAAGATTTCCTCGCACATCCTCATATTTGGCAACCATAGTCCAAATATGACTCACAGGTACAATAGCTTTTGTTGTAAAGATTTAATTGCGATTTTCTTCCAATAAGCCAGTACAATTGACGAAATGTTACTTCAGTTGCTGTGATTTTTTTTTACTGGCATGGATTTTTCTGGCCAAAAAGTTTCCATATTTGATGAAATTTAACGCTGCGAAATATTAGGAAATGCACTTGGATTAAAATTGGAAAATATATGCAATTTGAAAGCTAAAAACCCTAATATACGCAGAATTTAATGCTGGTCATTGGGTGAAATTATACTTTTATACGAAAATGAATAAGATAAACATTTTTTTGGAAATTCGCTTCCATCACGTTGCGGGACAACAATGGTTATTATTCTTTGGACATTTGCCATCATTTCTGAACCCATGTTTTCTGACTTTAGCACTGTAGAAAGCGCTTCACATTTTGAAAAGAATGTATATATTTTTTTGAAAAACAACTTAATAATAATAATAAAATATTGAATATAATTTTCAAACAGGCGTATATGTAGGCATCGTGTGTTGATTTGTTTCACGTTTTCACTTAATTACAATATCACACGGCAATTAATGTTTTATAACGAAAGTATTTCTGTGTCCGATGGGAAATGTGTTCGCTTCGGAGGCAATTCAACGGCTCGCACTGACGGACAGAAAGACGCGATATTGACGGCGGAACATTGACAGCCGCGGGCGAAATGTCACTTCGCGTAACCGTCGCTTGTCAAATTTGTAATTTGATTACGCAACGGTAAAGCAGTCAATTCAGAAACAGATTTTACAAACGTAGACAGATTGTGTTTTACGGGGAATGTAATTTGAATACAAAGAGAAAATAATTCAGTTAGCGATTCAGCGCATCGCGAAATACGCATGCGCGCTTGGAAAGTATCATTGCAAGAATTTGTTTATATTAAGTATTTTTTTCCAGTCAAGAACCGCATTCAATGAATCCTAAAAAAACATGAAGAAGGTAACATTGTTAGGTAATTTCTTTGGGAAAATAGGCTATTGCAAAATTTACTGTGTAATAATAATCAGATTCAAAACTACGCAATGAGTCCCGAACTATACAACCGTTTAGAGTTCACCGAACGTAACCATAATGAAATAACATAGTGTTTCATCACTACAATAACTTAATCTACAACATTTACTTTTGGTTTCTGGGTTAATAATTAATGCAATGATTTCAATACTGTGAGGTCGTCGGTTCCCTTTAGGCTACATGAATCAATAGTGCAATTCTCCTTTACTTTTACATTTTTACGTTTTAGTTTGTGTGTGTGTGTGTGTGTGTGTGTGTGTGTGTGTGTGTGTGTGTGTGTCTGTATTAACTCGATCACGAGGAAAATTTTGGTCCGATTTAAAGTAAACTTGGAGCAAGAATCGCTTATGGTAATAGCTTGGAGAAGTTCGTTAAGCAGCAAATTTCTTTCAACAGTTTCAAAATGGCGGCAAATTCCAATTTTTAATTCTCTAAAACATTAATTTCTTTTAATACGATTTCACCACTGTGATTTGCGTTAAAAACTGCATAAATTAATACTTTGAATTTTCATAATCGGTCGAAATTAGGACATTTTTGATGGTATGTGGTCAGGATTCATTTTCATATTTTCAAAGTAATTTGAAAGCTTGATATGTTAGTATTTGCAGAATTTATTGCTGATTACGTTGTTGAAATGAGAATTTCAAAGCGTTTAAGGTGAACAAAAATAATTCTGGAAATTCGCTTCTACCACGTCTGCGAGACAGCTGCGTGCCGCGATTATTTTAATTGTAACGCAAATTTTTGAAATACTAAATTATGATTTTTTTACAGATTACGATAGTGTAATCAGGTTTGCGAAAGCTACATGATAAAAAATATTTGTGGACATTCGCCTCCCTCACGTCAGCGAGACAGCTGCGTGCTGCAATTATTTTGTATTATCCATTTAGTAATAATACATTTGTGGTGTTGTATCACGCATAATACGTCATTATGCTATTACACAAAATTAAATTCGTTTTTATTACTAAATATAGTAGTTTTAAAATGTGTTATCAAATAAGGCGCTGGTTAGCCAAAACTGATACATCCGAACAAAACGCTAGGTCAGCGGGCAGCTGGCAGTGGGAAGAAATACTTGCCTGCGTGTAGTTTCTTTTACTGTAGTAATGTAATGAACACTAAGTCAGGCGGTTGATTCATTGCAGCATTCTTCTTTAGTTACAGCAATTTTTCTTAGACAATTCTTAGCTTCGTATTCTAACACAGTTATAACTTATTACCTTGAAATGTAATACGAAGGTACTATGTAGAACCCAAAAGTAAGAACCCATATGTAAGATTTTTCCCAATTTACTTCTGTTTAATGATGGCTGCCTCTTGTTAGGCTATGACGAGTGTAGTTGCTGGTTATTTCCTATGGTATTAGCAGAAAGGCAAGACCTGTCATAAGTGTGTAGAAAGATTATAAAATTTCCAATGAAGTTGGTCCATTACATTTTTTCTGAATATTAGGGTACCGGTTAAATTTTCGGGAAGATAACGACCTTCTTAGAGCTCTGTCGTGAAGCGTTGCCCAGGCAATTAGTAAAGGATATACTACGTGGTGTACTGTTCTTTGGTCCACTGTTAGTTAAATTAGATTTAAAAATGATTTGGCCAAACGATGATAGGCCAAATTACATAGGATTTTATGTATGAATCAAATTCAATGTCTTTAAAATCTGATATTTCGTATGATCAGTATCATTGATGACCAATTGTTTTTAATGAAATTGATGGTTCGTTGATTTCATCTATTACGTAAAGTAATTTTATTGATGGTAGAGCAATAAAAATTAATGTGATTGCTGGCGTAACTAAAATTACGTAAATGAACGTAAAGTCAGTTCTAATGCATAGTTGTTACAACTAGGCAACGCTGGGAGCTCATTTCTTGCAAGGAGCCAGTTCTTGCGATAAAGCCAGTATTTCTCGAATTTCACTCGCGTTGACAGTTCCACGTGGCAACAGTGCAGGTTCAGTATGTGCTACGTACTCCGACTTCATTAGTATATATGTCGTGAAGGAAAGACATTAAATCAAAACATATTACTTTTTTCGAGAAAGAATTTATACTCGTTTTTCAGGAATAATAAATGTCTAGAAAAATATTCACTGTTAAAACAAATGGCGTAATTGAACATTTAACACACAATCGAGGCTACTGAGTTGCGTAAGTTAATTTCTTCTGATTAAAAGAAGAACAAGACGTGATAAAATTCCTTGATGGCATAAAATGTAATCAACTATCGGCCACAGAGTTTATTGAGTGGAAGAGTCAGTTAATGAACTCATCGTGTTTATCACACAGTGAGCGTTCAATTTAATTTAACCGTGACAAGTCTTAATTAAATCTAAATTATCCGACTTTGGTTGTGGTATTATGTTTACTTGCTAAAGTAGTTTGTTCAGTGTAAGAAAGACACTAAATTGTAAATATTTATAAGTATAAATAAAATTATTTAAAATATCATTTCACCATAGTAATTGGCGATGAAATCTGCACAAATTACAGTTTAATTATTTTTAATTATATTGAAAATACGAAAATTAAATTTGACCGCCGTTACGTTGGCGATGATTATGATTGTGGAATCACCTTTTGCTAAAAAATATAAATATAAATTAATACATATAATATAATATAATATAATATAATATAATATAATATAATATAATATAATATAATATAATATAATATAATATAATATAATATAATATAATATAATATAATATAATATAATATAATATAATATAATATAATATAATATAATATAACATAATATAATATAATGTAATGTAACATAATATAATATAATATAATGTAATATATTAATATTAATATAATATAATATAAATATCAATTAAAATCTTTCATATATTATTACGCAAAGTATTACGGTAGGTTTTGAACAAAAATAAGGACCTGCTTTATTAAAACTACATGTATGATTCATGCTATATGTATCATTATATATATTCATATGTATCATCATATTCATGCTAAATGTATCATGAATGCTAACAGATTCATCAGATACACCAGGGAACTCCCACTCCTACTTTAAGACTTTACAATGAAATAAAACCGACTTAAAACCGATAAAAGCTTAATGAACAAAATTCCGGGAGCAGTAGAAAGTGTCCCCTTAAGAGTGCAGGTAATGTGGTGTGTGTGTGTGTGTGTGTGTGTGTGTGTGTGTGTGTGTGTGTACTGAAATAGCTGTTTGTTAAAAAAACCTTGTTGAAATTAATATTTAAATTATTACTATATCTAAGATTTAAATAATGATTGACCGAGTAAGTTTTGAAAGTAGAATTGGTAAGGCAATTTAAGTCAGTTCTAATATGTCAAACGTTATTAAATAAAAGGTGTTACTTTTATTAAGAAATAAATACTGTAGGCTAATTTATGTATGTAATGTAAATTGCGGTTATAAAAGGCTTCTTTTGTAAATATTTCAATAAAGTGCAATGTTAGGAATAAGTTATTAGTTTTATAGCTTATAGTTTTAAAAGCAAAAGTAGAACAAAGTAAGGCATAATTTATTAAATATCCTAAATATTATGAATAACATTGCTTTATTAACAGGTAAAGCAATTATATCTATATCGTCTATTTTAACTCATGCTTATATTGACAAGAAATTGTAGGCCTACGTGGTTTTACTTAGGGAGATAAGTACAGTAATCTTCAAGTACAAATATTGAAATAAAAGTTAATGTAGTGTAACAATTAAATGCTATTATTTGAGGTGCAGTAACACTGTTCAGCTTCTTGCTGTAAACTGTTGCATATTATTCGTTTCTTTTTCCCATTAAATGCGAAACATCACAAGTGCCCATTATTCTTTATTATGTTTTTCAGTTTTCGAATTACCGTCATTTTGAGCGGTTCAACAGATCAAAGCATGGCATAAAGTTAAACATTACTTCTCCTCTACTGTTCTCCCAAATCTGTACTGTTACCAGTGCGCCATGATTGATAGTGAAAGTGAATCCATTACGTGTCGGTTACACGTACAGCTTTACGTCTCCAGTATTAACGCTGAAGAAACGTCCCTTTAATTAAAGCTGCCTTGGTTCCCTTGCGAACACTACGTCTTCATTCGTCAACTGTCAAGCAGTCAAGTCAAATGGAGGAGTCAAGTCGTGACCAATCGCAAATCTCTTTCCGAGCAGTCCTATTGGTCAAGAAAGTTTTAACTGAATTAAGAATTCGTTGAAGAAGGATTGATGATTTCATGATGAAAGGATTTAAAGAAAGCGGCAGTTTCTTGATGGAAAGCAAAATGAATTTTGCTAAACGTGTTTTATTTAATTATTTCTACCTCTGCGACATTTTCCATGTTGCTAACTTCTGGGCTCGGCTCTTCAAACGAACTATCGTTTTCATTGAAGGTTTTTTTGTCATAAACCGGTCTAAGCTTACAGAATAAACAAATATTTCGTTATTTATATCATAACTTATTACTAATAATTGAAATGCAATTAATGATTGCTTATTAAAAATATTCGTCGTAAATAATAGAAATAATAACTTCAGATGAAATAGTATTATCGAAGAACAGATGATGTTCATAATCAGCTGCTTAGGTGATCTGACATCGACCTTTTATTATTGCAGCGTACAATTTTTTCTTTGCATATTAAATTTTATATTTTTGTATTATATTCAGTACATACTTTCTAATATGTTGACATTTCTAACTGGTAGAATGATAATGTTTCTGATTTAAAAAGTAAATTAAAGTAAATTCAGTTCTCTAAAGAAAGGTTTTAGATTTATGTTCACATGAAATCAAGATAACATTTTCTTTTTTATGTATTAATTTTTGTAAACAAAAACGTTTTTGTGTCTTTTTTGTTTGTTTGTTGTTATTGTTATTGTTGTTGTTATTTTTATTGTGATGGGTTTTTGACCCCTGACAACGCGATCGAAGGACCTATTGTGCAACTAAGTCTTTTGGATTCACGTTTACGGGATTAGTTAGCTCACTGAGTTCTCGCAGTTCACCTACTAGCTCTTTGTGCTGGAAGCCTCTTATTCCTCAGACTCATGGAAGCCATCCTGCCGGCAAGAGCCTGATGAGGACAAATTATACGGTTTGTTTTTCCTACATACGTCTTCGTCGTGACACATTCCTCTCCTGTACGTTTGTAGCGATAGACTACGGTACTCTGTTTCCTTACTTCCAGGATCTCTATGTTCCTGCTGACAGCCATCCTTGGCTGTACAGTTCCCGTCATCGCAGCCCTAGTATTGTTTTGCTTCTCACGCCTAAGGTTTGTAACTTTCTGTATTGGTTCATTCAGTACAAATAATTATTTAGTTCATAATAAATAATATTTAGGACAACATTTTAAAGTACTTCGACAAAAGCGTGGAGCAGGTACAACTTATTGACACACTCAAATTGAAAGTTATGTCTGGATTATTTACTTATAAACAAAGAAAATATATTCATATTAGGCTATTATTAAAAGAAAAAAATATCAAAATGATTACATATATTTAAAGTGAACAAATAAATGGTATTAGTCTTCTTCTTTTCGTTTCACCCTCTTTGGGGTACGCTGAATTAATCATTTCTTGCGCGCTGCACTTTTCTTTGTTCCCAGTAGCTCTTCATTCTTTCTGATCTTCTTTTCCTTATCCTCTTCTGAAATGATAGGTTTAGGTTTTATTTTGGTTTTATCTTGGAATCTTATTCTTTTGTCTTTGGTAATTATCTTAGCAGTTTGGTCAAGCAGTGAATTTTCTGTAATATTTAATTCTATTAGGTATTTTTCAATTTCTTTAAACCAGTTCAGTTTTGTTTTACGATTATGGAGAAAATCAAACACTTGTTTCGTTAATTTATTAGAGTTCATTCTAAGAAGATGGCCGTAAAAATTTATTCTCCTTTTTCTCATAGTATCTGACAGTTTTTCAATTTTCTTGTAGAGAGCTCCATTTCTTATATATACTACCTTATTATCCTGAAATTTTGTTCCTATAATTTTTCTTAAGATTTTCCTTTCCGTTATTTCAAGCTTTTCTATCTGGCCTATGCGATTCATGGTTAATGTTTCTGCTGCGTACAGTGCTTCCGGCTTGATCACTGTTTTATAATGTTTAATTTTGGACCCCCATGAAAGGGATTTCTTATTGTATGTTTCTTTCGTCAATTGGAAGGCCAACTCAAGTTTGTTTTTCCTGGATTCCATTGCCTTGCCTTCATCTGCATTCCAACTAATCCATTCACCAAGATATTTGAACTCTTTTACAATTTATATTTCCTGTTCTTGGATTTTAAGGTATTTATTTGGGTATTTGTTGTTTGTCATGATTTTGGTCTTTTCAAAAGATATGTTTAGACCTATTTTAGCTGCTTGTTTCTTTAATTCAAGAATCTGCTCTCTTGCTTCCTCCATTGTTTCAGCAAACAAGGCCATATCATCTGCAAATGCAATACAGCTAATTCTGAGATTCTTCTTTTTGTAACCCAATCCTATTCCACTTTTTATATTTTTCTTCCATTCCCTGACTACTTTCTCAAGTGCAGTGGTATTAGTCTGTTATTGTTATTTTTACAATTTAATTTTTTAACCGAAAATACCATTACAGAAAATAAAATATTTTAAAACTGTGTCTACTAGTAAAATAGAAACGTAGATGTAGAATAGAAACTATCAATGTAAAAAATAAATTTGTATGGTTGGAAAGTTCCAGTTTTAACTATCTCACAAAACGTGACCATTAGTACGTGGTTCCTAACTTTTCGATTCTGTTCTTAAAACAATCTTATACACTTTTATGTAGAGGATTTAGCCTGTTTTATTTTTATTACAAAAAACCAAACTTGTAAAATTTAACTTTAATTAACCATGTTTACGCAGTCTTCTTTATTGCGTTATGTCAAGCATATATGCAAAGTTTCTCACAAATATAAAACACACTTTAAAAGAAAAACGTTTCACAAAGTAATTTTTTGTGATTTTTAAACGTTTGACTTCAAAAAAATGTACAATTTTTATTTTCGACTATTTTGTTAAAAACTTAGATTTCTTTTTGTAGTAAAGAAGAAATGTTTAATCACGCTCGGATAAACTGAAACTATTCATTGTTCTGTACCGAGATTTGGTACATGTTTATTTTCCACTTACACTGGTGAAAACATTGTGTTTGTTGCGCACGCTAATATTACTGTGAAATGTTGTTTGGCTGAAAACCAACAAGAATTACCTCAGCTAAATACACTCCATGAAAGTTATGCATATCTCCAGTTTCCTCTTACTTAATAATATTTACTCTACCAAGTTCAACTTTTGCTTCTTTCACGTGGTTTTGTGAACTTTGACGTTGTCTTTCCAGTAATCAGTCAGTGTCACAGATCGATAAGGAAGTGAGATCTACATCGATAAGAAGCTCTGCTTGCATCGGTAAATGCTATAATAAGTGTGGAGGTCACGTGTTATCCAAAAGCCGCGTACTGAAGCTAAGCACCAACTTAATCACGCAGCCTTCCGAGTATGCTGTTTCGCCTTGCCTTGACATGACGGAATCAAACCAAAAAGCAAACAGATGACGAGGTCACATAATTTCTGAGCCTCTGAGGGCACAATAAAATCAACAGAGAGCCAATATTTTGTTAACAAATACTTTAAATAGATTATTTTTTTAACTAGAGGCATAAGCTTGATTTTTTTTTTTTTTTTTTTTTTGTTAACGTCCGACTATTGTGCACACTTGGGCTAATGCAAACGATGGGATGATTTATAGCGTATGAAAATGCCAAGCACTGGCCGGGAATCGAACCCTGGTCCTCGGGGTGAAAGCCCAGTACGCGATCAACTAGGCCACCGAGGCGGCTCTATAAACTTGATAAGCTAGTCTTTTTTAAAGGCTAGTGAAGGACATTGTTTTCTAAGCCGTTATTAAGTAACGGTTTATGATTAATAACTATAATAACCGTTATTAAAAGTAACGGATACTGGGTTAAAGAGCTATAACGTCTAACAAAAATGTATTAATGTCGTGCTTATCTACCAAGCGCAAGCTTACTGCAATAACAATCAACAGGATGAGACGATGTTAAAATGAACAAATAATTTTTGATTTCCAATAACCTAATAAGTAACCATTTAGTAATTCAGGGTTTTGTCGCTAGGCGTTACTGGCGCTAGCGTTGTGATAACTTAAAAAAATGAATTAACGGGACAAAGTTTTGTTTAAAAATATAGAGCCCTACTTTTAACTGTTAATTATGTTATAAATTATAACGAAGGACGAGTAACGCTTAGTGATAAATAACAACTAAGGCTTTCAATTCAATTATTTTTACAATTTATTTTTTGTGTTATTGCGTTATTCAATGACTATTTCAATTTAAACGACTTCTTCAAAGTATTACACTTCAATGAATAAGTAGACTATTATTTATTTTGTGAATAACGTGATTTTATAACCATTTTGACGATAAAAAAGTGGTATTTAAAGTTGTGTTGCTTAATTAAAAAACAATATTTTTTTTTTTGAAAAATAATCAGTTTAGTTCTTCCGCGTAACTACTTTCAATCCCCTGCTTAAGAATGAAATAGTGATTAATAGCGATTTAAATAAGTTATTTTAACAGTTGTAACAATTATCATAAAATTATAAGCTCATCACTAGTACAAATCCACTATAATACGGAAGATGGATGAGAAAAACAATTAGAAGCGTCGATTAACACTTATAATTAGTTTTCTAGAGTTAATCCGAATCGAGTAACGGCAAACGTTATTGTTAATCAAAGTGTGATATCATAACAGCCTTAAAGAATAAAAGTAACGATGGTAAGAGACCTCGCAAATATTCATTTTAATTTTAAATGTTTAGCTTTTACGTATTAACAATTATTCGTTTTATCCGTAAAGGGTTATTTTGTACACTTGTAAGCAGCAAAAATTATTTTATATTAAAAATACCTTTCAGTGAAACCAATTAATTCTAATGCCTGCCTGCAACTGTCAAGTTAGTAATTCCGAAAAGAGTTCTACTTAAACAGAAGCTGTCATCATCGGAACATAAGCTTTTACAAAATATTTTGTACGAGTGTGTTTAATCGAATAAAAACAGATTACGTAACGTTTTGATGAATATATAGGAAAACCCGGATATTTATATGTATTTCTACGTGTCTAGGCTTTATGACAGTTACTTTATAAGTAAGGTAGAGGGATCGGCATCCTACGACTTTGAAGTGCGTAGTTTAAGGAATTGGCAGATACAATATATATAAATACATGTTTATATAGGCTGTACGATAGGTATACTTGACGTAACCTGTTAAATGTGATTTTTAAATGAATTTCGCGATGGGAGTTAACTGAATTCATGGAATATTGTTGCTATGTTCCCAAATTTCCGCTAATAATGAACCGATTTTGAGAAATTAGTTCGTTTTTTGTGAGAAAAATAAGGGCCTATTTGATAATTAATGTCTATGTTTGAGTAAAATGTGTTTCAAAGCGTTAAAGCAGTTTATCGAAATTAGATTATTGTAAACTTTTTAAAGGATCTTAGACACAATTTTTGCTTGAAACATTGGAATTAATCTATCTATCTATCTCTCTCTCTCTCTCTCTCTCTCTCTCTCTCTCTCTCTCTCTCTATATATATATATATATATATATATATATATATATATATATATATATATATGTGTATGTATATATATGCAGAAAGTAAAAATTTTTAAACTTAATTAAGAAGAAGAATAGACCGGACAGTATATTCTAAACAGCCTGAATAACGCCACACGACAGCGTTCTGACGCGTAGCAGAATTTCCCATCAAATTAACCTGTATCCTTAAAGTTTATGAAAAATTTTACTGGAAATTTTACGTTCTTTCTCCACGAAAGGGTCTAAATTGTGATAGGACAAGTCAACTACGTAACAAACACGCAAACCAAATGCTGATCGGACGATTTGAAAGGTAGACCTCGCTACTCATGGTCAATTAACATTTCGCATTTTCATACTTCTATGAAATTAACACATTTATTTTGACTTTGGTCGGGGTTCATTTTTGTAATTTCAATGCAATATAAAATTTTGAAGTACTAATATATTTGCATATTTTAATTGTGTTTATTATGATAAAAATCTGAGATTTAAAACAAGGGTAAAATTCGCTTCCATCACGACAGCGGGTCAGGTGTATGTTGTGATTATTTCGCTCTTCGGTTGTGTTAATACACTGCCTTTTTTATCAACTATTTATTGCAAAGAAAGCAGATTCTTACAATGCCCACAGGATAGGTGAAGGTTTAGGCCTACCCGTGTTTCGCACCCTTGGTGGTTTATAACCTTTGGCAAGCGTTAAATTATGCCCGAGGGATAAACGAGAAACCCATTCGCGTACTTCTTGTGATCCTTGTTGAAGGATATAGGTATTAAATGTAGCGTGGAATATAGGTACTAATATAGATATAGGCCTTCAGATAGACGTTGAATTTGTTACAGCCTAAATCGCGGCACGCAGCTGTTTCGCTGACGGGATGAATACGAATATATCAATGTACTTTTTTACCTTAAATTCTTTTTGAAACTCTGATTTCACCACCATAACATACATAGCATTAAAACCTACAAATATTAGCGATATTTTAAAGTCACAAATTACATTGGAAGTACGAAAACGAACTTATTTTGGAATTAAAAAATTGTAAGTTATGAAGTTGTTAACACTGATTACGATGGTAATATTGCATTTTTAAAAATGTTCCGAGAGAGAAAACTTATACATTTTTAAATATTTCAAACGTCCGCCAAGTTGAATGGGTTTTCCCAGTTAACGAAATTGTTCAAGCTATTACTATAATCAAGTTTGTTAATTGTTAGTAATAAAATAGGTTTTGTGCTAAAATTAAATAAAATTGGTCTAAAGCACACACGCGCGCGCACGCACACACACACACACACACACACACACAAGTTACTATGTACTATTACTCTATTACTCTCTCTCTCTCTCTCTCTCTCTCTCTCTATATATATATATATATATATATATATATATATATATATATATATATAGAGAGAGAGAGAGAGAGAGAGAGAGAGAGAGCGAGAGAGCCTAAACACATAGTAATTCTTTTAAAACTAAGACCGTTCCAATAGCTGAAAATAGATATATACAACTTTGACATAATGAAAACGGATTTAAATTTGTATTAATATTTATTTGTTATGTTAAAATACCTGTTGTCGGCTTTTCACCGGAAATCGTTTTCTCTACATTTAGATAACACTTTTTTTGTTACATATAATTACGACAAGATTTTAGCAAATTTAAACTGTCACATATATTTCAAACAAAATGGCGGTCACTCTAAATGCATGATTTATTTGTCCGTTACATTAAAATGACAACTGTCCTCTTTTCACTTGAATACGGATTGACAAATTTTAAAGAAAATCTTTTTTAATACATTTGTTACAGGTTTTATTCTACGTTAATCTGACATACATTTATCTATTTATTGAATGCAATCATTGATGCAATATATGTAGATTGTTATTATTCTTATTGATATATTGCTTTAACTTCTTGGTTCCGAACCTATACTGATTAAACTTGTCATAGAAATTGATTTCATTAATAGCTTGGTAATTTTAATCCTGAATCTGTCAAACCGTTTCAAAATGGCAGCAATTTCTATTTCATAGCTTCTTGATCGGACATGTTTTTCAAAATATAATTTCCCCATCGTAATGAACGAGACATCTGGGTACCGCAACCATTAAGAGGAAACATAGTTTTCTGCAAAATTTGTATGCAAACTTAGTGAAGCTAAAACACAACAATTGTTTACCGATTAAAGTTATGCAAGCGTAATCCTTGTATTTAACTTGTTTTAAAATTATAATAAGTTGAATAGATTTAACTTTAGTAAATCTTTTAAAGTTTACCCATTTTGTTGCCCGACAGAATATTAGTTGAATATTACAATATTACGGTGCTGACAGCGTGAGATAAGATATTGCTAGAAGGGTTCCGTTAATGCCAAGACGTTATTTAAAAATTCATCTTCTACACCCTAATTTAAAATTTGTTTTTTTGTAACTAATTACAATTTGTTTACAAACATTGGAAGTTTAGATTAAAAGAGAAAAACCCGAAGCACAAATATTCTATATACTGTTTGATTTATAGTATTTCAGTAGACTGATCAAACATGTCAGTAG
This sequence comes from Callitettix versicolor, assembly GCA_022606455.1. NCBI lineage: Eukaryota > Metazoa > Arthropoda > Insecta > Hemiptera > Cercopidae > Callitettix > Callitettix versicolor. The sequence goes on along the minus strand of CM040188.1, from coordinate 14,029,685 downwards.
TTACTTCTGAAAGCTTCCGCAAGGCTTCACACATTGAGGTTGCGGGTTCGGCAATCTGGATCTAACCATTCTGCATCCATCTGCTCTTGAGTTAGAAAACTTCATCCCAAGCCAAAGTGAGCAACTTACGCCGAAGGATGCAGTCTCTGGATAACTGGTGACCTCCAGTTTTAGTCTTGCTTTATCTCTGCGGGGCTCTGCATGGTTGGAGATTTCATTTTTCTATCAACATGTGAGATTTACATGGTTGGATTAAACCAAATCTTCAAAGCCCAGAAAACCCAGGGGAACTGGCAAAGTCGACCTCGGTATTAAAAATATCATAGAGGGAAGGAAGATGGGGTTGTTGTTATAACCCCATTTAATCCATAAGCAGTGAATTAAAGCGTAGGGACGCTAAGGTAGACCTACTTGCCGCCACGGTGGCCTAGTTGATAGCGTACTGGGCTTTCACCCCGAGGACCTGGGATCTATTCCCGGCCAGGGCTTGGCATTTTCATACGCTATAAATCATCCCATCGTCTGAATTAGCCCAAGTGTGCACAATAGTCGGACGTTAAAAAAAACCTACTCAACCTGCAGTGGAAGAAGTGAGAGATGGGGTTAAAAATCTGATGATCAGTAAGGCGACGGCTCTTCTCAAATCAGACAAATGTTTGTAGATGTAAAAACGTTGCTGGTTAACAGACACGGCCAATATATTTACCAAAATCGATTTTTGTTCCTATTAAGGTCTACGATCTTAGCAGCGATACACTGCTACCTTACAATGTTTAAATACGAATTAACAAAAAGTGCTTTTTTAAAATAAACTTACTAACATTTCATCCGTTTTAAATTTTATTTCTTTGAAAAAAAATAACCCAAACATGGTCAAATTAGTTTTTGTATTCTTAATAAAATATTTAAAAAAATAAATGTTAATATGTAGAATTAAACACCGATTACGACGGTATAGCTAGGTTTCTAAAAAGAATTGTAAAGAAGTTCTTCTTAAGACAGTAGTCACGATTAAGAAAAGATTTAACAAAGTTATGCAAGCAAAACTATATAATATAATTATAAAAAGTATAATTTGATATGGAAGCGAAATATGTCCACTGAATCAAAAAACAGAAAAATGTCTTGAAGCTACAAAAACGGACTACTGGAGAAGAGCCGTTTTATCAAACGGTAAAAGATTAAAAAATGTAAGAATCTGTGAAATCATGGATGTGAAGCACACCATTGAAAACGACATTATGACAGAACAACTTCGATGGTTTGCCATGTCCAAATAATGGGCGGATATCAACTTCCCAAATAGATTTTAAAATGGAAATCACATGGTTGCAAAAAAAAAGGAAGGCCGAGTCTTACTGGGAGAGAAGGAATTGATAAGGAAGTAAGAGAGAGTGGATTGGATCAAGATCTGTGGATGACAGAAAAAATGGAAGCTAGGAATCGGAAGACGTCGAAGATCGTTTTAAGCCGAAAAGAAGAATGCAAGCTATTAAGAATCTTTTGATTCTGTCGGCCATATAGAATTATTTCTTATAAGGCGTATTAATTAACGATAGAGATTAATCCGCTTTTTTTTAGATAAAATTATGTTCGACAACTCATATCAAAGGTATTGTATTTAGAAAATTTGAACCATTTTTTATATTTGGAATTTATTTTTGCTTGGAATTTTCCTTCCTGTATTTTTTCAAAAAAAAAAAATCAATTTTCATGCAAAGGTTGACTGAAATTTGAAAAAATTACGAATGCTAGAATGTTGAAAACACACACACGCGAGCGCGCACGTATTCACATACAAAATTGTAAATAATATTTTTTTTTACAAATAAAAGCAACATTTAGGCTTAGTCATTTCTTACTGTAGGGTTTTATATTCCTCTTTTTAGTTTGTTGTACGTGTACAATAATAATATATAATTTGTAAATTTCAATCCTGATTTCATTAGCTGTTGTATTCACATTGCATTCAGGTTATTTAATTATTTTATTTGGAATGTGTTTCTTGCCTAATTTAAACTTCATTACACTAATATTAGAATTTAATTAACAGCCAATATAGTTCAATTCACTTGAAAATTGGAAAGTATTTTTTTAATCTGTAGCCTATACGTTATCACTGTAATGACGAAGTAAGTTAGAATACAAATTCCCTCTAGAGGTGCTGAACCAATACGTTATAAAATTCCCAATTTGTTTAAAATAATTACGTGAAAGCTACTTGACAAACAAAATAATCCCAATAACCTAAATTTACAATTTCATTACCTTTATTAAATTGATTTAAAGAAAATTATTACAGAAAATAATAAAAATGTATTAGTGAGTAGAATTTAGTTCAATGTTAAATAAAATATAATTAAAATGTATTTTATATTAAGGCAATGTCAATATTAAAATGGGGACTTGCTGGAGAATCCAATTACACAGAAATCAACTGTTGAAGCATCGGCAACTTTAGAAGCATACGAATGTATTTTAAGCATTAACTATCACAAAATTCCCGTTAAATATATTTTCCTATGTTTAAGACTAACAGTAATTTATTCCACATCTTTACAGACAGAAAAGGAAATTGATACATTATTTATAATCAATGGGAAAATCTATTCATACATATATTTCAATACTTTTTACAGGTATTGTATATACGTGTAAGTTTTTACGAGGACGTATACGTGTGCTAAATACGTCTCTATATTTTTTTTTACTAAAATTATTTAATTTCTCTTGGTTCAAGTGGGTGTTTTTTTAAAATTTATTAGTTTTAAATTAAACTTATTTCAAAATTATAAAAACGAATTAAGAACAATATAATCGATATAAACAAAATATAATCGAACAAATTGTTTGGCGTTTTGAAGTAGTTTCCGTTAAACTTTTAATTGTAAAACTGTCAGACTTAGTATGATGTAAGTAAACATATCTTTAGCAAACTTATGGAGGAAAAGTTTTGGTCTAATTTCTCTCGTTTTAATTCTAAACAAACATTTTTGTTTTTCGTTTTTTTCATTTTCAGTGAAGATGTTATTTAGAAACATTAACGTTTTTCAAACATATCAGTGTACGATTCAATTTTTTAGATTTAACACACACACACACACACACACACACACACACACACACACACACACACACACACACACACACACACACACATATATATATATATATATATATATATATATATATATATATATATATATATATATATATATATGATTGTGACTCCTCAAAATGGATCAGTAGCCGTTATCATTTCAAGGTTTCAGGTTTGGGTCTTACCATGGTGGCCTAGACGTACCTTGCGGTACCCGAGTCTAACACACATTTACACTTACAACACTACACTTAAGACTATAACACTTAACACTCACACTTACATTTAGGGAGGTGATATTAGTCTCAATGTGCTTTTCGCCTTTAAAAAAAAAACAAAAACAAATCTCGAATAGATAATGTTTCAATGAATATTTGCTAATAAAATTTATTTGGTATAGTCTTAATAAATATGCGTGTACTATTACAATTATTGTGTCCTAGTGGTGACTTCCCAACGAAAAACGTTTCACTTAATAAAACGTTCAGAAATAATTACAAGGTCATAATTTCTAGCCAGTGGTGTTGGACGCTTTTTGATTTAAATCACAAGGTAGGCAGGAGCACATTACGTCACAAACAGTGCCTCATTAATCAGCCCTAGTGAGAGTGACATCATCGTGTATATTGATTTTAGTGTTCACACTACCAGTGCCTTGCTAATATGAATTACATATTACATTTGTTCAGCTCCAATAAGTACTATATGGGTGTGTGTGCCTTGAATGTTGGCGTGGTTATTGGCAATTTTGATTGTGATTTGCGTCTGTAATGTTTAACAACCTGAAGTGTTATTTGAATAAGGAATTTCATAATCGTTAATTGTTATATGATTAAATATGTCTGTATGGTTTATACGTTAGCAAATTTTTATTGGTGTTTATGTTACTTAGAGGCCATCATAGTAAGACCATGACCCAGGATCTTAAAACAAAATTAGCGCCTTTGTTGAACTTTTCACGGGTCGTTACGTTATTATATTTACGTCAGCAATATATCGTTAATAATTTTGATAAAATTTGTTTTAAACTAAGTATTTCGGTAATAGCTTGGACAAGTTCACTATCCAGGAAATTCTGTCCAACAGTTTCAAAATAACAGCAATAAAATTATTTTGAAATTAAACACTTTTTTGTTTAATTTTTGAAACAAAAAAAGACCTGAATTCACCGTCATAATAAGCGTAAACAACTATACTTTTATTACTGCATTTAAATTAGTTAAAAATAAATAATTGACTTTAACGGCACTCAGAGTTCATTTTTGTATTTTTCAAAACAATTTGATAGTTTAAAATGCTAATGTATGCAGATTTTAATGCTGATTGTATAACCAACTTTTACGTAGTATAGGTTAAAAGAATTATTTTTGTTTATTATTTTCCATCCAGCGTAACAGCTGTATTTCGTTGCTTACTTAATTTTCGTTTGAAAATGACCTTTAAAGGGTGAAAAGCCCGCATAATAAGCAACTTTTATTTAAAAAAGTACCACTTTGGACCTCTAGGGTCTAATATTTTTGGAAAGATCAAATATTTATAAATTCATATTGGTTTTGGTAATATTTTATGTAACCCAGCAAAATCTGTTCAACAATTTCAAAATTGCACCATTTCAAACTTAAAATAAACATGACTTTTTTAAATTAAACTTAGACTTTTTTTAAAATATCTGATTTTAAAATCGTCATAAAAATCAGTATTATAGTTTTTCAAATTAGAGGAAACACGATTATGAATCGCGCCTGCGGTTAACGTTGATTATGATTTTCAAAAAAGTGTTTGATAAAAAAAATAATTTTCAGTAATTCGCTCCCGTCATGTCAGCGGCGATGACCGCCATTATGAAACGAATTAACCTATTTTACTCAGTAACCAACTTTTAGAAGCTATTACCAAAACCAATGTTTGTACTAAGTTTCCGTTGTTGCCCTTTAACTGAACTTAATGATTCAATGCTCTTAGCTTTTGGAAATTTATTATTAAGTAAACATTATTATAGGAACGAAGTTACCTTTGACAACCAGTCAAAGTTCCTGTAAGTTCCGCATTTTAAACTTTAATTGCATCTCATTATTTTTCAAAGAAAGGATTACATTGTCCACAAATTGCAATAATAAATGTTTTACGAGAACAAATAAATTCAAGTGGGAAAATAAACTGCAGACGCAACTGAATAAAAATAGGATTTTCTATGAAGTAAGAAAATTAATTAAAACAGTCCTAGAGTAGCATTACAACAATATAAAAATAAATTCTCTTATAGAATGATACAAATTGCTTTTCTTTAAACTTCTTCTTATTATGTGCTCTTGATATTTAACTTTATTTTCTTTAAACAGTGAACAGACAATGCAAATTTAATTTCCCAATATATCTATGTTTGTTTTATAGAAGACAAAAGAAGCTTTATGAACATGTCAAATGAAATTTTCCTTAAATGATCATAAATGTATTTCAATAAACTGAAAGTTCATTTCTTTCTTAAAATCCGTGTAAAAAAGTTTTTTCTTCAACTTTGGTTTTATATATATATATATTAATATTGAAACTATAATTTATTTTATTAATAAATTACTTATCATTTAATACTGTAAAAATTCAGAACAGAACGTTATGTTCAATGATAAATCTTGCCAGAATAATTTCTAGCTTTAAAACACAATAAACATGCTACTGATGTAACACAAATTATTCCTACATTGGAATCAGTATTGTTTGTGGCAACAGACAAACGTAAATAATGTTTTATATATATATGGTATATATATATATATATATATATATATATATATATATATATATATATATATATATATATATAGTATATATATATACTTTGCAAATCTTTATATATATATATATATATATATATATATATATATACATATAAATAAAGATTTGTAACTGACGTCTGGTAGCAAAATTTAAAATAAGATATATTTGCATTATTTTAAAAGTTCTTACTAAATTATAAAATATGAACTTTATTATTTATTCTGATAATTACCATTGTTTTTGTGTATAAAAAACACTCGATGTTTCGTGTGTATTGACCAACTGTCTTTTTCAAGTGCCTAGCTTGAAACATAAATTATCAACTAGCTATCGTGCAACGTTTAGCAACGTTTCTTTGGAAATGAGCTATTGGAAAGTTTTAATAATTACAAACCCGGGACCTTCGAATGGGCGGCGGTCCTGACCTCTAGATTACTTTATGAGAGTTCGTTAAAACGTTTGTAAATATTGTGTGTGTGTGTGTGTGTGTGCGCGCGCGCGCGCGTGTGTTTTAGCAAGCTCACGTTCGCATCTTCAGTCCGATTTGATTTATACTTGCCACAAAAATCAGTTTTATTATTACCTTGGACAAGTTCGTTGATCCAAAATTCTCAAGTGTATTTTCAGTTTTTATTTTTGGTTTCTCTTTGAAACCCAGTTGCTTCATGTTTCGTGCACCAACTTAAGTACCGCCTTGGTATGTAGCCAAAATAAAAGCCGATATTTTGTTATTAGCAAACAGGCCTCTATATGTATCTAGTAAATGCCTGTAAATACTTATTAGAGATTTTTTTTTTTTTGTGTTTAACGTCCGACTATTGTGCACACTTGGGCTAATGCAGACGGTGGGATGATTTATAGCGTATGAAAATGCCAAGCCCTCGCCGGGAATCGAACCCGGATCCTCGGGGTGAAAGCCTAGTACGCTATCCACTAGACCAGGGGTCTCCAAACTACGGCCCGAGGGCCACATCCTGCTCGCGGACAGATTTTGTCCGGCCCGCGGAGAGCTAGCATACATGAAAACTCCTTCTTATATATTCCAATTACTGCCATCTAGAAGTGAGTGGAAGACACCAGAACTTTCTCGAACCAACGATATTATTCTGTACGTGCTATTAGCGCCATCTGTTAGCGATAGAAGGTACTACCTATTTCCGCTTGTGTCCACCAGATGTCGTGTCACGTTACTCCTCATGGCTCGTACTCTACGACTAATCTAGAAATTACAGATAATGACAGGAAAATTAATAATATGCAGTGTTTCCGTTTTGCGGACTTTAGTCCGATTTGCAGCCTTTTTTAAACGTTGCGTACTTTTTCGGACTTTTTTTTCATCAGTGGACTATATCACTTTTTACCACCGGCAACAATGATAATATGGTTTTGGCCCTCGGAACTTACTGGAGTAATCAGTATGGCCCTAAGGCTGGAAAGTTTGGAGACCCCTGCACTAGACCACCGAGGCGGCTACTTATTAGAGAAAGAACTATAGTGACATTATAATATTTCCTCCATATTGTGCAGTTAGAAGAATTAGGTAAAAAAATTTCAGTTATAGCATAATGGCAAAATTAATATGAAGATAAATATTGAGCGTTCAGAGGTTTAAAATAAAAATTATTTTATTTATACTGCAGTGGGTAAAGTTTTATTATTTAAACTGTAGTGGGTTAAAAACAATACAACATACTTCGTTTAGTAACAACTTGATGATTCAGTGTTGCTGCCTGCACTCCATAAAAGTATATTAATCTTAATAACCAGAAGACTGGATAAAATTATGCGAAAAATGAGATGATGAAAAATTCTTGCTGACAATTCTCAATGAAAATTGCATCTTTTCTGGGGTTGTAAAGTATTAAAATAAAGGTTGAACATGAACTTTCTAAATATATATTTATTTTCTGAAGACAATGCACAACCAAGTTTTAAAAGGCGAAAAAAAATCACCCATCTGCTAGCACGGATTTCATTTATATGTAGCGTGCAGCGTACACTGTAGTTCGTCATACTAGCCACAGTGGCAGTGTCGCGCCACATGATTTTATATAAAACTAAATAATTTAATTATTTTATTTTATTAATAAATTACTTATCATTTAATACTGTAAAAAATTCAGAACAGAACGTTATGTTCAATGATAAATCTTGCCAGAATAATTTCTAGCTTTAAAACACAATAAACATGCTACTGACGTAACACAAATTATTCCTACATTGGAATCAGTATTGTTTGTGGCAACAGACAAACGTAAATAATGTTTTATCACGTTGTTTGTAAACGATAACAGATTAGCAATTCAGTCATGATTAATGACGTCGCATATCGTAGCGCATTCAATAATTATTGTATAGACACATTGTAATAATACACAGTGATAATACATTGTAATATGTCACTGATATAACTTTATACAAAAATAAATTAGTTGCCCAAATTTGAATTGTAACTTTTTCGTGAGATTTTTGTGTTTATGTAAGCACACGTTGCCATACGAGAAAAATAAATTCGGGTTTAAAATTTGGATTTTCACAAAATATACAAAAACGTTTTTAATTATGTATACAAGTTTTTGTGTAAAATATGAACAAAACCTGATTACCTGGTTGAAAGTGATTAATTCAGGTACTAGTATATTCATTATTTAATATTAATTTAACTTTAATATAAATTCTTGGTATTTGAAGGAAAATAGTGACGCATACATTTTGCTGATACGTTTGAAAGCATTTTTTTAAAACAATAAAACTCAGTATGGAAGAGCTTATGTTTTTTTGCACCGTTTTTAGCAAGTTTTTTTTTGAAAATGAGTTACTGGAGCGGAAATAAGGTAAAATCCAAATTCCGGAACCTTGTAATACGATATGATCCCTAACTGTAGAATACTTTGTTTTTTCATTACACACACGCGCGCGCACTAACAAGTACACGAGCACACACACACACACACACACACACACACACACACACACACACACACACACACACACACACACACACACACACACACACACACACACACACACACACACACACACACACACACACACATATATATATATATATATATATATATATATATATATATATATATATAATAAAAAGACCGATTAACGAATTAATAAAATAATTTTAAAACAATCCTTCTTATTATTTTTATGAAAATTTTAATTCAACATTGCATAATGTTAAAATATGAATATTTTTGTTTAAATTAACATTTACATGATATTGCTGTATTGTGTGATATTGTTACTTTTGCAATTTCGATTCCATCACGTCAACGTGTTTATTAATTTTACAGTTCTCCTTAATAAGTGTGTAAATAAAGTTAACTTTTGTTTACAGAAACCATTGCCTGTGCGAATTGAATGGAAGAGCACTGAACGAGAAACACCGATAGTCGCAGAACGTTCCAGTCTGTAAGTACAATACACATTGTAGCTGACGCTTTTCTTGTGTTTCGTATCCCGGGCAAGGACTAAACGTTATCCTGTGGGACTTTCCTCATCTCTCGGGATGCATTTAGTCACTGCGTGAGGTAATACAATCCTACGAAGATAATTTTGTAAATATAACATAACATGTACTTGGCGCAGCTTTGCTTGTGTTCTTAATTCTTGAATGTCAGTGACGTGAATTTAGCATTCGTATAATAGTTCGGTTAAATAACGATGGGGTAAATGCGATTTGGATAAATAACTATTAGGGTAAATGCATCTGGATAAAAAACAATTTCGGAAACATGACGATTTGGGTAAATAACGGTGTGATTAATTAAAGATTAGGTAAATGATGCAGATCAATAAATATTAACTTACATTCTAATGATCCGAATAAATAATGTTCCATATTTAATGGTTACCTTAAATGAAGATCTGGATGTATAAGTGTATATATGAGATCTTTATATATATATATATATATATATATATATATATATATATATATATATATATTTGTATATATAAATACCTGGATAAAATATTTATCTTTATTAGAATAATTACAATATATTTAACAACAATTTGCTTTCAGAATCGGAGTACAAACTGTTAAATGCATTTTTTTTAAAACAATTGTTGTTGTATTTCTACGTGAGAAAGTTTCTGCCATTTCTATGGTGACAAACACTCAAGTAAATACTGTACTGATTATTTTAGTTTCTGAACTGACCATTTCCAGTTCCACGGTGGATGTGGATATTCAGGAAGTGTAAACGGATGGAGTTCTTGACAGTTGGAAAACATTTGCAGCTATTGTTTTCAAAAGAAAGTGCCATTTATATTTTCAGTTACGCTGTTCTAGTTACATATTGCATTTAATGAATGTATGTTTTGTAAATTTACTTTGTAATGAAAATATTCTTTCTCTTTGTATTCGTACATGTTAATTTATACCACAGTCACAAGATTTAAATAAAAAAAAACATATACTTTATACCAGATAAGAGGATATTATATGTGGTCTGAGAGAGTAAGTGGTGCAGAAATATTAAACAAACTTTACTCAGTTATTTCCCGGAACACAAAATGGTTTTTTAGTTGCTGATTGAAGCCGGGTACATGGGCCTGATTTATCAAAATCAGTTCATCAGATATTGCTTATTAATTTTAAAGAATAATAACGAAATATATTGTAACAGTTTTGGATGCAGTATTTGTTCACATAGTATTTTAAATAATTATAAAGGCGAGGGCGAGGGCAATGTCAATCACTACCAGCAGGGTCTCGAAGAGATCGCCTCTTTCCGTTGCACAGTATTGACAGATCCAGGGAGGGGGTTGAAGGGGTTGCAGCCCACCATTTAGAATTGAAACAGTTTGAAAAAATTTTAATTTATTAGTTAAATTAAGTGAAATAATAATATCAACTATTGGTATAATGCTATTTTGTATATTAAAACGAAGGAGCTCCGAATCTTGCGTGTGCAGGTACGGCGGGACAGATTACGATTATATTTTCCTTTGAAGGGAAATGAGTGAAGAAGGAACGTGGCTACCAGCACCATTTGTTAGCCAGAAGCTGATGCGTGAACACGGTGGGCGTGAGTGTGAACAGAGAAAATCGGTCTAAACAAAATTGTTGATGAATTCGCAAAGTTGAGACAAAGAAAGTTAGACTTCGTTATTTGAAGGTAAAATCATAAACATGTTTAGAGATTTAATTTACCCCGAAGTAGACACAGTTGAAGTATATCAAGAATTTCATATGAAATTGTCGCCTAAATACATGAAACTATTTTAAATTATAATAATATTTCGTGAGTTACCGGTTTTTCCATGGCTCAGGTCCCTGTCTAGATCAGCCCATGTTTTACGTTACTGTTTCATGACGTCAGAGAGATAGGAATAAACACGATGTCAAGCTTTTATTCGATTGCTCATATCTTGTTTAAACAATTTGTTTAGAGACATAAACCATCAAAAACCAACTAGGTCGAAAGGCTGGCTTACTGGTGGAAATCACACTGCACAACATGGAAATAGCCAGTGACCTTAGTTGTACGTACAGAAATCAGCTGGCCATGATTAAAAGAATGATATTCTTATGGGAATTTTGAAAAAGTAACGGGTCTCTTGAACCCCTAAGAGACGGGTTTCCTATTTTTTTAGAAACCAATCAGTAAAAATTCCAAAACTTTTTAGATTAAATCTTTAAAACTAAATACAATATTTTAAGGTTGGTAGACGTGTTATTTTGAAATCTGTTTGATAATTGGTGTCAGTTTACAAAGTTTAAATTGGTAACTTTTTTTGAAAAAAGGGGGGTTTGGTTTCTCGCAGCGGAAACAGATGCTGCGGAGCGGCCTGTGAATATATATTCTGTATAATATACTGGTCTTGCCTAGGCCTTATTATGGTGTTTACTTTGTGTTCTGTAATTCCATTGGTCCTCTTTTGGCATATTTTTCATTCTTATTGAACAGCTTTGATATTTGGGGATTCAGTGTTCGATGTGGCTAAAGCACTGGTCAGTCTGCCGCACCTAACGTTTCTTAGTTTTAGCCGCAGTTACTCCCGTTGCTTTTTTTCTTACCGTTAACGCTGATCCCTCGTCCCCATAGGTCTAACTGGCATAAAGTACGGACGTTAAGAAAAAATTGCTTTAAGGTTTTTTAAAATATTTTATGCAAGTATGCGCGTGCGTATGTTTTAAAATGTTCTATGTATTGTAATGGGGAATGCCGATTTAGTTTTTGACGACTCATGCTCACTTGTAGGCTAACACCCATGTGGAAATTAATAAGTGATTTCATTGGTGATTTGTTTTTTGAAAATAAAAAAAGTGTTTAACGAGTTGCAGTTGAATTCGTAAGTACCCAATTTTGAAATAAAACAACGGGTGTGTCTTGTGTAAATCGGAAAACAAAACAACCACTGCGGCAGTAAATTTTATGTTCAAATTTGTTGAACCCAATTCTTGAATTTCATTTTTTAAAATACAAATCAATTTTCTTAGTTTATGGCGGATGTTTTTTGGTACTTGAGAACTACATTTGAGTAAAAAAATAATTGAAATCGTTAGAGCCAAATTTAGCAGTTATTTGACCAGTAAAGAGCGCAGGAAAAGATGTTTTAAACAAATAAAAAAACGGTACTCTGTTTTGGTAAACCAAATCCACATGCAAAATTTTATCAAAATCATTCAATTAGTTTTTACCTGCAAGTACGTGCATACTTCTATGCGCACAATTTACCACTTACTTTTCCTACTTTCTTTCATCATCTGACATTGGATCTTCTTTTTCTTCCTGATAATGTGCCCACAAAACACTTACTTCTGCAATGGATCGCCTGGTTTCTTCATTAAGTGGCAGAACCATTTAAGTCATTCTTCAATCCAATCGATTACCGTTTAAATTGCCTCCATTCCCTTACGTCTTAATCCTTTACGTAAGTAAATCCCCCTCGCCTGGAAACCAGAAGATAATCCATCTCGGTAACGGTAAACCTTGTCTTCATTTTCGTCGTCTCTATATCAAAACCTAAGCTGCTGACTCAGATATTCCGTAAGTATTCTTAAGTAATCGACTGCTTTTCCACACAAAAATGTCCAGAAATATTAAAAATTTAACCGTTATTTTTCAAAACAACCGCTAGATTAAATGCATTGCTATATTCAATAGATTGCTATATTTAATACATTTTTATATTTGTAATAGGTTGTTTATTTCCAATAGATCATTATATTCAATACATTGTTATATTCCAGAGATTACGATATTTAAAAAATGATTATTTTTGTATATTACTACATTCGATAGATTGTTATAATTAATGATTGTTATTTTCGATAAATTGCTATATTCGATAGATTGCTATATTTAATAAAATGCTACTTTCGATATATTGACATAATATAGATTGCTATATTCGTCTCATCCAAACAATCTGTCCAAAGATTGTTATTTTCGATATATTAATATATTATATAGACTACTATATTGATAGATTTTTATAATCGACATATAGTTTTATAGTTCTGTTGTCTTGTTAGAAGACATTCCGTAACCACTGTGAAATGCAAAGAGTTCATGTCCGCGGAAAACCACAGTAACTAAACTCCCAAATCCGTTATAGTGTTTTAGAACTTTTGTTTTTACGCTGTTTTTTTTAGTTTGTAAAAGTGAAAAGCAAAGATGAGTCCGACTTTAGATACAAAAGTTTAGGTCTAACAATGCATTGTTCAAGGATGGACAGTTCAAGTCAAGGTCAACAAAATTAGCGTTACTGACTACCGGCGTTACAAAATTAGCGTTACTGACTACCGGCGTTACAAAATTAGCGTTACTGACTACCGGCGTTACAAAATTAGCGTTACTGGTCTGAGCAATATTTTGTCATTTGCCGTTGCCATGCGGCAACATTTAGTACCGTGTTGTGTTACGTTTCATTATTTAATATATTTTAGATTTAATACGTATAGATGGATTAACGTCAAGTCTAAGATATTTGCTAAACTTAGTTTCGTTGCTTAAAAGGTGCCGATTAAAATTGAATAGCATCTTTCATCATTGCTTCCTGAAAATTCAGCAATTCATTTCCGCTTTTTATTTTTACTATAAAATCATATCAAAACAATTCCGTCGTCCTTTTCTTCTCAACTTAATTAACGTCAAGTCTAAGATATTCTCTAAACTTAGTTTCGTTGTTTAAAAGGTGCCGATTAAAATTGAATAGCATCTTTCATCATTGCTTCCTGAAAATTCAGCAATTCATTTCCGCTTTTTATTTCTACTATAAAACCATATCAAAACAATTCCGTCGTCCTTTTCTTCTCAACTTAATTAACGTCAAGTCTAAGATATTCTCTAAACTTAGTTTCGTTGCTTAAAAGGTGCCGATTAAAATTGAATAGCATCTTTTATCATTGCTTCCTGAAAATTCAGCAATTCATTTCCGCTTTTTATTTCTACTATAAAACCATATCAAAACAATTCCGTCGTCCTTTTCTTCTCAACTTAAAATATTTCGAGAGAACCATTTGGAATTTGAATGTGTACTCTGCCATCTCGACACAAAGTCACCCCGTTGCGACTGTCGCAAGCGGCTTGTTTCCCTTAGGGTGTGGATCACTGCAGCCGCACTCCTTTAGACTTAATTGAATTAAAAATTTGTCCTTATCTTCGAGCTATTTATAAATCTTTCAAGAATACATTAAAACTTGTTTTGATAACAAAAACGGTTAAAAATCTTGTTTTCCGGTAATCAGTTCGAAACGTTTTGTCCAAAATTTGCTCGCGTGTTGTCTTTATGTAACAAAAAAGAACGTTATGTTTGTTATATTGTGATATAGTTGTGATTTTGTTATATTGTGTTTACTATATTGTGATTGATTCGGAAAAATTCTGAAAAATATTTTAATTTTCCAAAATCTGTTCATAAAAATTTGTTAACATTTCGGTCTTGTATTGGAAATACAATATAAAACGTATACAAATTTTGAAAAAGAATTAGTTCTGGAATGAATAGGAAAAATGAAAAAAAAATTGTGGATCTCGGAGAGTTACCGACAGAAGAAAAATTTGTTAATGATATCTTTGCTGAAGTATATATATGTATAGTGAACAAACTTCCGCTTTCTGCCATATAATGCGAGTTTTCTGCTTGAGATTTAAAGGCTACAATGTACTGCATGCAGAATGTATTTTTTACATTTTCAATATAGTATATGACTAAGTCTGTTGATAATATATAGATAAATCAAGCCAGTATAAATCTCTCTCTCTCTCTCTCTCTCTCTATATATATATATATATATATATGTATATATATATATATATATATATATATATATATATATATATATATATATATATATATATATATATATATATATATATATATATATATATATATATATATATATAGTATATAGGCTATATCTTTTAATTACTTTTTAATTTCGTTACGACAACTTGGGTCATACTGTATATAATTTGAATCACAAAATGTTTTATCATGTAAATTTGTTGAAAATAAGTTCTGGCTTATATATAAAATATTACTTTAGTTTTCTGAACCGTAATTATTTTGAAGATATGTTTACAAATATTTTATTTTGTTTAAATAAACAAATATTTGAACAAAGTGTAGATATTATTTACTGTAGCTATAGTAAAAGATCAGCTGTTTTATATTAATTCGTCACGATCAGCTGATTTCATTGAACAGCTGTCAGGCTATAATAAGTTTCAGGTTATGTTCTAAAAAATTTGATATGTTAGCAACAATTATTATAAACGTTCACAATACTTTCCAATATATTATGAAAGATTACAACGTGCACGTGTTCTTCAATAGTTAAAGGAAAATACTGAAACCAATGCAACAAAACGTTTTCTTTTAATACTCGTGTTCAGTTATCGAAAAGGATGAAGAAAAAGAAACAGGCAGAAATAGAGGGACGAAATTCGTTCACTCGTTTACGTTTCATATTTTCGTTATATTAAAAATGTTAGCGATAGTTTTTTCTATTCACTTCTCTCCCCTAAGGTAACATTAAGAGCTTCGCTTCAATGAGCCCTTGGCCGCTGGCTTTTTTGATTTGTTTACTGTCGATCTGTAAGTTTATTTAATTTAAAATATGTTAACTAAAACATTCAAGAAGTTATTTTTCTTTGTTTTTCCCAATAAGACAAAAACTTTGGTATGAGAGTCAAATTTAAAAATTTGTCCGATTTTTCTGAAACTTGGTTTAGTAGAGGCTATTTTATTACTGTTCGCAAAATATCGTCACTTTGACCCAATTGTTGCAATTTTTTAAAATGAAAACCTTAAAATTATTTGTACTTACTTCCAAAATGGTTTTACCTGTTTAGCGTAATATTGTTAAATTTTAACGAATAACGAAGCCTCAAATACGTAATGTTTAACTAATTTAAAATAAGTGTAAATAGAAATCTAAGATAAAATATTTATCTGCGTTACTAAAAACGTTTTGAAAACAAAAAGTGTTTTATAATAAAATATTCCTATATGTAGTGTGGAATTAAAAAAATATTTTAATCTGTCCGAATTTAATGGCATATACAGTTTTTATAGTCTTATTCACGAATATGTTTAAACAAAATATAGCGTGTTGGCCCACGAAATGAGCAGGATTTTTCTCCTAGTCTCTATATATGACACAAATCTCTGTTCCTGCCTACAATGCTTCGAACCTTGTTTTCGGGAATATAGTGAGAAAGTTTGTGCAATGTTCGTTGCCTAGTTTAGACTTTTGATTGACGAAATAATGCGTCAATCATACCCTTCAAATACAACGAAAAACATTTAAACATTCGTTATAACTCACATTAAATTATTTTAAATCACAGATATATTATAATGATACTAGTGTATTAACTTATTATGAGATTTTAATGCCCGGCTAGAACAGGATAAAGTACAAAATGCAAGTTCTACTGTGTAGATTATTCTTCCACTACTGGCGCTTAACTCGCATTACAATCTGATGGCTGCAGGTGGTAAACTGCGGTTTAATTTTTCTTACAAAAATACTACATTAAAAACGTTGCCGATGAAATATAATGCTCCTATTTAATTCACAAGGGACTTGTGACTTTAATTTAAATATACTTTCTGTTATTTTAACACAGAATCTTTATTACATGTGTTTTTAACAAAATTATTTTGTAATGGAATGATTGTAATCTTTAAATCACGGCTTGGTTTACAGTCAGAAAACACGAACGTATTTTAAAAGTTATGTATCCAACCTGCTCATAACACTGTACTTTATAAAAAATATAATTTTGAAAAACAAGCAAATCATAAAAGAGGAAGAACATTTTTTTAATCACAAATTGAAGACCTGTAAGCACCTTGTTTCAAATATAAACTACAATTTAGATAATTTAAATCTCATGTCGTCTGCACTGCTACGACGCGGACTATACAACTTGTAGCGTACGACTTTTGAAACGTACTCGTGCCCAAACATGACCTTTTAATCGTACTCTACTCGCTATTATGCATACACTGCGAAAAATGTGTATAAAACTTTCTGAAGTTTTTGATACATTTTTCAAAAGACGCTTTTTTAGGTCCATAAATTCAAAAATATATATAATACGAAAAAACCTAGCGCACATTTCTTTGCTCTGATCCAAACTAAAATTATACAGTTATTCCCAGATTTTTTGTGCGAAAAATGTTTTGAATAGGTCTATTTAAACTCTTTGTATACGAAAACATTATAGACAACACATATTTTTACCTTTAAGATTTTATCCATAACTATTTTTTTTCATCAACCCTTATATTTTCCTGAGTCCTTAGATAAAACTATTTTCGAAAACTATTTTAGTGATCGATCGCATTGTTTACTGTAAGAGGTACGCTCAGACAGACACGTGCTCGATTACAGGGTCTTTCGTTTTAACTACTCATCCTAAAAATATATCTAATTTGTGAATGTTTTTCTATCAGAAACGTTTGATCATAAATGAAGATTCATAATTCAAGTCAGAGTACTAACTTTGTTACAAAAGGAATTTACGGTAAAAGAGTATTCTTGTTTACTTTCAAGACTTACGATACCAAATGATTCTTTTGGGATAAAGGTTATACAAATTTGGAATAAAGTTTGACATACGTTTTTGTAGTTATTATAAAATCTTTTAACGTGTTTAATAGTTTCCTCAAATACTATCTCGGATAAAAAAATAATTATCAAAACAATTTCTTTAACTCGATTTAATTTGTTTTATTTTAATTACAAAGAAATATTTTTATATTAGGATTTTAAATCAACATTTCGTTTAACGTAAAACGGAAAAAGGAAATTATAAATATATTTTTACTGGTATTCATTTTTGTAATATTTAAATGCACTTTGTGAAATTGAAGTCATTATTTTATAATTTTAAAATACTGGACAAAGCATGAGTAATACTGTTTTCGAACAAAATTAATGTAATTAAAATCTCAAACGAGACGAATTTAAATTTACTGTATTTAATTGAATATAACGTTTTTACTAATGAAGGATGTTATGTGTTAGTTAATATATTAAATTAGTTCAATTAAAAATACTAGTTTGTTTACTATTTGAATATCAAATTTATAAAAAAAACAACCTTAATGGTTTTTAATGTGTTATTTACAGATTTGTCGCTTTGTTGCTTTGTTATTGTTAAAATAAAAGGAATTTTAATTAATATAAGAATTGCAGAACAAAATATTGGACATGAAAACAATCGGATTTGATATTTAATTCTAGAAAGGAAATATACGTTATATTAACAGAGGCAGTCAGTTGTTGACCAGCCAGCATTGTCAGTAGGTATATTTCCTAATAGTTTTTGTGTAATTAATTTTTTCCCAGAAGTCAAACGTCTGGTTGAGTGTCGCTACCTTCTGAACATGTTTTATCGCAAGTTCAATTTACGTGACACTACCTATAGTAGCATTATGTATTTATTTTCACAATTTTTGTGTTTTACTGAACTTAGGTTTTTTCAATTTTTGTTTATAGTATTATTATAGGTAATCACTTGCGTTTGAATATTCTATATAGACTAGCTGCACCTTTTGACGTCCCTCGCAGTACCCGAGTCTAATACACACTTACACTTACAACACTACACTTACTACTTTAACACTTTACACTCGCACCTACATTTAGGGAGGTGATAATGGTCTTAATGTGCTTTTCACCTTAAAATAACAAAAATTAAAATAAATTGAATGTTCTTAGTGAAACTTTTTTTTTGTGTTTTACATGATTTCGTTAGACAAAATTTAAGATAGGTGGCCGAAAAACTAAACGATGGTCATTATACTTGTTCTATAATATGGCTTATATTTCGCTTGTGAAATCGTATGCCATTTGTCTGCAAACGTTTTTAAATTAAATGGAATGAATTCTATTCCCTTGTTCAAGCCAAGATTTTTCCCTAAATCTTTACAAAGGTTTACGAAAACCTTGGAAAAAATACGAGTTAATGAAAAAAATATAAACTGGGATCTAAGAACGACAATAGAGGTCGTAGGAGACTTCAGCTGAATGAGATATGTTGTTCCAATGCCTGACTAGAGAGGCGCAAGGAAGTATTGTGCTTTCTGCGATGTCAGGAAGAAGAGGATGACAACTGTTACTGCAACTGCGGCAAAGCTATTTGTAGCGTACATCACAGAAAAGTTTGCCCTGACTGCAGCTATATATATATATATATATATATATATATATATATATATATATATATATATATATATATCAAATCAAATGTGAACACTATACTTTTTATGTCTTTTTATGTTTAATATTAAGAAGTTTTAGTTAATTTTGGAAAAAAAATATTTAAAAAATTTTTTTAGTTATATTCCAATAAACATGGTCCAGTTATCAATGACCAACGTATGTCGCTGGCTACTTTGAGTACAATATAATATATGTTGGTTATATATAATATATTAATATAATATATATATAAAGTGTTATTTTATTATGTTTATAAGCTATTACATTACTGAAACCATTATATATTATATATGAAACCAGCTATTATATATATATAAAACCATAACATTGTTTTGTTCTAACTTTTCAACTTTTCAAAACTTTTCAAAATTTCAGCAAAAAAATATTTATCTATAACCATTTTTTATCAATAATTTCGTTGGCGGATTTTTTTATGGGAAAACTATTATTAGATTGTTTGTAGATTATTAGGTTGTTGTAGATTATTAGATTGTAATCCAATTTTCGTCTCTTATAAATTTTAAGCGACAACACCGTAGAAAAGTTTTTATAAACATTTTATGGCACTTTAACCTTAAACTATTTGCTTACAGCAAAATCATTTCACTGTAAGTGCGACTATTCAATAACTTTAACAGATGTAGTTGAAGTTTTGTATTAAAAGCGATGTTTATTGCGGATTTCTAAACTAATTTTCTTTCTGTTAACTGTTTCTGACAAACTGTATTTTTTAATTTTTTTCGTGAGCTCTTAAGAGCTTGTTTGTCGGCATAGGTTACGAGTTAAATGTTTACTTTTTCTTTAAATACTTACCGGCGTGTCCGAGGTGTAAGTCTGTTGCTTCTCTGAATTTGCACACTTCAAAGTCGTACGTTCGATAATTTAGTTACTGCTGTAAGTTTTTCTTCTATCGGCGATCTTTCGTCCGGTACGCCATGATAGCCTCCATCTTCATTTTCATATTCTTACTGAAAAAACACATTTCTTGCCTGTTTGTCGGTGATAGATATGTAGATTTTTCCGTATCTCTGGGTTACTTTTAGAATTTATATTTGTTATAAACAAATTTTATCAAAATTGTATTTTAAAGAAATACATGGTCCTAAAAATATTTTTCATTATTATTCCAACAAAATATACAGCTTTCTAAGAAATCCTATTTGAAAGTTTTCTAGAAAAAAGTAGAATACAAAAATAGTATATATGACAGTACATAAATCAAGGTCGGTCTAGCGAATTTAAAAAGGTAAAATAGGTAAAAAAACTAAACTGTACCCTGACCTCCATGGAGTTTTTGGTTAATTCTACCGCTTACTATTTTGTATTTAGAATTAGGTACATTGACTTAAATTATACTTCATATAACACGATTCTTTAAAATTTAAGCATATTCTGATAACAATATTATGTGAAAAATATTTTTTCCGTTTAGGTTTTTTTCACGATAAAATTTTGGAAATGAAGATGGCAAAATGTGAAAAAGTTTCGGACCTGATGTTATCATCTAAAAAGCTCATATCCAATTTAAATTCCGTAAAATAACTGTTAATCAACAATTTATGCGCTATTGTTTCAGTCACGGACTCATGATAATCGTAAGACTTGTTTTTCTTAAGAGACAATTTGTCTATCTAAAACATCATACAAATTCCAAAAATACTATTTTTTATATCATCATATCTTCATAACACATTTTTCCGTATTAAACACGTGTGTTTTTCTTTTCAACTTAAACATTCCAGTGAAACTTTTGTAAACTACTGGATTGTGTGTCGATCACGTGATTTGTTTTCTCCAACCCTATTGAAGTTCAGTCAGCTGTGCGGATTCCCAGAGTGTCACAATGGTTGTTTATGTCTACGCCTTAAATGTAAAGTGCCGGCTGATATTTTCAAAGCTGAACTTTGCAGAACTTTTGTCTTCAAAGAATGATATTCTCGTATTTTCATAACAAAGCCCGCTAGCATAAAGCGAAATAATTCAAAGTTTAATATTTTTATTCGGGCTATATTTTATTTTCGCCCACTTTGAGGGCAAAGCACGTCCTCTACATTCGACCTTGGACTGTAGCCTCGCTTGATGTAATAATACAAGATAATATGTTAATAAACACATTAAATTATCTAAAACAAACTTCAACACTGGTTTTGTACAATTTAATTGTCAAAAATTTGTAAATATTTTGAAAAATGAAACAGCATCGGAAGACAACGTTTATTCTAAATCAACTGAAATGTTAAATAATTGAACAATATTTCTGAGGTTGTTATTTATGCCGTGTATTGTACTTTCATTCAAAGTTGTTAAAAAAATGTTTGTCATAATTACATCTATTACATACACACACACACACACACACTGCAACGGTCATTTTACAAATTGCTTAACAAATAGTCTTATTAAAATTATTAATAAAATAAAAATATAAATAGGGTGCAGCTCAATGCAGGAGGGCGTGTCTTTGTAGTCATTCAAATGGTGCACTGAGATACCTGCAACCTCCAAGTGTACTTTATACTGACTCATGCATGCAGTGCTCTTTAAGGGCGGGCGTATAGCATTTCCCTAGCTACTCAATGGATCAACATTAGTAACAGTTTAAAATATATTGAGCGGGATATGGCCGCACAATAAAAAACTTATCAAAAACTCTACAAGAGTAAAGAGGAAGGGGTAAAATTGAAAAAAAAATAGCAGAGAAAGCATCTGCAAGCACCTGAATAACGAACTGGGAAATGGGGGACTTTACACCTTGAATTCTCTCCAAATTCTAGACTTTATGAAGTGACGGACTGTAGAAAGCATCGTAACGAACAACTCAGGAATAAAGAAAGGGGACACAATAGATCTAACAAGGTAGCTGTGCAATAGTGACATTAGAATTCATTCGTAAGTACAGTGCAGCTGTTATAATACGTAATTTTAATTTATAAGATAATAGAATATATAAAACAACCGCGCACGCATCTGTCTTGCTAAAAGGATTCAAGAACTAATAACACAACAAAAACTAACATTTCGACATGCGAAAATCAAGACTGACACAACAATTGATATCGTGGACAAGTTTGTCCAGCAAAATCTCTTCTTTGTATTCAGCTTTGGATTTTGAATAAATTAGCATTTTTATTCGGTTATTTGTGTGCACAAAGTGGAACACAACAGCGTATATCGAAGTGATTATCTGGGTGATGAACATTCGTTAAAATCACTCCAATGAAGCATCTGCGCTACTTGATTACATTGTATTTTAATAGTTAAGTTACGTGCGTGCAAAATAAAATATAAAAAACAAACGCTTTCCAGTTTAAGTTCTCTTTTCAGTTTGATACTCTAATGTAAACACATTTTAGCACTTTGGAATTCAAAGGTTAAAGCGTTTTAATACCGTTTACATTCTCGACTTAATGTACAAGTTTCTGTCTTCTGTTTCTTGAAACTGTGATTGTTCCAGATTACGCTAAGCTTTTATAGGCAGACAAAAGTTTGGAATCCAATTTAATTTAAGACACACACACACACACACACACACACACACACACACACACACACACACACACACACACACACACACACACACACACACACACACACACACACACACACACACACACTCACACACAGTGGCTGAATTTTTATTGAAAGGATCAACATTTTATTTCTGGAAACTCTAAATTTATCAGTTCAGAAGACCAACTATCCTAAAAAAACAATAACTAAATATCCAGAAAAAATATTAAAAAAATCAATATCCAGAAAAAACATTTAATTTTTACAAATAATTATTCAGGTAACCAATTATTCAGTAAACTAATTATCCAGAAAAAACAATAACCAGATAACCAATGATCCAGAAAACGAAATATCCGGGGAACCGATTACCAGAAAACTTAAGAATTAGGAAACTTAATTCATTTAATGCAGTTGTAAATGGAGACCGCACTTAAAACGTGCATTATAATTAAATAGAATTAGTTAGAATTCTTTACGAAAGAATGATCTTTTGTTCTGTAGTTGAAGAACTTTCGGTCTCCCTTTTTCTACCTAGAAGGAAGCAATTATGCCTTTGTCTTTCTTTTTTAGGGTTCTGAAGTTTAATAATTCGTGAAGCAAGTCGACAACTTCAGTCAGTTAGAAGGATAGCTTATTGGAAGTTAGCCTATCGATTGTTTCCTGGTAGAAAATAAGTTTGAGCATTCAGGAAATGGTACAGGACCGTTTAACTTTGCGCTTTTGAAAGCCGCAATTATTAATGCAGGAAATAATGTGGAGAATTCTTCTTTGTTGAAACTTTTATCTATCACTTGTAGGATTCTGATAGAAGTCAAAGTAAAACAATTCATTATTAGTATTTACATAACGTTCTACAACTGTCTTTGGTTTTTCTACTTTTGCAGTACATTTAGATAAATAAAAAATTGCTCTCTCCCCTCTCTTTTCTCTTTCCTTCGCTACCTATCTCGTTCGTCTTTTGTAAAATATTTTTTGCTCAGCCTCATATCGGTATGTCATAAACATTACTTCTTGGCTAAATCGTGAATACACAGGTCACTTAATGAGAAGAGTTGATTATGCTGGAGAAGAACAGAGGAAAAGGTGGAGAAATTTAAGAGTTTGGTTACATTTACTTCTATTGATTAACCAAATTCTAGAAATATGACGATTTTAAAGTTTTTGTGCTTTGTTCTGGAAGTCTAAATGTGTACAGTATTGAGATTGGTTGGCCCGAGGATTGACGGCAGTATTGTCAATATTATTGATCGTATTAGGTATGACAGTATTGAGACAGATTGGATAGATGATTGACGGCTCTATTGTCAATATTATTGATCACGTAAAGTAGGACAGTATTGAGACAGGTTGGTCATATGATTGACGGGTGTATTGTTAGTATTATTGATCATATAAGGTAGGATAGTATTGAGATTAGTTGGCCCACAAATTGACGGCTGTGGTATGCAAAGATTCAATGACTTATACGTTTCTTTTGAATGCAAAAAACGCCTCGGTAAAAATAGCTTTAAAATGAAAAAAATTGAAAACAATAAAGTAGATACGTGAAAACTACACGAATATGAAACAAATTTCTTCGAAATCAGGTTATTAGTTTAGTCTTCGTGCGTGTGATAGTGGTCGATGTAGCTAAGACCCTGTTAAGTATTCTGCGTCTTGGAATTGTTCTTACCTTACCAAGTTGCTTTGAGAGACAATTATTGTCCTTGTTTCATTCTTCTTGATTAAAGACATTATGTTCGCTAACATAATAATATTTCTATCGAGAGAGTAATTACAACATAGTATCATATTTAAAAAAAAATAGTATTGTCTAAAAATGGCGTTTGTCAGGAAGTGATATTAAAAGGATAGGCTACATTTTGAGAAGTCATTCACACAAAAAATCCTTATGTCAGGCGTGGAACTACTCTAAATTTTAAATAAGGGATAGCGCTGTAGTGATTCTGCACAATTTTAAAAGACACTCTTCCAATAGACTCTTCAGCGCTTTTGTTAAGCTTCAGAATGTAGTCGGGACCGGTGGGGGGGGTTCTTGTTCAGAAATGTTTCAATATATTCAGAGCGCAGAGCAATAGAAGGGGAACTGATCCAGTAATATCATGCAGCGGTATCAGTGACACTAATGTGGCGAATATTCTGACGTGAACCGTTTAAGTGGAAACAGGAATCTATTATGCGAATTTGTTCGTGTAGGGATCTTTGGGCTTTGGTAAGGTCTCTGCTCAAGCGAGCATCTGATAGAGTCTCGAGGAGAGTGATCCTGGTAATGGAGCGTTATTTGTAGTAAAACCTGATCCGGTATCATGATCTCTAGTGAATTTCCACTGAAAAAAATAGCTGACGAAGGAGCCATTATTGTAAATCCCAGACCTGGAACTTTGAAATGAGCTCCGATTGTGTGTGTGTGTGTGTGTGTGTGTGTGTGTGTGTGTGTGTGTGTGTGTGTGTGTTAGCAATCTTACATTTACAATTACAGCCAGATAATTTCAAAGTTGGCACAAAGTCGATTTTAGTAACAGCTTAAATTCATTACCTAGGGATATTTTTTGGAAATATTCCAAATTACTGTCATTAAAAAATATTGTGTTTAACGCTTTTTTGAAAAAGTAATTTCACCATTGTAATCAGCGTAAGCATTTGTATAGAGTTTAAAATTTTCCAATCATGGTAAAAATACCGGAACAAATATGACGGTGGTCAATGTTTGATTGCGTATTTTCAATATAAGTTGAAAATTTCAAATAAAGGTTGTAATTTAAAATAAAAAAATGTTAAATAAAAAAAACATTGTTCGGCATAAGCTACAATATTCAGCGAGACAGGCGGGTCTTGTGACTGTACATTATTGTTTTACCAAGTTAGCGTCCAAAATTCGACAAATTATTGGAACTTGTCAATAAGTTTTTTTAGTAACAGCTTGAACAAGCCTATAACCGATAAAAACCCATTTAAAGTGGAGGTTTTTAAAATGCGTACGAAAAACAATTATTTTTCTTATAAGATTTTTCAAATCTTATTAAGGTTATCTATTAAGATTAACATTAAATACTCAAGGTTAAAGTATTTTATAACTTCGAACTTTTATGATCTATTGTGCATCTAAGCATCTTTGATTCTAGTTTAATAGACTGGTTCTTTCAGTAAAATTTATCAGTCCACTGAATAGCTCATTCCGCTGAAGGTCATCAGCGACCTGCTACAAGAGGTCGCCTCATAATAATAGATCATGTGGCCCGCATTCCTCCGCGCATAACCTACACGGTTTCATCCTGATACTTTCCTGTTTTTTACTGTAGTTGTCGACTATAAAATCTGTAAATAGTATTTTAAATTTATTTAAATATAAGACTTCAACAATTTTTTTTAGGAAGTAATAACGTCAAAATGTTTTTAATAAAAAATGGTCGAGATATGAGCGTAACAAACAAACACTTTAAGTTTTATTAAAATATTGAAACTAGTCCTCAGCAGTATCCAAGCACACACATGAAGTACAGGAAGTTGTACAGGACGTTGTGCAGGAAGTTGTATAGGAAGTTGTACTGGAAATTGTACAGTAAGTTATACAGGAAGTTGTGCAGGAAGTTGTACAGGACGTTGTGCAGGACGTTGTACAGGAAGTTGTGCAGGACGTTGTACGGGAAGTTTTACAGGACGTTGTACAGGAATTTGTGCAGGAAGTTGTACAGGAAGTTGTGCCGGACGTTGTACAGGACGTTGTACAGGATGATGTGCAGAAAGTTGTACAGGACGTTGTGCAGGAAGTTGTACAGGAAATTGTACAGGAAGTTGTGCAGGAAGTTGTACAGGACGTTGTACAGGAAGTTGTGCAGGACGTTGTACGGGAAGTTGTACAAGACGTTGTACAGGAATTTGTGCAGGAAGTTGTACAGGAAGTTGTGCCGGACGTTGTACAGGACGTTGTACAGGATGATGTGAGAAAGTTGTACAGGACGTTGTGCAGGAAGTTGTACAGGAAATTGTACAGGAAGTTGTGCAGGAAGTTGTGCAGGACGTTGTACAGGAAGTTGTGCAGGACGTTGTACGGGAAGTTGTACAGGACGTTGTACAGGATGATGTGCAGGAAGTTGTACGGGAAGTTTTGCAGAAAGTTGTACAGGAAGTAGTTGTACACTTCCCTTTGACTCAGGAATTTAAATAAGAAAAAATGGTTTAAAATCTCAAGATTTATTCGTGATCACTGAATTTGTCTTAGTGTCAGGCAATAAATTAGACGCGGTTTTAAATTGAATAAAAAGTCAATTAAATTTTGGGTTATTTGTCAGATATTTCTGTAATATCTTTGTTATTTCTAGACATAAATTGACAGCACGATGCCTCGCTTATTTAAATACTAATAAATAATATAATAATGGCATCACGCAACTCTCTTGTTGACGTGATAAAAGAATATGAAAAAATCCTGAATTCAAAATCGCAATTAGCATTGCAAGTCTGCATGTACAAGTATTTCAAATTGTTTAATTACATTTAAAATACGAAAATTGAACCCTCGTCTCTGTGAAATACATTTTTTAAAATTTCAATCGAATTTAAAAATTCGAAATTCTAATTTATTTTGTATTTAACTCTCGTTGCCGTAGTGAGATCATATTTTCAAAGGAATATGAAGAAAAATAAGTTAATAATTATTAAAGATTTGGAATAGCTGCCATTTTGGAACCATGAAATTTATTTTGTTAACAAACTTGTCTACGGTATTTTCAAAATCGATATTTGTGCTATGAATCTTATAGAGCAGATATTTCTAACAAAATTATATATATATATGTGTGTGTGTGTGTGTGTATGTGTGTGTGTGTGTATATATATATATATATATATATATATATATATATATATATATATATATATGACTCCTTAAAAAGTGGTCTACATTTTCAAGATCGGCGCTCATTTTGGAGTCCAGGGTTTTGGTTTTGCTGTGATTACCAATAGCTCATTTTCCAATGTAAATTCGGTATTAAAACAAAATATTTACATTATAAAATAGCCTAACATTCCCGTAGGGCATTAATACATTTCAAGTTAAAAATATTGAGAAGAATAAAAGAGTATACCCCAGTGGTTTTCACTTATCCCTTGAGCATAATTTAGCCATTTGCAAAGCTTGTAACTTATCTTCGGCTATGGTTTAAGTAAGCTTTCTTTTCTCACGGGGCTAAGATAAGACTGTGTTCTATAAAGGAATGAATTATTTATCTGAGTACAACATTATTATAAACTTACACAGATTCCCACAACCTACGTAAATAAATGTATTCAGAATGTATTTCTTTATCTAGTACATATAGGTTGATAATAAAATGTATAAAGACAATATGGCTTGATTTGTCGTTGCTCATATATAGATAGATTACAGAACGACTTACTCCTTATCTAACAGAGTAACACGGGTTATTCTTCTAATGAAGTTTTAGACGAATAATTTTATACTTCAGTTAAATATGCACGCATTAACAAAATCATTTAACATATACATATTCAAAACATTGTATTTAGGGACGAATATGTACATAAGAAATAATCGTTGCACGCAGCTGTCTCGCTGACGTGAGGGAAGAGGACTTCCAATAGTTCTTTTTTTTTACCCTAACCTTTACTTAAAATTCTGATTTCAGAATCATAAACAGTATTACATTTACCATTTTAAACATTCAATTTGCATTAATTGAACCCTGCCGGCCGTGAAATTGAATTTCTTTGTTTCAAGTTCGAAATTCTAATTTCAGCAATTTTTAGGCTTATTAAAATTAACAAACATATTTTGGGTACAAAAGATATGAATTTAAAAAAAATGAAATAGCTGCCATTTGAAACTGTTACAGCGAATTTTACTGGTTAATGTACATGCCAAGTTATTAACAAAACCTAATTTTGTGTTAAGCTTGATTCAAATAGGTTTAAAACTGCTAAACTCACACACACACACACACACACACACACACACACACACACACACACACACACACACACACACACCTATTTATGTGTAATGTATATATAAATTGTAACAACCTCTCAAAAAGTGATCTGGAGGTGGGGATTGGCGCTAATTTAAAAGTCGTGAGTCTGGGTCTTATGATACGCGTTCTAATGAAAAATCGCTAAAAATTGAAAAAATAAAATAAATTACACATTCAAGAAAATGAATTTTCTCGAAAATCTGAAGTATATATTATTTTTATTATTATCTGCGTATAGACCCTGTTGGATCACGCTAAGCACTCCGGCTCATGTCTTGTTCCTTCTAATCCTCCACACCTCCCTCATCCTGTCCCCATGGATCCTCCTCCGCTCCTATATATATATATATATATATATATATATATATATATATATATATATATATATATATATAGTAATAATATCAATAATAATATATACTTCAGATTTTCGAGAAAATAAATTTTCTTTAATGTGTAATTTATTTTATTTTTTCCAATTTTTAGCAATTTTTCATTAGAACGCGTATCATAAGACCCAGACTCACGATTTTTAAATTAGCGCCAATCCCCACCTCCAGATCACTTTTTGAAAGGTTGTTACAATTTATATATACATTACACATAAATAGGTGTGTGTGTGTGTGTGTGTGTGTGTGTGTGTGTGTGTGTGTGTGTGTGTGTGTATACAGAGTATAGAAATAGTTTTTGAAGATGGAGGTTTTCCGAAACGCGTCAACGAAAGAAGAATTGACGAATTTAGGGAAGGCAGATTATTGTACTGAACATATTGACAAATTATTGAGCTAAATTCTCATATTCAGATTTTAATTAAAAATTATGATATTTTAAAAAATAACACAACCACTGAACAGTGTATGGTAAATAGAATCAAAGGAAACCGTTTTGGGTTTTTTTTAACGATTTCTTCTGATCTGGTTTTGTTTGGGTGGTGGAATTTTCACACATCTTATTTAAATCCTTTTTTGGATTTCCTTTAATTATTTTTAAGAAATATTAGTTTAATTGATTTTAACTAAAAAATAAAAACATTTAAATTGTAAATAATGATAAATAGAAGATTGAAACTCGCGTAACACTTGATCAGTAGTCTCTACAAATATGACTGCGGGCCATTCTCGCCTGAATTATTAATGTTTAATAATAAAACATTTTAATAAACATCATGTTCATCTTGTGTTTATTTTTTATAATCAAAATTAAACATTAAAGTTCTCCTTTCAACTTTCTCTAAAAGGTCTATGGTAACTTTCAATGTGTTAGTGCCAAGATTTACCCTTCAAAGGGAATATAAATTATAGGTTATGCCTAAGGCAGGCGTGAGCGACAAAGTACTTTTAAAGTAGGATAAAGGGACGGACGCCTTAGCATATATTATGTGCGCAGGTAAAGTTACTTCTAATTTTTCTTATTTTACTTCCACGTTAAGTACAGTATACATAAAGTACAGCTATGTATTGATGTATTTTATATACAGCTGAAGTCGATATTTACCGTTATAGATCGATAGGATTTTAGTAAAAAGTGAATTTTACTTTGATGTGTGTGTGCTCGCGCGCGCGAACATAAGTGTACTTGCGCATAAGTTGTAATTTGACCAGCGTATGTATACACACCCTCGCTATTTGATCCGATGCGTTCTTTGATCCAGTACTTCACCAATACCTGTATTTTGTATTTCTGAACTATTTTTGATGACGAAATTGCCTGAAAAATTCCGAAATCAGGGGGATATTCTACAGTTGGATTTTGAAAATGCGTTCGCGTGTATTTTTGAACTCTAGCATCTGCAAATTTTCCCAATTGAATACAAACATGCCACAACGAGAGCTGAGGCAATCTAGTTACTCAACAAAAGTTGTTTAACCATATCAAAATGACGGTCATTCGAAATCATTAAAAATTCGTATAGGTTTTTATGCTTTAGGATATTATGCCTTTTGGAAATCTGCTTAAACACAATCATATATTAGAGTTTTAAATTCGTTATAAAATATATTTAATGGCAATCAGAGTTAATTTTCGTGTTTTAGAGTAATTTTATATATCACGCAGATTTTTTTGATGATCAGACAGTGAAATTAAATTTTCAAACAAAATTTAAGGAAAAACAAATAATGTTATATGTTACTTTTACACAACGATTATTTATATGTTCCATAACATTTATACGTTATTAACAGTCACCATAAAGATACTTCATAAAAAAAAACTGTCCAGATTTCTTGTACAAAAAACAATATATATATTCGTAAGAAAAACTTGTGAAGTTCAGAAAGATGAACAAAAGCTTTTTAATTGCCCCTTCATTGCTATTATGCGCTGATATTTCTTATGACACTTAGGGGCATATTACGCTGTCAAAAAACGTGAAATTTATTTAATCATTGATCTTTGATAAAATATGTCTGACGGTTCTTTGATAAACTAACCCTTTTATCAAACTTTGATAAATCTTTGACATGTTGTAACCCTTGCAAAGACTTTCAAAATACCAAGATATAACATCAACATTTTGTTATTTTCTGTTTGTGTCACATTATTCCTTTCGTTCTTTTCCTTTCATTACAATTTAAAACAATGATGAAATTATTATGGACTTTTGAAACAGTAAAAACTTTAATTTTGCAATACCAAAAAGAAGATTGTTTGTGGAATATCCACACTAATGCTTAAAAAAATCAAGATCTAAAATTCTCTCTTTCTTAAGAATTTTCTATTCGTATCACGACCTTCCGAATGCAATTCATAATTAATAGTGACATTACATCTGGTATATTTCTGCTTTGCGTACATGGTCGGACCCAAACTCGTGTTTCGTTTTCTTTTTCTTCTCTTCTTATTTAGTAGCGACATAGCAAGATAAGGTCTTAAAGCAGCAGTATAACAAATCAAAATTATTCAATTCGAAAAATATATCTAGTTGATTACCCAGCTGTTCAAAGAAACAAGTAGCCTAATATGTTTCGTTTAATACAACTTTGGCAAATAGTTGAACATGACATATGGTCAAAGTTTCATCAAATATTTGACAAATATCTCTGAAAGTGTAATATGCCCCTGAGTGTTACGACATCAACAATGCAGTGACTACGTTATGAACTGCCTTCATTAGTTTATCCCCAATATGTAACAACTGTTCAGTGTTACATTTCCTAAATAACTTTTTCAATATAGACTGAGCTAAATGACTAACAAAACTGGCTATAATAATTTCGTTAACAATATTATTAATCGTGGCACGCAAATGTTTTGCTGACGTCATGAAAGCGAATTTCACAAAAATCCGACACAATGGATTGATTATTTTACATGTTTGCGAAAATCTGATTACGTCATTATAATTTACATTTAAATGGAATTTTAAACTGATGACTTGAAACGGCCGCAGATTCGGAAAAGTACAACGGATTTTGCTGGTTAACGGACACATAGGAAATTCGAGAGGTTAACAAAATCTATTTGTGTGCCAAGTTTGAATTGAATGGGACCGTAATATGGAAAACACACACACACACACACACGCGCGCGCGCGCGCGCGCGCACACACACACACACACACACACACACATTAACCTAGTTTTTGTGTTCAAAAGCCTCTTAAAAAGTAATATTTCATTCATCACTCATGAATGATGAGCTGTGTATTATGATGACCATTCAAATAGCTTATTCTTCTCATAACATTCTCTTCTCATAGGTAAAGTATAATTTTTTCATGAGTATGTCTAATTTTTATTAAACCAATATTTGATACATGAAGTAAATGTACGGGTCATGGATGAAATAAATCGCGAAAAGCAATAAACGTTTTGAAGCTCTGGTGAGCACAGAGTGAGAAAAAACTAACCGGAGTTTAACATGACTAACTCATCGCGGTTTGCAATCAGCCGCTGAACACAGTTTTAATTGATTTTGTACAATCCTTTGAGGGTCCGATTACGGAATTAACTTGCCAATTCTTGCGAACAAATCAACAAAGAATAATTGGTTTTATTTTTAAAGCGTCGTTACTTTTCTAAACTGAAATAAACCGGTAAAAAAACATAAACAAGCGGAATTTTATTTTAGGATATTTGGTATTTAAATGGGCGGTTTGCTCTTGGGCATTGCCGAGAGAACAGCAACGCTGTGTCTATAGAAAACCATTTTACATTAGGTACGAGGCTGGCTAGGGATCCGCATTTGTGTTTATAGGACTGTAGCTAGTAGCAGGGTTTGTTTAGTTGAGTATGCTATGGATAGGTGAATATGCAAGCAACACAAGAAACGATAGAATTGAATAAATGAATGTCTTCCTAGGATTACTATTGCAATCCTCCATTAATTACAGTGCCTTCTACAGTCCTAGTCTCTTCGTAAAGTCTAGGATTTGAAGAGAATTCAAGGTGGGTAACTCTTCCACTCTTAATTGGTGACTTCGCAACTCATAACGGAAGTGCTTTCAGATGCTTGTTTTGCTAACTGCCTTTCTTATTCTTGATCCTTATCACGGAGGTAGTACCCCACAGTTTTTTTAGTGCCTCGTTCATTCTATTTACGATTTTACTCGTGGACACATGAGTAGCTAAGGAAATTATGTCCACCCACACAGAGCTCCGCATGCATTGGTAATGCGAAGATATACTGGGAGGTTGTCAGGTATACCAGAGCTCCGTTTAATACACCATTAGACCGGTGCCATACACTACATCAACATGGGTCGATTTACTTTTTAGAGTTAACCAAGCTATATTTGAGTGTGTGAATGTGTGTGTGTGTGTGTGTGTGTGTGTGTGTGTGTGTGTGTGTGTGTGTGTGTGTGTGTGTGTGTGTGTGTGTGTGTGTGTGTGTGTGTGTGAGCGCTCGCTCGCGCGTGCGCACGCTTGTTTTGATTAAATTAATGAGAGTAGTATTAGGTAGAGGTACGGTGGAATCGCTAAACCCATTGGCTGTTCATTAGACCTGCCTAGCTGGAAACGATGAGATTAGAGGTAAAGGGATTTCCAGCAGTAAAAGTTTACTGAAAAAGGAAAACTTTAAAAGGGTCAATAAAGATCCTCTTTAAAGATAAACTAATAAAATCAGTTGGATTCGTTAGGAAGCACTGTGGTCTGAAAGTGTACCTGAACAGGATGTGAATGAACCATAGAGAATGTGTTTGTAGGCTACGCGAGCCGGTCACAACGGGTGCTTCATTTCTAAGACTGTTAGACCTCCATCTGTATGGGCTGTTCTGTATGGCGAGGGTAGTCATTGGGCTCCTGAAAATCGGTCTACTGAACTATTATTTTAGAGATTTAGTTGCATATCACGGTATCAGAAAGAAAAGGCTTAGATGAATAATATCATGGCAAAAAAAGAAGTAGTTGTATTATATACGGCATCAGAAAAGAGGTTTAGTTACATAACGTCACTGTATCAGAAAAGAGGTTTGGCTGAATAGTATCATATTATCAGAAAAGAAGTTTTGTTGGTTAATATCACTTTATCAAAAAATGGGCTTACTTGCATAATATCACGGCATGAGAAAAAAAACTTAATTAAAAAATATTACGGTATCAGAAAAGAATCTTAGTTGCACAATGACCCGGTATCAGGAAATGTCAAACCACGTAACCTCTAAATATCAATTTAATGTCATCTAATCTTAGACATTTTTAGTTGTAAAGCCAAACTAATTACTGTACACCTTATTTAAGTGTATTGTAAGGCTCTTCTTATTATAACTGTACGAAAATACCTCGTATAAAGCTCTAATGATATATGTGTAAGTTTTTCCCCATTAAATTCTTTTAAAGATGGCCGCAGCCTCTAATTTAACGATGAAGATTGTAGTTGCTGTTTTTTGTAATGAAGGCTAAACAGCAAGACCTGTGATAATTTGTGCGATACAATTTACTATATAAATGTTCAGTAACATTTTTTATAAATGCTACTGTTAACGCTTACACTGATAGAAGAATTTATGGGAGCGTCAATGCGCTGTCGTTGACCGGTGGCCAAATAATTAAGAACATTCTGCAAGGTCTACGGTTGTTTGAACTGCCACTTCTAGAATTATAAAAATGTTATTATAAAATTAAAATGCACTCAAACTATGTATGATGTAACAAGCAGAATTTGAGGCATATTTATTAAGCATTAATTATGCCTTATAAGCCAAGGCTACAGTAATTCGTCTGTCGAGTTTCAAAGAACCTGTTACAAGAGTCTTGTGATAAAATTTTAATTAGACTTTCTAAAGCCTTCTTTATTAAATTTTTAATTCCAAACACCTGTAAAGAGAAATTTTCCACAGGGAATATTTTATACTGTCTGGTACATTGAAGAATTCTCTAAATTTATCTTGCACAGAATTCTAATTAGGCTACTTGAACATGAGAGAAAATAATGTTTCACAAGTTTAAAAATTTTTTTCTAACAATAAAAGTTATTAGCTGAATTTTAATTTCTATTATTTATTATTATTATTATGATTATTATTATTATTATTATTAATATAAATTTAATATTATAAATTATATTATTATTATTTATTAATTATATTCTGGGATACAAACAACTAAAGTAATCATTGTAATTACTTGTGTTTTCATGAATAACATCGTTGGAAATTATATTTTATAAGCTTAGGTAGCGTTATGCGATGATACAGAACACCTAGGATTGGCAGATGTAGGTGCAGGGGCAGTGTGGCCCAACAAAGTAAATTTAAAAGTAATATTAAATAAACAATTTCAAAGTCTGGAGTTGTAGCAGCATTTTGTACTGGTCCAGTTAAACAGTCGTTAGAACAAGAAGTTTTTGCACAAGTGGAAAAGTTTTAAACACGCACCGTCCGGACCATACAGCTTGCAAAGACTTTCTAAAGAAATCTACTTTTGTAGCAAAATTTAACAAAACTTTTAATACATTTTTCACGGAATACTTAATGTTTTTGACTTTTAATAAAAGTTGCGGATGATTCGGGAGGGGATCGTGTTTGTACCGCACGGGAGCAGAACATAACAACGTATTTCGTGAATCGTAATTCGTTTCAAATATAATTGAAATTCCTTAAAATTTAACACTGTTAGAGGTTTTGAAAGTGGATAAACGTGTGTTATTTTACGAATTTTCGATGGAAAACGTGTTGTTGGAGCGGTTGTCACCACTGCAAAGATCAATACAGTTGGGACTATATTTGAGCAATATTTGAGTAAAACCTTTACAGCTGATTTTTAGAGATACGGATTTGTTATAGTTTTTGTATTTAGTGTGGCATCAGAAAAAAAATTATCAAATATTAGAAATAGTTTAAAAAAATTTACAAACTAGAACTGCACAATTTCATCGATAAAACAATGGCGGACAGAGATCCAAATAAAAACACTTTTTTTAACTAAAGGGACCAAGCACTGAATATCGTAAAATATTTTTTTACAGTGCTTCATGATAATTGTTTTTTTACATCGAATAATTGGGAAATACATTGTACGCGTATTTGAAATAGATATATTGTTAAATACTCTAGAGTTTCTCTCTCTCTCTCTCTCTCTCTCTCTCTCTCTCTCTCTCTCTCTCTCTGTGTGTGTGTGTGTGTGTGTGTGTGTGTGTGTGTGTGTGTGTGTGTTTTACTCTGGAAACTGACGCAGGCGGATGATTTCTTTTTTGAGTCACACACATGAAGAAGAGTTATGAACATGTTACTTAATAAGTACTGTTTCTGTCCGGTTGACATTATTATTTTAATAAATACGTTTATTACGCTTATAATTTGTCAAACAGTAAAAAAATATTACATTTTTTCGATTAAAAAACATCCACTGGACTGACAGTGTTATTCTACTTTTACACTTGGCATATTGCGGAAATTCATTGTGTTTTGTAACTGATGTCTTCCTATAAGTTTTCCTAGAACAACAAACATGACGGTCAAGTTTCCTGTCTACTTATTTCGAAAAGTAACAAACGGTTTGTGTCGAATTATTTTGTTATTACCACAAGTAGCTGCTGTACGGTTTCCTCGATGTTACAGAAACATGACACGTGTTATTTTGCAACAGAAGTGACAGTCACTGATGACGATGTAACTGTTACTGTTACTACTCAGGATAGAATTGCACGCCGCCTTGTTTTGTTTCCGCCGTTGCAAAGTTCTACCGTGGAGTTATTAACGTACATTGGTTCTATATTTAATTTTTGATTTCGGTACTTTTTTGTCGATGATTTTTTAAAACGTAATCTCTTTTACTTTGTATTATACTCTAGTCATCGGATCAGGTAACTTCTCAAATAAACATTTTCATCCAGTGTGGTTGGACTTATTTCGGATTGTAAACAACCCACTAATACAGGGGATACCAAGTAATGAACTATATTTAACATTGTGGTAGTATAATAACTGTATGGAAATAAGACAAAATCGATATGGAAAGTTTGATTGATTGAAACTCTACGCAGAAATACTTTTTATAAAAACCGTTGATTCGAAGCTCAAATTTTTGATATTTATATTTTTGAAAATTCTGATAATAAAAGCATATTCATAATATACGCCCACAAATTAAGTAAAGTCTAACAAAACGATTTTTCATTATTTATGTTAGATTTCTCCCGAAATGGGTTTTTAAGATATAGTGATCAAACCGCTTCGTTTAGGAACTAGTGGACCACGAAATATCTCCGAAAGTATCAAAACCGATTTTTTTAAAACTTCTTTGTTCCTCACTTATACATAAGTACACTTTCTGAATTAAAAAAAAAAGGATCGACTTGAATATGTGTTCTATTAAGTGGCTGTGCGCAAGAATTCTAAACAAATCTGTGTTAATTCTTTTCAATACCATTTCGTTCAAATGTAGTGAATTAGTTTCCAAAAGAAAGCAACTAGACCACTAAATCCTAAAAATCCATTTTGGGATCAATCTCAAATAAGTATTGAAAAATCGTTTTGTTTGACTTTGCTTAGTTTGTGATCGTATATTATGCATATACGCTGCTTAAATTTTGTCATAATATTGTCATAAAATAACCAAAATTTGAGCTTCGTTTTTTTTGGAAAAAGTAGTCCTGCACAGAATTTTTCGCACTCAAACTGGAACGTTTATAAAAATCGGATAATGTTTCTGCAATTTGTGTTTTGCTTAACATTAATTTTTAAGACGTTAGACATCAGTTTTTAAGTAAAAATTGTTTCCTATAATAATCGTTTAGAATTGTTCCCCGATTTTTTTCATTCCTTAAACCTATATTTGCCCGAAATCTGTTCTCTTAGCTTTCCCATTCTGGCTTTGAAGAAACAAATTTACCCAGTTTTCAGCCATTTAATTATATTGAACAATTAAAACAATTCGTAACTGCTTTGTTCTTGTACAAACCGCCACAAATCCTGTCTTTTGAAGCAGAAGCTAGGAGATAGCCTGACCGTGAAGAGACTAATTAGAACTATGTGGTTTGCCTTTTGGTTCACCCGCTGTAACAGGTCTAGCCTCGAACAGTGTGCTGTTGTAGTTATCCTATTAGATATAACTCAACGAAAATCATTCATGGCGGACGGCATATGTAGAGATTTATATATTAAATTTGCTTTTATAGATATATTAATCATTTTTATTTCTAGGGCATAATTAACTTTAGGTATAAGGATTGAAAAATGTCATTTTTTAAAAATTTTTTGCTTAACGTCCAATCATACTTTATGCCATGAAGACTAATAGGGACGAGGGATCGAAGTTAACAGAAAGAGTTAACAGAAGAGAAGAAATGTGCGAGCGAGAGGTTGAGTCCTCACTCCCTCACCATATCTCCCTTCTTTTCCTTCACTGTCGCTAAATGGTGACAGTTTGTATACTCAGATTGACAGACTCTGTGTCACTGGACTGTTAGGAGAGTTGGAGGGGAATTCTACACACGCGAGAAATTCTCGCGCAGGCCGTTTACTAAGTGGCTGGACTATTGTATTACAACCACACTGACCACCAAGTCTTCAATTGTGAAGCAATTCTGTATCATAACATTTATTTCAAACTGGCTCGTAAATAAGTAAAATTTATTCGGTTCAATATGTCACTACGGACCATTTTATGGGAGATTGTTCCGTTGCAAGAACAATCATTGATACGATCAAATAACTCGTACAACTCATTGCGCTATTACGAAATACCTTTATAAACGTTAATTAAAGCTTCACTAATGTTTAAACGTAGATTAAACTAATTTACTGGTTTTGAACAGATTTAATCTGCCATTAGTGTTTGTGACAAATTGTAGATTAGTTATATTCACGTCAAGAGCGTCAGAAAAATTAAAAATTTGTTTCAGCTTTGTCTAACGAAAATGAAACTGTGGTTTAGATTATTACTGCATGTTTCAACTTCTTGTAGCTGTTGAGAGAAAACAATTCAATGGTTGAAACAAAGAGAAAATACATCTCAGCTACCCAGAAAAGAAAGTATCAATCTTTAACCTTCATTGACAAAACATTAGCTCTATATTTATAAACATAACTTTCCTTTTCCCTTGAAACGTTTTCAGTTTTAAGACAAATTTTGCAGCAGTTTTTAGAAGACTTTTCAATTTCATGAGAAATAATGATATATTAATGTACATTTAGTCCCGTACCGTAATTTGTTTTATTTAAGGAAAATTTGTAATCTTTTTTCATAGATTACACCGATTTTTCACTTTTCCACGATAACTGCCAAACCGACTATTTTAGTTTACAACTCGTAGACTACATTTTATTTTAATACTTTTGGACATTATGTTTTAATAAAATTTCATCAAAATAGTTTATAAAATCAAATTTTTTGTATAATTTTGACTTGAAGTTTTTTAAATAAAAAATTCCGAGTAAGTGTGAACCAGGCCTACTTAGATGCGCAATTTCAAAATATTGATTCACTAAACACGGACAGGCGTCTAAGTATGAATAAATGAATTTATACGATTACTATTGTACTGCGAACTTTGTAAATCAATTGTGTCTCCTTTATACACTCCTGGGATTCTCAGTTATTTAGTTCTAGTTTCCTCATAACGTCTAGGATTTGGGAGTGGATAGCTCCCTAACTTCTAATTGGCGACTTCCCAAT
This sequence comes from Callitettix versicolor, assembly GCA_022606455.1. Classification (NCBI taxonomy): domain Eukaryota; kingdom Metazoa; phylum Arthropoda; class Insecta; order Hemiptera; family Cercopidae; genus Callitettix; species Callitettix versicolor. The sequence goes on along the minus strand of CM040188.1, from coordinate 13,989,536 downwards.
TCCTTAATGAGATGTTTGCAGATGCTTGCTCTGCTAATTCCCTTTCAGTTTTCCATTTCTCGACCTTTATTTCAAAGTTCCTGCACCATCTGTCCAACCTATTAGTTGTACGGTGAGATCCAACTCATTCTATTCGTCATTCTCATTGTTATTTATGGAAACATACACGAGTAGCTCAGGAAATGTGGTCTTCCAATAGAGAGCCTTTTGTGCATCAGTAAGGCGTACAGAGGGGGGGTCGCAGGTCACTCCAGAGCTCTGTTTGATACACCATTAGGCCGGTGTCTATCATTCCATCAGCTAGAGTCATTTGGAGTTAGCCAAGCTATGTAGAGTACTGTGTGTGTGTGTGTGTGTGTGTGTGTGTGTGTGTGTGTGTGTGTGTGTGTGTGTGTGTGTGTGTGTGTGTGTGTGTGTGTGTGTGTGTGTGTGTGTGTGTGTGTGTGTGTGTGTGTGTGTGTGTGTGTGTGTGTGTGTGTGTGTGTGTGTGTGTGTGTGTGTGTGTGTGTGTGTGTGTGTGTGTGTGTGTGTGTGTGTGTGTGTGTGTGTGTGTGTGTGTGTGTGTGTGTGTGTGTGTGTGTGTGTGTGTGTGTGTGTGTGTGTGTGTGTGTGTGTGTGTGTGTGTGTGTGTGTGTGTGTGTGTGTGTGTGTGTGTGTGTGTGTGTGTGTGTGTGTGTGTGTGTGTGTGTGTGTGTGTGTGTGTGTGTGTGTGTGTGTGTGTGTGTGTGTGTGTGTGTGTGTGTGTGTGTGTGTGTGTGTGTGTGTGTGTGTGTGTGTGTGTGTGTGTGTGTGTGTGTGTGTGTGTGTGTGTGTGTGTGTGTGTGTGTGTGTGTGTGTGTGTGTGTGTGTGTGTGTGTGTGTGTGTGTGTGTGTGTGTGTGTGTGTGTGTGTGTGTGTGTGTGTGTGTGTGTGTGTGTGTGTGTGTGTGTGTGTGTGTGTGTGTGTGTGTGTGTGTGTGTGTGTGTGTGTGTGTGTGTGTGTGTGTGTGTGTGTGTGTGTGTGTGTGTGTGTGTGTGTGTGTGTGTGTGTGTGTGTGTGTGTGTGTGTGTGTGTGTGTGTGTGTGTGTGTGTGTGTGTGTGTGTGTGTGTGTGTGTGTGTGTGTGTGTGTGTGTGTGTGTGTGTGTGTGTGTGTGTGTGTGTGTGTGTGTGTGTGTGTGTGTGTGTGTGTGTGTGTGTGTGTGTGTGTGTGTGTGTGTGTGTGTGTGTGTGTGTGTGTGTGTGTGTGTGTGTGTGTGTGTGTGTGTGTGTGTGTGTGTGTGTGTGTGTGTGTGTGTGTGTGTGTGTGTGTGTGTGTGTGTGTGTGTGTGTGTGTGTGTGTGTGTGTGTGTGTGTGTGTGTGTGTGTGTGTGTGTGTGTGTGTGTGTGTGTGTGTGTGTGTGTGTGTGTGTGTGTGTGTGTGTGTGTGTGTGTGTGTGTGTGTGTGTGTGTGTGTGTGTGTGTGTGTGTGTGTGTGTGTGTGTGTGTGTGTGTGTGTGTGTGTGTGTGTGTGAGAGAGAGAGAGAGTGTGAACCCTCATGTGTGTGCGCGCACGAGAGTGCGTGTGCGCGATCGCGTGTGTGTCTGGTGCAGAAGAGTGAGAATAGTATGAGCTAGAGGTACGGCGTGGTAAGGCGTCTAAGTGAAAACCATTTTTAAAACTGGTGATATCTCTCATTTTATACAGACAAAAATAACCTGTACTTGGCTGCAGACTTTAAGCAAGATAACGTAAAATATACCAATGGGCCTGACCCCAAATTTTCATGCTTGTACTTAGCGCATCTCTCTCTCTCTCTCCATCTACTATGCTTTGCCAATTTTGCCCTTTTCCCCTGTAATATTGCTTGCCTTTTTTTTGCCTTCCTCTCTCTCTTCTATACTGCTCTTTGTTTTGCATCTGCTGCAAACTTTAAGCAAGTTAGCGTAAAATATACCAATGGCCCTGAACCCAATTTTTGTTCATGCTTGTACTTAGCTCATCTCTCTCTCTCTCTCTCTCTCTCTCTCTCTCTCTCTCTCTCTCTGTCTCTCTCTCTCTCTCTCTCTCTCTCTGTGTCTCTCTTTGTCTGTCTCTCTGTCTGTCTCTCTGTCTCTCTGTCTCTCTCTCTCTCTCTCTCTCTCTCTCTCTCTCTCTCTCTCTCTCTCTCTCTCTCTCTCTCTCTCCATCTACTATGCTTTGCTAATTTTGCCCTTTTCCCCTGTAATATTGCTTGCCTTTTTTGCCTTCCTTACTCTCTTCTATACTGCTCTCTGTTTTGCATCTGCTGCAGACTTTAAGCAAGTTAGCGTAAAATATACCAATGGCCCTGAACACAATTTTTCATGCTTGTACTTAGCTCATCTCTCTCTCTCTGTCTGTCTCTCTCTCTCTCTCTGTCTGTCTCTCTCTCTCTCTCTCTCTCTCTCTCTCTGTCTCTCTCTGTCTGTCTCTCTGTCTGTCTGTCTGTTTGTCTCTCTCTCTCTCTGTCTGTCTCTCTCTCTCTCTCTCTGTCTCTCTCTGTGTCTCTCTCTGTCTGTCTCTCTGTCTGTCTCTCTCTGTCTGTCTGTCTGTCTGACTGTCTCTCTCTCTCTCTCTCTCTCTCTCTCTCTCTCTCTCTCTCTCTCTCTCTCTCTCTCTCTCTCTCTCTCTCTCTCTCTCTCTCTCTCTCTCTCTCTCTCTCTCTCTCTCTCTCTCTCTCTCCATCTACTATGCTTTGTCAATTTTGCCCTTTTCCCCTATAATATTGCTTGCCTTTTTTGCCTTCCTCACTCTCTTCTATACTGCCCTCTGTTTTGCATCTGCTTGTCTGTTTTGCGTTTCCTCATTCTCCATTATTCAAATTGTCTTTTTTACGCGTCCCTCTAATGTTATTAACGAAAAGAGGATAGGATATTTAGCCGAATTTTCAGACATTCTGAAGTTAACAACTAACAATTGTTTTTAAATAATTTATGATGGGTTTGCAGTAAGCCCTATTTGCACCTACTTTTAATAATATAATAGAATATAAAAGAGTTTGTATATTTTCCCAAAATTAAAAATTTGCTTAACCCTAGTATTTATTAACTTAAACAGATCCAAAAGCTTCAGTTTCAAATGTAACACCTTAGACGTAATACGTGTTTTGTCTATAAGCTTTCATACACATGGGATCGTAGATCCACTGAGCCTAGAACGATTAACTACCTAACTAAATGCACTCATGTGTGAAACCATTATTAGAGACGTGTCCATCACCAAGCACTTCGCGTAGAAGAACCAGTCAGTCGTAACAGATCTTATTTGACGGAGGTTCGTTGAACTTTGACATCGGGGATTCAGTTTTGCTGCTTAAAGAAAATACGTTCTAGAATAATAACACTGACGTGATGAAAGCAAATTTCCAAATTTTTAAAATATTTTCTTAATCTTCCACTGTTTTATTTCACCCACATAATCAGCATTCAAACCTGCATAACTTAGCGTTTTTAATTTTGAACTTATGTGGAAAATGGAAAATAAGGAACTAACATTGACTAGTGAGCCGTGCGACTTTTCGGAATTAATGGGAAAAAGAAACGAACAATATACAACAATGTACAGCAAGACGTTGAACAGTGATGCAGAATCTCAAGTAATAACATTGGCTGGTATTTCATTACAATAATACAATAAATATTAATTCAATATTTTTATTTTAGTATTACTTTACATATCCTCCCAAGAAAAATCGTTGCACATTTTTCATGTTTCTTGTAAATATGAACTTCTGTTAAAATATACGTTATGGTTATATTTGTATAGTTGATACTTGTATAACCTGTCAATAAAGCTATGTCATTTATTAAATTTGGGTTATTTAATACAATAGGCCTTGTTTTTTTCTACTTTCGTATTTAAAACAAAATTTATTACCGAATTCTAACATTGTACCTTACTAAAACATTTACAAAAGAGACCTACTATAACTGAATTTTAAATACGTATCTAAATTACACTATAGTATTTACTGTTTACTGAAAGCAGAGTCTTTTATTTAATAACATTTACATATTTGAACTGGACTAAATTGTCTTGCCAATTGTACTTTAAAAACTGATTCGGTCAATAATTATTTAATTATTTGATACAGTAATAATTTAAATATTACTTTCAACAATGTTATTAGCGATTACCTGTTTTGATACAAAATTGCCTGCATTGTGCTGCACTCTAACGTGGACATTAAAAACATTGGAATTTTGTTTACAGAACGCTTATCGGTTTTAAGTTAGTTTTATTTTATTGTAAAGCTTTAAAATGGAAGCTTATGAGGCGTGAGAATTCCATGGTGTTCTGACCAACTTGCGAGTACCCTATATGTGTAGTTTTAATAATGCAGGTCTTTATTATTAGTACAAAACCGATCGGGATGATTAGCATAATAACCTATAAAAGACTAGAATTTGATATTTTTCAATTTAATTCTTTAAGTAAAATGCTAATTTATGCAGAGCATAACGTTTATGATGACGGTGAAAAATGAAATCTTCAGTTATGTGAGATTAAACGTTTTTATTTCTTTTTAATTTTAAAAGGCATCACTTTGAAACGGTTGAACGGATATTGTTGGGCAACGAACTAGTGAAAGCTATTACCGAAATGACGTTTTGTGCCAAGTTGGTAACAAATGGATTTAAACCTGCGAACACTAGAATTGTTTCGTATATGTATATATATATATATATATATATATATATATATATAATATCTTTTTTAAAGTGAACTAGAAGTCAGGATCGGTCTTCTGTATAACTAGTAACTACATTTGTTACGCCTCATTCGACATTAAACCTCTGCTTAAGACAGTTTAATTCGAGTTACATTAGTAGTTAAACATATCGAGAACCATTCGTCACTATTAGTCCTACGAAAAAGTCAAATATAAACACTCAATAGTTGATTAAAGAACAGGAGCAGTGCACATTTCATTGTCACCGAAGCTGTCATACAGTCGGCCGGTATAGATCATTTATCTTTGTATATATTTAAACAAGATTATTTACTGACCAGCTGCCCACATTAATAGTTGTCAACAAATGTCGGATTGTATTAATTGTCAAATGGAATACATCGACTATTTCAAACATCGAAGTTGACAAATCACCGACAATGTCAATACGAATTATTAAGTAAACATAGTATAATTGACGTGCCCCATTTCTGTGCATTAGTGCAGCTGAAACTTTCATGGAAGCAGGAGTACTTGTGAAACTGAGTGAAAAATTGAAATTATCAAAATTTCAAGCACAATCTCGCTTGCCCTATTGTAACCTATTGCATTAAATCTCTCGTATCTAAATTCAAGGCATAAGTAATCGATAGAGAGATGATATTTAAATTTTATGTTTACTTGTGAAATAGTTATTAATCATTTTTTTAACGAATAGTGTGTGTTTGATTAATATATAACTGACCCGTTTTTGTGATTTATTTGCAAAATTGTAATCGAAAAATAACCTACATTTTTATGTGTACCTAAATTTTATATATATATATATATATATATATATATATATATATATATATATATATATATATATATATATATATATATATATATATATATATATATATATATATATATATATATATATATATATATATATATATATATATTTGAATACATGAGATTACTTTTAAACCTGTTTACATCCTTTGGCGTCTTCGAGGATTTTCTCAGCCCGAATCGAATGACTAAATAAGGAAAGCCACAATATTTGTTTGTTTCTCTTATAACTTCCGAATAATGCAAAAATAATGTGTGCCGACCTAAATAATTGTCGTAGATTGGTATCTTAAAACCACGTTTGCAAAATGTGCTCCGATCTGATTAAACCTTGGCACATAAACCGATATCGTTAATAGCTTAGGCAACTTCGTTAACCAGAAACATTTGTGCAGCAGTTTCAAAATAGCCGTAATTTCAAATAGTTTTGAAATTATCAAATTAAAATATTTTTGCTTAAATTTTTATTTAAAATACGACTTCACCGTCGTTTATGCGTTTGTCTTGAAAACTTCATTTTGAAATTAAAAAATCCATTGAAACTAAGAAATTTTTTGACTACAGTCATGAATTATTTTGGTATTGCCATTTGGTAATTTTGATGTTGAAATTCATAGTATATGCACATTTTAACGCTGATTTAAGATGACAAATCAGTGTTTCAAAAAGGGTACCGTTAAGTCAAATACTTTTGGAAATTCGCTCCTATCACGTCAATGGGACAGTTGCATGCCGCTATTATTTTTCAAATTTCACCTTGTCAAAACTTTGCCAGGAATTAGAGCAATCATCGAAATAAAAAAAATCAAGTTGAACTTTTGATAGGATAAATGACTTTAGTAATTTAACTGCTGTTTGACTGAATTTATTAAATTTTTTGTTCTATCTAAGTGCCTTGTCAGTTTCACTGGACTTAATCAACAGAACAATAAAGCTTCAATTGCACGTTGATTTACGTCAATTTCTTCAAGTATCAACGATTTAAAACATAGTTTATGTCAACGACTTATGTGAATTGTTGCTACAACGATTCTTCTAAAATCAATTTTTGAACAGATATAAACCGATTTTCATTGAAATATATTAACATTTATTCCATCCGTAAAAAAATATATATATATATATATATATATATATATATATATATATATTCAATTATATATATATATATATATATATATATATATATATTCAATTATAAAATCAGTATTGTTAGAGAGGCCATTGAAATAGAAAAACAAGGTGAAAAAAATGCAGTTTCGAAGACTGTCCTTAATTATGTTCCAGATGATTCCAATTGTGCCATGGTTATTGTCAATCACATAGCGGGGTTAATGTTGGGCCGATCTACGTCAGAAAAAATCAGCCCAATCTTTATTTGCGTCATATTTACATAAGCAGCAAAGAAGTGAGTACTTCATAAGAAGCAAAGAAGTCAGTTCGACTTCAGACTTGCAAGAAGAAAAAACTTGAAAATGCCAAGTACAATTTCGGTAACTTCAGTACAACGTTTCCTCTGCAAACTGATGTATTGTCTTTCTGCAAACAGGTGTATTGTCTTTTTGCAAACTGGAGTATTGTCTTTTTGCAAACAGGTGTATTGTCTTTCTGCAAACAGGAGTATTGTCCTTCTGCAAACAGGAGTTTTGTTCTTCTGCAAACAGGTGTATTGTCCTTCTGCAACAGGAGTATTGTCTTTCTGCAAACAGATGTATTGTCTTTCTGCAAACAGGTGTATTGTCTTTCTGCAAAGAGGAGTATTGTCCTTCTGCAAAAAGGAGTATTGTCTTTCTGCAAACAAGAGTATTGTCCTTCTGCAAACAGGAGTATTGTCCTTCTGCAAACAGATGTATTGTCTTTCTGCAAACAGGAGTATTGTCTTTCTGCAAACAGGTGTATTGTCTTTCTGCAAATAGGAGTATTGTCTTTCAGCAAACAGGAGTATTGTCTTTCTGCAAACAGGTGTATTGTCTTTCTGCAAACAGGAGTATTGTCCTTCTGCAAACAGATGTATTGTCTTTCTGCAAACAGGTGTATTGTCTTTCTGCAAACAGGTGTATGGTCTTTCTGCAAACAGGAGTATTGTCCTTCTGCAAACAGATGTATTGTCTTTCTGCAAACAGGTGTATTGTCTTTCTGCAAACAGGTGTATTGTCTTTCTGCAAATAGGAGTATTGTCTTTCAGCAAACAGGAGTATTGTCTTTCTGCAAACAGGAGTATTGTCCTTCTGCAAACAGGAGTATTGTCCTTCTGCAAACAGATGTATTGTCTTTCTGCAAACAGGAGTATTGTCTTTCTGCAAACAGGTGTATTGTCTTTCTGCAAACAGGAGTATTGTCCTTCTGCAAACAGATGTATTGTCTTTCTGCAAACAGGTGTATTGTCTTTCTGCAAACAGGCGTATTGTCTTTCTGAAAACAGGTGTATTGTCCTTCTGTAAACAGATTTTTAACATAAATCACAGTCTTCTATCCATGAAGGCTACGAATATCTATAAATAACGGTCGCTTCATTAAATTGTTTTGTAATGAGAATTCGATAAAAATTATAAGTTTGAATTTGCAGTCGCTGTAGGCCGTAAACTTCGAAATATCAATATGCATAAATTGTTGCAGCCTCAACTCATTAGAATTCTTTGCAGAGTTTAATCGAAATAGGACTGATGTGCTCTTGATTGGAATACCAAGTATTATGTTTCGACTTGCAATCACAGATTTTTACAAATTTTCCGTCCTCATAAATGCGATTAAAATTGGTGAGGTGCACCGAACATATCAAAATACTTTGCAAAACATTAGGCTTGTTTAATTGGCAATATAGTGTACATTTTCATCATATTTACTACAAACTCTCTGTGCTATACAGGTAATCATTCGAATAATTAAACTTTAATTAAACTTTACAGGTATCGAAATAATTAAACTTTAATGTTGCAGGATAAGTAACTGTCAGGAAAGTCGAGACTTTGTGTCGTAAGTGGTGGAATAGTGATAGGAGTCATTATGTAAGTTATAGGCTAATTGGTTTTAGCGATTTTCTGTTGAAAAATGAGCTATTGGTGAGGCCATCGTGGTAAGACTCAAACCCGGGATCTTGAAATAAGCGACAATCCTAATCTCTAAATACGTAATTGTTGAAAGGATCTTGTGTGTGTGTGTGTGTGTGTGTGTGTGTGCGCGCGTGTGCGCGCGCGCGCGTTTGCGTATACATACGAGGAGTGGCAAGTAAATAACCGGACTGAACCGCTACCGGCAAAAATTTAACAGGTCTGTTTCTTTTGATGCTTCCCTCACCTTGAGCTCGTTAGACACGGTTGTACGTCACATAGTCTCGCTGCAGCACTCGCCTGTTTGAGTTCTTGTGTTAGATTTTCGTCGAAAAAAATGAAAAGTGTTTCGATGGAGCAACGTGTTAACCTCAAGTTTCTTGCGAAACTGGGAGAAACTGCTACAGAAGCTCATGCTTTTAGGGAGATGCTCTTGTTTTAAAGGGAGTGTTTTGAAGTAATTGTTTATTACGTACACAAATTTTTGAGGGTTTAAAGGTTTAAGCAGGGACGTAAAAAGTCAAAACATGAAAAACATCCAGAAAATTGGTAAATTGATCGGTGAAAATTGTCTTCTGAGTGTCCGAGCTCTTGTTGAAATCTCGGGAAGTAACAAAAAAGTGTCCGTCAAATATTGCATGAATCACTGAACATGCAAAATGTTTGCACAAAAATGGTTCCAAACTTCTCACTCCAGAGCCCAAGGAATCGGGATTGAACATTTGTTGTGTTTTTTAAACAACATTGATAGTGTTGCAGAATCGTTAAACACAGTGATTACTTGTGATGAATAGTGGTTTTTGACCTATGACCCTAAAACAAAGCACCGCCTCACCAAGGCAAGAAAAGTAAAAATGTGACAATCAGAGTTATAGACCATACTCTGTGTTTTCTTAATTTAGTTGTATTGACAATCATGGGATTGTCTACGTTCATGAGTCCCCGATGATCAGTCGGTCCATCAACATTATTAAGTCAAAGTTTTGACAATATTTCGTGAACGAGTAAGAAGACGAAGACCCGATTTGTGGAAGAGCAATTTCTGGATGTTTCACCAAGATAATGCGAAGGCCTTGTCTGTGAAGGCTTTTTTGCGATTAACGGCATCATCCACTGTACTAGCCCCACCTGGCTCTTATGACATTTTTTTATTTCCTAAAAGTAAATCGGAACTTGGAGGATAATATTTCACAGTGTGGAAGTATGAAAACAAAAGCGACAAAGGTTGTCAACAAGCAGACAGAAGCGAACATCCAGCAATGCTTTTAACAATGGATGCTTTGAACATAGAGCGATTTAAGGTTCGGGAAGGAGAGCACATTGAAGGGGACGCGCGCGCGTGTGTGTATGATTTTAATGTCGCAATCAGTGTTACAAACTGCGTAAATTTACATGTTGAGTTTTCAAGAAACTTTGTAATGAAGACATTTAATTTCTTGGCGGTTAGGATTTATTTTTTATTTTCAAGTGTCGTTTAAAATACTTGAAATACTAATTTTAAATTCTGAAAATGATTGTAAAAATTAATATCAAAAAAAAGAATGAGATGAAGAAAAATACTTTTAGAAAAATTTCCTGAATAACATTAATTAAGTTCTTTAAAAATCCATAATTTCTTACAACTTCTGACAATGTTTACCGTTCCAATGTATCCAAAATAAAATTTCAAGTATCGTAGTAAGAAACATTCGTATGTGATGGTCGTATTTGTAAATACATATAACTAGACTTGTAGCTGCTTCAATAACTACCGTAATTTACAAAAAGAAAATCGTTAACAAGGTTATGTGTACTAGCAGTTCTGCATTAGATAGGACGAATTCCTCTCAGATTAAATTGAAGTGGCATATCTTTTGTATTGCAGTATATAGGTTACATATTTCCTCAATGCAATAAAATAAGGATTTCGAACGGTGAAAGGTTGAAGAGGGCTTAGTTTCATATATTAGAGATCTGAGAATACCATACTTACTTCTTGCGGAATATTTTTGTAATATCAAAGACACTGATTTATTGGGAAATATTATTTTTTAGGATATTGCAATTAGATGCCAACAACGTAATTGACATAAACGTTTTACAAAATGAAAATGGTTGGGGCTGATAAATAAAGTATAAATCGTTTTTTCATGTATGTTATAAATTTTGCAAATCTTAAGATAAAAGAAAAGAGTAATAAAAAAGCTGGTGGTACTAATGTCATGGGAGTGAATTTTCAAAAACATAACAGTACATAAGCGAAACTTTAAATGTATTACTTGAAATATTGAAAATATGATTTCACAGTCGTAGTCAGACTTGTGTTAGATCCATGTTGTGCCAAGAATTAAGAATTTGAATAAATAATTGCTGATTTTAACTGTGTTGTTAATTATGGTAAAATATGATTAAAAAAAGTTTTACATTTTACAAAATCTAGTTTCTTTCGTTCTTTTGTAAAACACAAACGTGTCGAAATGTTTGTTTTTGTTACGAAATTCAATGATAACAGTTTTTGATGTCCGCCGTTTTGAAAATTTGTTTCTATGAACGGGTTTTTCTCAAGCTATCACTAAAAGCAATTGTTTTTCCTAATTAAATCAAATTCTAGTGTGTTAACACTTAAAAAAATAAGCCCTTATATTTGTGTATGGACTGGTGTACGTATATTTTATTGGAGGGGATGCTTAGTAGCTTATAGTTATGGGCACTCACAAACCATATCCTAAAGATTTAATCGTCTCGGTGAACTGGTTTCAAATAAATTAACAAAACCGACTTAGCTGCTGTCGTATCAGTCTGAAATGGCTTATATGGCGTCCGAATCAGGAAACATTCAGGTAGTGATCCGTTTTCGTATCCATATCGGCTAAAGAGTGACGATATAAGTTTTGGTGAAAAATCGTTAATCAGAAGTTTATTTTGTACAACTTTATATTTAATATGTTCGTTGTGTGCTAATGTTCAAAACACATATATAAGCAAGAACACGTGCGCTTTAGCGTGCATTTGTGTGTTGTGTGTGTGTGTGTGTGTGTGTGTGTGTGTGTGTGTGTGTGTGTGTGTGTGTGTGTGTGTGTGTGTGTGTGTGTGTGTGTGTGTGTGTGTGTGTGTGTGTGTGTGTGTGTGTGTGTGTGTGTGTGTGTGTGTGTGTGTGTGTGTGTGTGTGTGTGTGTGTGTGTGTGTGTGTGTGTGTGTGTGTGTGTGTGTGTGTGTGTGTGTGTGTGTGTGTGTGTGTGTGTGTGTGTGTGTGTGTGTGTGTGTGTGTGTGTGTGTGTGTGTGTGTGTGTGTGTGTGTGTGTGTGTGTGTGTGTGTGTGTGTGTGTGTGTGTGTGTGTGTGTGTGTGTGTGTGTGTGTGTGTGTGTGTGTGTGTGTGTGTGTGTGTGTGTGTGTGTGTGTGTGTGTGTGTGTGTGTATTAACCAATTTTGAAAATAGTCGTTGGGTGACCGACCTAATAACTCATTTTTCCAGAGGAAATTCGCAAATGAATCTTCTGTAATCTGCCTACGAATCATTGACAGATAACTTACATTGTTAGCTGTCCGGTGCGTTTCTTAAAAAAAAAAAAAAAAAAAAAACGGTCCGTATAAATAATACGCCGGATAATTGATGTCCGGTTAACAGAGTACATTGGCTATTGTAAACAGATTCATTATTTTTTCTACTCTTATTTTCTCGTTGTTTTAAGAAGAAACAACAAATGTTTCCTTCCCAGTAAGGTGTTTACCTTACCTGTAATTAGTTTCGTAGAAATGTTTGTTACATCATTGTTACGTATAGAACGGCGAGTTGTGTTGTATGTACAGCACTCGGGAAACAAATTAAAGTTGAACAAACACATCCCACATCTCCACCCCTCCCGTCTCCCTCTCTCTCCCTCCTAACATTTAATTACACACTGTCTGACACAGCTGATTGGTCGCTAATCTTGTTAACAATGTGACTTGGATATTCAAGTCGTTGTTAGTTGATCACGTAAAGCGAAGAAACGATACGTTTTACAAGTCACACAGATGTTTCGGTAAATAAAATGGTTTTCAACGAAGGCGAAAGCCAGTAAAGTATTTATTACGTGAAAACGGTAAGTAATCAATTTACGATCATAAATTTTTCTAGTTTTTGTAAAAAGGTAAAATATAAGCAAATGTTAATTAAGAAACAGCTATTGGAGCAGCAAAATCGAGACTTGGGGACCTGGAATGGGAGCCGAATAAGAGGTATAAGATCATTTTTTTTAGTCCAACGCGTTGAAATATACGAGGGTTGATCAAGTATAAACGAGACTGACTTTCTAAAAACTTTTCCGTTGGACATTGAACTCTAAAGGGTGGGGTTTCAGGTAGCCTGGGATGTTTGGGACGGGCGTAGACGGGCAACATTTCCGTTCGGACCCTTCAGTATAAAACTATACAATGAGTGAGAGTGAAGTGCACGTTTCCGTGGAGCAGAGAATTATTATTAAGTTTTTGGCCAAGGAGGGGGTCAATCCGACTGAAATCTTTCGTAGATTGACGGCTCAATACGGAAACAGGACCCTGTCAAGAGCTCGCGTTTTTGCTTGGCACAAGGAATTCGCCGAAGGACGGGAAGCATAGAAAACCGGGAAGGCCGGCCGGGAAAAAGCAGTAGTCGGCCGGGAAGGTAATGGCCACTGTATTTTTCGACAATCAAGGCGCCTTTCACGTCGATTTCCTTCATCAACGACGCACAATAAATGCACAATATTATTGCGATGTTTTAGAGGCCGCAAAACAGTCTTTTCGTAGGAAAAGGAAATCTAAACCGGCGAGAAACGTCATTCTTCTTCACGATAATGCCCGACCACATTCGGCGAACGCTACGAGGCTTAAACTCGATCAAATTGGCTGGGAACCAATGGAACATCCCCCATACAGTCCAGACTTATCACCCTGCGACTATCACCTGTTTGGGCCACTCAAAGAGGCGCTTGGAGGCCAGCGTTTCGAAGACGATTCTGCGGTGGAGACCTTCGTGCTCCAATGGCTCAATGAACGCCCGAGAACGTTTTACGAAGATGGAATTAAAAAACTTCCAATCCGGTGGGAAAAATGTGTTACTCGTGCGGGAGACTATGTAGAAAAATAAGTTGTATCAAGAATAATTTGTAAGTAAGCAATAATTTTTTTAAAAAATCAGTCTCGTTTATATTTGATCAACCCTCGTATTTGTATTGGCATTTAATATTTCTCAGTTATATTAGAAGTAAAAAAATCAGTTTGGCGATATTCAAATTAATGATATTTTTTTACAGATTTTAAAGTTAATTAAAATGTTAAAATTATTTTTTCATAAGTGTGTAAGATAAGAAAATCACGTTGGAAATTCTGCAGCTTTACATCAGCGAGACAGGTGCGTGCTGCGATTACGTTTGTATGGCTTTCACTAGCCATACAAGTTAGATTTCGAGAACTATAGTGAAGGTTAATGGTAATTTTTAAAGTTTGAAATTGGCACTATTTTAAAACTATTGAACGAATTTTGTTGATTAACGAATTTTGTTGCAAGCTGCAAGCAGTTAATAAAATCGATGCGTGCCAAATTTGAATCAAAACGGAATAAAATTTGGAACACGAGCGTTTATACATATATTAATCGATCGCGAAAAAAGTGATCTGAGGTAAGCAGTGACTCTCATTTTAAAAGAAAAGGTATGAGTCTTGTCATAATGGCCGTTCTAATTGAGGTGAGCTAATATTGAATATTTGCAGAGGCCAATACTTGATCTCCTTTAAAATGGTGAAATAGTAGAACAATAATTAAGAACTTTATATTTCCACACACAATTTGCAATATATATATATGTATATATATATACATATATGTATGTATGTATGTATATACTTCCAGTATCCCCGTATTGTCACACTTTCTGAATAAATAGGCTGTTGCCAAATAATTTATTTTCAGAATAATTTTGCGCTTCGTCTGTTAAGTCTAATTATGAAGTGGAATTAATGTCGTTGTTGCTGATAAAACAAATCGTTAATCAGGATCAAAGGGAACCAGGCTCAGAGAAATTATTTTCGGTTGTAGTGGCACTGAACAACACTTAAACAAGCCTGCCTTTTGTTGTGGCAGACGGTGCAAAATCTGTCGGAAAAAACATTGTTTTAGGAAACCCCGCTTAGGTTTTAAACAGGTTTCGCTATTCCATTTACTACTAGTGCTTGCGCATGGAAAAATATTATCCATCCAAGGTAAACAAGTACAATGGTTCTCTTTTTGTTTTAAAATTACAATAGTTTTCAAAAAAGACGCTAGATAACGTCAGATGTAATATTCTGATAAAATTTTAATTTGGAAAGGCTAATTAGTTTTAAACCCGGATTCAAAGTGTTGTCCGGACCTTCTTCCGTCTGCCAATTTCAGTCAGATTCCAGAGTGGCAGTTTTGTCTGTGCATCCGCAAACACATACATACATAAAAGAAAAACACAATAAGACAAATATTTCCTTTTAATAATGTGAACTACGAAAGAAAACTAGTAATATCTTTTGCTTCTGTAATGTTTTACGACTTGATTTAACTTTTGCATAAACATAATACAAAAGTATTACACAAACTTTCTTACATTGAATTACTCTGACAAAAAATCTGTTTTGGAAAATAAAAATGAAAAATAAACCAGCAAAATCAGTGTAATACTCAAAATCAGGTCATTACATTTTGTTTATATATAGCCTAAACATGGTTTCACTTTTTATGGGTGGAGGTACCACTGGTTTTATTCTGACCCTGTATACTAAAGATCAGCTGATTTTTTTCTCGCTTATATATATAAAAAGATCATTATCCCAGTCAGTGTAACAAATTAAAAATAAATATAATTAAAGTTTAAGTAAAATGAAAGCAAACCCGAAAAGGGTTAGAAATAATTTTTAGTTTTTCTCTATTTACGTCCACGTGCCATATTTTGCAATTTTTTTTAGTCCTTTTTGTAATAAGTGTTTTTTAGAAAGCAATTTTTCATATAAAAAAATAAGACAATTTATAGGGGAATCAGGCCAAAATGCAATATTTCATAAAAATTAAAAGAAAAAAACTTACATAATATAATATAAAAACATTTTGAATAAATTGGACTGAAAAAGTAATCTAAAATGAGTGGTCTTTAACATAAGTGGTTTTTGGACACACTTGATTAAAAATATAGTAGAATTAGTGTTTAAAAATAACCTAGAATAACGTAAATTAAGAACTTCCTGTTTAAAGAAAGTAATATTAAAATTTCTTAATTCTCTCTAAAATGATCCAGTGTCATCTGTTCTGATTACATTAACCAATGAACCACACATGTTACTTAATGTCTATTACATGTAATTCAGTTTATTAAGGCTGTAGAAGTGGATTATCCTTGGCTCTATGGTCTGCAGCATAATTTTATGCAAATAGTGATGCCTGTGTTTTATGTGTTGCCGTTTACTTTTTGCCCCGAATGAGATCACAATGTACTTTCAGAAGTGAGTTTTAATTACACCGTAAAGTGCGTCCTGCTGTCTGGCTAATTAATTAGCAAGATGGGGATTAGCTATTTCTTAATTAAACAGTAAGAAAAATACTTAATTTCACGTGAAAATATATTAAAATATAATCGCAACAGGCACCTGATTCGCCGACGTGATAGAAGCAAATATCCAAAAGTGTTTTTAATATAATTTTTAGCATTTTAATGTGCATTGAAAATATAAAAATGAACCCTGACCGCCGTCGAATTAAATTTCTTTATTTCAACGAATTATCTACATTCGAAATTTTAAATGAAGTAATTTTTAACGTTGTTTGTGATAGCATCATATTAAAAAAATAAAGATTATTTAAAGATTTTGAAATAACCACAATTTTGAAACTGTAATATAAATTTTGCTTGTTAACGAATACGAAATTATAAGCTATTACCAAAATCGAATTTTATACCAATTTTGAATCGAATACTACTACAGTTGGGAACGTGATCATTCTTACACCCAAATAAGTATACAAAATATTAACGATCCCTCAAAAATTGATCTAGAATTTATGATTTGCGCTTAGTTCAAAGCCTCGTGTTTTACAATGATGGCCGGAGGACAGGGGTTTGAGAGTAATAGGAGGATGGACTGGAACATGTATATGAGTCCATTGAAACTGAGTTGGCTGTAAGGATCTCTTTGTCTCTGGAAGGGTCTGCTATCAGTAGGCGGATAAATAATCGACACCAATAAAATAAGACATTCACATAGCAAAATGTCTCTTAAGATATGTCCCTTAAGGAGGCCGTAGATGGGCAGTAGATATCTTGGGAAGATCGCAATTCAGGAAAACCATTGGACTCATTACAGGACCCTGCGTTCTGAGGTGGGAAGATGAGGAATATACCACGGAGAACCGTGTGTAGGTTATACAGTAAAGAAGAAAAGAGTACAGGTCACATAATTTATGATTGCGAAGCTCTTGCCAGCAGGAGGCTAAGGGTATTTGGTTTCCAGACCCCTAAAGACCTCCAGCAGGATAAGCTAATCAGTAGATTGCTGGAACCTATTAACAGCTCCAGTTGCTGAAGAAAAACTAAAGAGGTTTAGTTGAACAACGGGTTCATTGATCGCAAAGCCTGGGGTTTTATAATCCATTCCACTAATTATCACTCTATTGTATTCTACAGTCGTTGCGTTTCAATATATCATTTTCCAAGCAAATTTTCTAATAATTCACTCAAAAACGCCTACATTTTATTTAATTGTATTTTCATTTTATATTTTAAATGTGTTCATTTAAAAAAATACCTATTTACGGTAGGCATTTTGTTCTTTAAAAACTTCGTTTTAATAAGATATTTTAAGAAAAGATAAATACGGAAATTAATTAACCAAGAAGAGGTATTTTATAAATAGATAGAATGAACATAGATTTGTTGTCCAAATAAATAACATAATATGCTGACATACAGAAAATAATCAGTAGACAAAGATGAGATTGGATAAATAGTTCGAAAAGAACTAATTACTTTTTCGTGAAATACTTATATATATATATATATATATATATATAATTTAGCCGCCTCGGTGGTCTAGTGGATAGCGTACTAGGCTTTCACCCCGAGGATCCCCGGCGAGGGCTTGGCATTTTCATACGCTATAAATCATCCCACCGTCTGCATTAGCCCAAGTGTGCACAATAGTCGGACGTTAAACACATATATATATATATATATATATATATATATATATATATATATATATATTTTATTTTGCTGCTGTGTCACAAAACTTATATAAAATTTACGACCCAACAAGTCGTCTACGATTCACAAGTGATTTAGAGGTCAGGATCGGTTCTAATTTCAATGTCCTGGGCCTGTGTCATAAAATTATGACTGCTTTAATAGCTAATTTTTTCAATACCAATTCATTACCATTATATCGAAGAGGTAGCTACTCTTTTTTCCTGATATTTTTAAGTACTTATACATGTAAGTATACCAACATTGAAGTCATACTTTACCATGCAGTCAAATTTAAGTAATGATATATATATATATATATATATATATATATATATATATATATATAAAACAGGTTGCACTCCCGGAAGACCACAGAGAAGATATCGAACCTGGCAGCAGATATCAGAAGAAGGAGGCTTCGGTTCTATGGACACATCAGTAGACTCCCAACAACGAGACTTGCCAACAGAATCCTTAAGTATATACAAGGTGTCAAATCAACAACGTCGTGGATCGCACAAGTCAGAATAGACCTGCATGACGCAGGAATAGACTCAACAGATGTTGAAGATAGACACGCATACAGGAGAAAGATGCTCGGTTGGAAGGTCCCAGAGAATGAAATCCCAAAGAGAGCAGGGGTAAAATGGACGGAGGAGCGGAAGAGGATCCATCAGGGTCTATGCGCAGATAATAATAATAATAATAATATATATATATATATATATATATATATATATATATATATATATATATATATATATGAAAGAGGACATATATATATATATATATATATATATATATATATATATATATATATATATATATATATATATATATAAGAAAAGATACACGAGTGTCCTCTTTCACCTTTCTCTCTTAACCAGCGATACAAATGCAATGTCGTTGACCAGTATTCTTTTTGTTCTTTAAGCTTTAAGCAGGATAAAAACCTTATTTACCCCTCAAGTACTGTCCTTAAGGGCAAAACCACGGCGCCACAAAAAATATGTCAACTTTATCCCCTGATTTAAATATTGTAATGGTAAAAAGTTTTCCAATCCGTTTCGCCTCATTGACAAAAAAAACACTCTACTTTGTAAAAGAACTGATTTTATGTAGATTATATGTTTTTAAACAAAATGCCGACGGGAATTATGAATTTGCACCTCAAAAACCTTTGTTTTGTGCGAGAGAAATGGCTTATAAAAGTCCGTACGTTTTTAGGTTATTATATACATTTGCATATAGATTGGGCCTACGTTTCTTTGCAATCAGAATAAATTGTCTGACGACGTAAGGAAAGCGTAGAGAAATTTTTAAACCCTTGAAAATATGGAAGCCTATCCTTGGAGCGTGGTAAGATTGGTTAAAAATTATTTACTGATTAACCGTTATGTAAATACATAGTAATACTGAGTATATGAGAGGTTCGTTGGTCGGTGTGGCTAAGATACTGTTCAGTCTGCAGCGCTTCTGAACTGTGCACCTCAAACTTGTACTTACTGAAGTAAGTTTTACCCTTTTCGTTAATCTCCAGTACCTCGTCCTCATTAGTCTATCTGTTATTAAATATTACCTTTAATAAAAATGTAACTTAGTTGATGACAGTAGTAAACAAAATAATAATAAAGGTTTTTTTTAATTTTTCGTAGTTATGAAACTCAGTATTTCAAAAGAAAACGTGTGTGTGTGTGTGTGTGTGTGTGTGTGTGTGCAGTTAGATTATTAAAAAAATACATTTTCCCGGCAAAAAGTCATGAAGGTTAACATTGCGTAGCGATAAATTGAAATTTAACAAAAAAATAAATAAAAAATTGAAATATTACAGAAAAAATAAAAATAAATAAAACAAACAAAATATAAAAATAACTATTGAAATTGACCTAAAAATAGTTATCAATAAAATATATCTTAAAAACCTAACAAATCAATTCACTGCAAGGCCTAAATTTGCTCTACAATAATAACAAAAGGAAACTGAAGAAAAACATAGGCCTTAAAGTACTTATCAATAACAAAATCTTAATCAAGAAAAGGTAAATAAATAAATTACTAAATATAAACAAATTGTTGAAAGGATGTAAAAAGGCCTACAGCAATATTCATTAAATTTTATTAAAAACTCCAAACGGTGGTGGAATTAAAATTCGAGGTGTTCTCTCCCAACATAGTTTGCAAACAGTATCCTAAACCAAACAAAAGTCGCTTGTTTTAAAAACCACCACAATCCAACAAAAGATGTTTTATGTGAATGTTTCTCTACAAAACTCGCATTGAGGTGGGCCCCGCGTACCATCAGAAATCCATGCGTTAACAAGGAGTAACCGATGCGGAACTGGTTTACTCAAGGAGTAACCGATGCGGGGGGGGGAACCGCAACCTCTTCCCTATAATTTGCATGTATTGACAACCCCCAAAAACGAGCAGAATATTTTGTTACCCGCAAATCGTTATTGCCCACTTTCTTTCCCATTGTACACGAATTAAATATTTTACTTGACAAAAGAAAATCAGAAAAAACACAATTTGTGTATGGAGGCAGACAAATTGGTCGCCTAGCATACAAGTGCACTAGCCATTGTAATATTTTCAAATATCCCACAGTGGTCAGGTACCAGAAAAATGTGACTCTAATACCTCGTATTTCTGATCTTTGACCAGAGCGCAGGATATGTTGGAACTAGACCTGGGTAGCCTGGAGTGTATTTTTCGATTCGGAACACACTAAATAATGCACAGATTTTGATAAAACATTATTCAGAGCTTTAACATCGAAAAGAATCCGACAATAAATAGACTACAAAATTAAGGACAATTTAGACATTTACGGAGTCTGTTGAGTAAAATGCAAAACCACACATTATTTTCCACTTCCATTTGTGAAAATAAATCCACTTGGATTTATGGATACAAAGACGACAAAACTCATGTCGACAAGTAACATCAGGACTACTGTCTTTCAAGTATACGCGCAAGGAGAAGTTGGAATGTGGATTATCCATAGAAGAACAACACAAAAGGACCTTTCAAACATTGGGGGCAGTTCAATACGCGAGTCATTAAAAACTCGAGAAGTTTTAATGTCAAGGGAAGGTGTGGCGTCCGATTGAGTTTCATATTTTTGGAGCAACTGATTATGGAAAAAGGTATTATAACCAGGGTGCCGTGGTTTACATAGCAAGTTATATATGTAACTTGTTTTAAGACAAGCTTAATAACATTTAATACTTTATGCTACGGTGTTATGTTTTACAAAAGAAACCTATCAGTTTTACTTTCGTCTTTTCAATAACATTTTTAATTAAATTTACATAACTTTGACATCTGGTAAAATTAAATTGTTAAAAAAGTATGATAAAAAATAATTTGTCTTTTAACATTTTAAATGGCCATTTTTAAACGATTGAATAGATTTTGAAGGTAATAATCCTTAGTAAACTATTACTAAATTTTGGGTCGTGCAAACCATATCGGCACAAAAGATTCAAACACTATAATGCTAAAACTTATTTGTATTACTTTTAATGTGCATACTTTATGCCAGGTAGATTATGAGGACAAAGAATCGAATTAGGACAATTCGAAAAGCAGTAACGGTATTCTGGAACCTACAACCTTGACGTCCGATCAGATTCACAGCTGACTGACTGGTGTCTTATAAATGGATTGGCACTGAGTCTTATATATATATATATATATATATATATATATATATATATATATATATATATATATATATATATAAAAGACTTGGTGCCAAGATATTAACAATCCACCAAAGATGTTTTTTAAATCATGATCACAGCACATTTCATGGTACCGGGGGTACAATGGTAGCCATTCCAACAGTCTATTTCATATATGTACTTCATTGGGAAATCCCGTGATATTTATTTCTGACAGTTTTTGATTTACCATTTTAAAAAATTACTTTTTTAATTGACTATTTTATTTTTAGTGTCGCTTGAGTTAGTGTCAATCTGCCAAATTTACTTAGAAATGCATGTAATTCACGCGAAAACAAAAATATTCCGTCGTCCTAATAAGTACATAACGACCATAAACAATATCAAATCTTATCTGTTTGAGAGAATACAATTAACAATATAATTTTTTTGATTGGTTTTGTTTTGCAGTCAGATGTGTAGTTTGAATATCTAAAGAATTAAACCTAACCACAGTCGGTGGAATATTTGCCCAGCACACGAGTGTATGCATCAGGGGATATCAGCTAGGCTTAGTGTCACCTAGCAACCGATAACTAGGCGGTATTGAACAGTACTATTTTATACACAACAGTTAGAATTATTCAGAAATCATTTCACAAATGTACCGTATTTTATTATTAAACGAGCGAAACGAGATCTTTGTTTCATTTCAACCGCTGGGTATTTGGTTTGTGTGTTTGTTGTGGAATTTTGGCTATACGCATCGACCGATTGTTTTGAAATTTAGTACAAAAGCCTTGTACAAAGCTCAAGCGACCTATGTAAAAATTGTGAGTCATTCACTTCTGTTTCAAGATGGCGGCTATGAAGTGACGAGACGAATGCAATTGGAAATTTTCGTAATACGAGTACTGTCTGAACGGCTTGTCCTAACACAAATTTGTCCGCTTAATGGGAAAAGAAATAGTAAATGTTTAAGTTATAATTAACGATATTATACTACATATCCGAATCTTTTATAATAAATTTTTCAAAAATTAATGATACATATAATTTGCATATGAATGTTCTTTAATAAATATTTAAGTCATTAAGGAAAACCGTTGCACTGCATGCCCCTCAGCGATCACAATTATTACATCATTACAGTTGGAAATATTGTACGAGATTGATGATTTATATTCGTATGTCATGTAGATAAGTGGGCGGTTGTGTACAGTTTAAATTAAGATCAGTACTGTTAGTAGTTCAAAAAACAATATACCTCGCTCTGCTAATTGCCTGGCAGCAGCTCTAAGATAGCTCTCGTAATTTTCCTACCAATTTAACCGTTGACCGTGATATTTAGGAAAAATATTACTAGACAATATTTATTGAAAATATTATGCTTTTTCACTCAAAACATGTCAAAATTATGACATATTTTGCCTTTTAGATAATATTACAGAAAATGGTTAAACACTACACTCGTCTTCTTTAATTCGGAAGCCGCAATGTTGAAATGATATTAAATTAGAAAAATCCTACGTCGTTTAACAAGTAACTTCGTATCACAATTCAAAACAATTATCATTGTGTTTGGCCAAAATGGTAAGATTAAATTTCCAGTTCTGTAAGCCAGCGTCTGGAACTTTTTTATACAACAATTTTCTCAACATTCGATTTAACCATCATAACTAACATTAAAATCTGC
This sequence comes from Callitettix versicolor, assembly GCA_022606455.1. Taxonomy (NCBI): domain Eukaryota; kingdom Metazoa; phylum Arthropoda; class Insecta; order Hemiptera; family Cercopidae; genus Callitettix; species Callitettix versicolor. The sequence continues at coordinate 13,966,437 of CM040188.1, read as the reverse complement.
ACATTTCAGGGCTAAATTTTTAAATGTTCGTTAAAAATACGAGATTGTACTGCTTCCTCTGTCGGATTAATTTTCGTACTTTTACTGGAATTTAAAATGCTTTTTTCTGAAAATTTTCACGCTGATTGTCTTGGTTTCATTTTTTGCAAGAACTACAATAGGTTATGATTTACAAGAAATATTATTTGTCACAGATTAGAAACGAATCAATTTTATCGGTTAACAAATTTGCTAAGTTGGACTGAAATGGCAATAAATATTCAGCAATATTTGTTTTTAAAACAATGAAAATATGTTTAATGAATAAGCGTAATAAAGTTTATAATTTTATAATATATAAAAAAAACATAATTTTACTGTCTTACCTGTGTCGTCAATTGAGAAGTAGCCCAGCCCGTCTCCACCACAGATCGTATATCCTACTCTCGAGTCGTCTCCGGGCGGATCACTGTCCACTGCGCGCACTGTCGTCACTACCGTGCCTATCGCCTCGTTCTCGCTTACCGAAACCGCAACTACACTCTCCTCGAACTGAGGCGCGAACATGTTCTCATTAACGTCGCTAACGTCGATCACCAACACGCACACGCTGCTCAGCGGCGGCGATCCGTGATCTTGAGCGACCACCGTCATCGTGTACGACTGCCGTTCTTCGTAGTCCAACCTGCGATTAGTGCGAATAAAACCGGTCATCGTATCTACGGTAAAATAATCCAAGATATCAGACTCACCGTCTAACGAGTAACTCACCAAGCCGCCGTCGCCTAGATCCTTATCGGTAGCTTCCATCACTGCAACAAAAGTGCCGATCGGTACGTCTTCCCTCATTACGACACGGAAAAGCGTGTGAGGAAATTCCGGCGGGTTGTCATTTTCATCGAGTACAATAACGTTCACAATCGATTCGGAGTATAAATTGTTATTCGGGTTATGGTTTTCGTCTGTACATCTGACGACCAATTCAAAAAGATCCGTTTGCTCTCTGTCTGGTGGTATTTGAACTGATATCAAACCGGTTTCATCATCTATATAAAAATAGTCGGTATGAGTCATTAAAGAGTACACTAACTCCGTGGAATCTAAATCTGTCGCGAGTGATTGGAAGATATGCGTGCCTTCTTCTACATTCTCTGGAATTGTAATAGTAACAAATATTTCTTGGAACTGTGGCGCGTTGTCGTTCACATCGATTATTACGAACTCGACCATTTCGGAAGTCGATTTTTGCGGCGTACCTTCATCGTACACCGTTAGGTTTAAATAGTATTCTGTGTTCTTCTCGAAATCTAAATGGCCGACTACTTTGACCTCGCCCGTATCCGGATCCATACGGAACATAGAATCCTGATCTCCAGAACTTATCGAGTAAATAAGTTTACCGTTGAATCCTAAGTCCCTGTCCCTAGCTTGTATTTTCACTACCGTAGTTCCCAGCGGAACAGTTTCGTTGATGAACACTTTCTTGGGCACGTCGATGAACAGCGGTGTGTGTATGTTCTCCCCGTATCTAATAGGCATCATGGCGAAGTCATCGTGGTCGAACATACTGCCCGCGTTGTTCTTGTCCGACAGCGTCAGCATTTCTTTAAGACTTCTCGCTACGCCCGTGTCTTTGCACACGAAGTTATCGTCGTCGTATTGGAATTTCGTACCAATAAATTTATGATTTTTCAACAGCTTTATGTGCACAATGTTGACATCGGACGTGTGAACGCCGTCGGTGGCCGTTACGTTGAGAAATACTTCGGACGCTGGAAACGATTCCAAGCTGCAAGAGGTCGTAATCTCACCAGATACTACGTCTATATGGAAACAGTCTTCGTTATCAGGAGCTAGCCGATAGCTGATTATATTACCAGCATCAAAGTCCATAGCCGTGACCGTGAGTATTTCCACACCAATAGGAATAGACCTGCTAACTGTTCCTGTACAGTTTACTCTATCAAACTCTGGTTTGTTATCGTTCACGTCTTGCAGTTTGACCTTCAACAACATCTCGGTCTGCCTTCTGTATGGCACACCCCAATCTGACGCCCTGATATGTAAAATGCACTCCCTCTTCATAGTCTCATAATCTAACACTTGAGTTGTCCGAACGGTCCCTGAAAAGTGATCTATTTCGAAAGACATCGGATTCAAATTGGCGATACTGTAAGAAATGTAGGAGTTCTCGCCAGAATCTTTATCTTTTGCTTGTACTCTTGTCACTATCGTTTTGCCGGGTTCGTTTTCTTTAATTAACACGGAAATCATGTTTTTCTCAAAAATCGGATCGTTATCGTTCGTATCGATTATGTTGATTCTTACTTTTGCCGAAGATTGTTTCCTAGAACCGGATTTTCTTAGATCTATTGCCGACACGGTCAACACGTAGAAAGTTTTTTCTTCGGCGTCCAGAATTTTGGCCGTGTACAGCATTCCCGATTCTGCGTTGATGTAGAAATGCCCGTTCTCATTCCCACCAACAATCTCTAAATGTACAACTGTATTTACAGTCTGGCTAGCGTTTGTCAGCTTCAGTCTTATAATGGGCGTATTGACTGGCGAGTTCTCGAGTAAGCCTACCTCGTAGAACTCTTTGTTAAAAACGGGCAATGAATCGTCCACGTGGCTGAGTTCAACTGATAGCGACAGTTCCGCGCTCCTAGGTGGCTTTCCGTTATCGATAGCACGGATTGTTAGGTTTCTAACCAAAGGAAAATTAACTTTATCAATCGGTTTTTGTATAATTAAATTAAATTCGTTATCATGTTTGCTGTTTCTTACCCTTTTTACTTTGAAATATTCATACAAATTCCCTTGTACTATTTCCATAGTTTTTATTTCGCCGTTCGCGTCTTCGTCCTTATCCATTACTGTGATGATAGCAAAAATATCCGTGTACGAATCCTGGTAAACTTTCGTCAAATATCTTACACTCATCTCAGGACTATACAGATTACTCCTAACTACATCTATTACAAACGCTGCTTTACTTATTTTGGTCCCGTTTTTCAAAATATTACCCCGATCTTGAGCAAGTACGGTCAATTCGTGCCTAATACCTTCCGAATAGTTCAAAGGTCTCGACAATACCACTACGCCTGTAGTCAAATGAATCGAAAAATGTTCAGACTTCTCCAGAAAACTGTAGTAGATTTCACCGTTCACTCCTAAATCAGCGTCTTCCGCGTGAACCTTCAATACAGAACTATGCACCGGCAAATTATCAGGCACTATTTTCTGATAAACAGGTGAATAAAACAAAGGACTAAGGTCGTTGGTGTCGAGTACTTCGATATTCACGGTTACGTTCCTAGTTATTTCTTTACCAACTCGAGTAACACTAATCGCTATTACTTTTAAAACGAATTTATCTTTTCTTTCGCGATTCAAAACGCCGAAACTACCGGTTCTGGTTCTTAAAAATAAAAAACAAAAATCTCCGACCGCTTTCGCTTCGGCTTTAAAAAAACTGTCCGCGTCTCCCGAAACAATGTCAAATCTCACTTCACTTTCCACTTCTCCTTTATGGACTCCCATCTTCTCTTCTGTACGCACGTAGGTTTTACCGATCGAATTTTCGTAAATGGTTCCATTGTATTGTTCCTTGGTGAACCGGAATCTGGGATAGAGATCTTTATCGTTCGCCAGAGATAATGAAAGTGTCAACAGAAAAAAGACCACTCGATTGTTCGTTGTGATATGCCAAGTCTGCATAACTTGTTGTAATTCTGAAATAGAAAACAACATTATTAAAATATAACATTTAAACATGCAAATATTTTCAGTTGTAAAGAAAGTTCTTGAAAGTAATGAATGACAACTTGCTTTGCCGGTTTTGTCTGATTCTAGCATTAATCACTTACAGCTGATCTAAAAAAAAAAAAAAAAATAATTTTTAGAAAACTTGATTCGTTAGTAATTTAGTAATATTTATATAAAATTTATATTCTTTTTTTTTGTGTTTAACGTTTGACTATTGTGCACTCTTGGGCTAATGCAGACGATGGGATGATTTATTGCGTATGAAAATGCCAAGCCCTGGCTGGGAATCGAACCCGGATCCTCGGGGTGAAAGCCCACTATAAAATTTATAGTAATTATTTAAAGAAAGTAAAACTATGTTTCACGTTTGAATTTATATATAACAAAAATAGAAATAAATTTTACTTAAATATTACATAAACTTTCTTGCATTCAATTTTATCTTCTAAAATTAAACTAAAAAACTGCTTATTTTATCAAAATTGTACCGGATTTTATTAATCACCATTGTTGCAAACTTAATATACAATAAATGCGTTGTCCGCGAATAAAATCAAAATAAACTTGGTTAAATTTAATTTTTCAAATTTACTTTAGAATTTTAGAAATTTTATGACAAAATGTTATTAACGAATTTTAAAATATGCATTTTTCTTAATTTTGATTTTTATAAATACCTTATAAGTTTTTATAAGTTCAGCGTCAATTGTACTTGAATATAATCAAAACGATTGGAACTGATTTTAATAAATTTAATTAAAAATATTTGAAATATAATTTGAAGATTTTTTTAAATTAAATTAGTTTACAGTAAGTAAGTTATATACATCGACAGGCTGACTTTTGTAAAACTTCATTTTTTGTTATTCGATATGCTGAAAAACTTATATAAATCAAAATCCGAAGATCAATTTTTATCAAAACGGAAGTAAGTGTTACCCCACAGGTTTTGTGTGTAATTAGCAATCCCTAACCGATACAGTTCAGATCTGTTCTTCGTAAGTTTTTTAGAACTTACGTCACCCAGAATTTTCCTTTTGTAGGACCGAAGATTTTCCCACTCGAATATGTGACACTTCAGAAGTAAATGTTCTGCTGCTTCAGAGAGCTGATAGCGGAATATGCATTTCAGGTCTCCTTAAGATACGCACAAAGTATTTAAATGCTTCTTGAATGCTCATGTCCTGTCGCGAACTCAAGTTTTCCCTCACGTTGCCTGTACGTAGTGAGTAAACTTGTGCTATCATAACTATTTTCGTGATTGGTTTGATAGAGTGACACACTGAGATAGCCTTTTGAGTTTACTCACTAAACGTTAAAGGTCTCTTTTCAAACCAATTTATATTTTTTCCAAGTTCCCCAGGGTGTCCGTGTGAAAGTTTAACTACGATATCAGTGTTTTGGTCCAGTTAACATCATATGTTTTACTTTGGTGTACATAAAAGTTACAAAGTTGGATGGCGTGCTTCCGAATTGTTTGACAACTCTTCTATAATAAGTAAGTGACGATAGTTCAGTGGGATAGCTAAACCCATCGGCTGATCACTTTAGCTGCCGAATTAGCTGCTTTATAGCCTAATGTAATTCTGGTGGTTTAAAAGAAACATTTGATACACGTTTACTTTCGATTCTGCACTGAAGTTAAATTCGAATAGATCACCATAACATGCAAAGTTTATTTAGGCTGATCTAAAGTCAAAGATTTTAAACATTTACAAATGAATATTTATTTTCTTTGCAGAAATATTCTACAGGTTAATGAATAATGTTTATAATTATCGAATGTTTTTTAGTTCACTTTAACTGTACTAAACGACGGTTATTTGGATCACGGGTTTTAAAAAACACAGCAACAAGAGATTGTTTTCCCTTCCACTTGAATATTTTTCCTTAGTAAAGTTTCTTTTTCGCTTGTTTGTTTTGACAGTTTAAACTTTAACAAAAGCACGAAGCTCGGGAAGTCTCGTCGTTTATCATGATCCGAATGTCAAGTTTTTGCAACATTTAAAAACAAATCGAAATGTGTTACAGATATGCAAAGTGAGCTACAGCACTGTTACACCTGAGAGGATTTTATTTCAAAATCATATGCAAAAAGTGTTTATGGCGGCAAGCAGCTGTCTCCCTGACGGAAGAAAAACGATTTTTCAGTTTTTTTTATCTTACGCTCAGTTAAAATCATATTTCAGCATCATATTACCTTTAAAAATGCACATATTAACATTTTAAATTCCCACATTACATTGAAATTTATAAAATAAACCCTGACCGCCACATCGTATACGCATTAAAATTTACATAGTTTAGACTTTTAAATATTTGAGAAACATAAAAGAGTCTTTTAATATGAGCGAGCCTAATTGTATGTAGATTTAACATACGATATCAGAGATCAGCATAAATATTTTACAAGATTAATTTTCTTTGACACAATTAATCCTTTGATCTAGATTTTCAAGCAGACCTTCTGAAGTGGCTTAGTTGATTTATGTATAATTTGCTTTCTTGTTTTCCTGCTACATTGTACTTCACTGCCATTGATCAAGTGATTTCCCATAATCGATTGCTCTGTAGATATTGCAATTCAGTTATTTCTCCGACATAGGATCGGTTCACCACTTGTTCCCTGTCTGGTATGCGTTCAGATCTCTTCTCATTGTTACATCAATTTTGTGAAACCAATTCAGGCTAATTGCATAAAAATGTACAATTCCGTGCAGTGTGTATTTTTTTACATAGCTACCATTCAAATTTGAGGAACTGTATCTTTTGCAGATAATTGCAATATCAGCTGATTCGCTAAATATTGGTAGCAGTTTCCAATAATTATTATTTTTCTTGTACATTACACTTTTTTAAAACATTAAACATTTTTCAATGTTTTAAAATACTTTTCGCTGGCTATTGAACATGGTTCGATTTTTGAACCAGGTTTATGAAACTTAGCTTTCTTTACTTAAAGTTATTAAATACCTTTAATTAATTAAAGTTAAACAAGTTTACTTAAAGTTGTTAAATACCTTTAATTAATTAAAGTAAAACCAGTTTACTTAAAGTTATTAAATACCTTTAATTAATTAAAGTAAAACAAGTTTACTTAAAGTTGTTAAATACCTTTAATTAATTAAAGTTAAACAAGTTTACTTAAAGTTGTTAAATACCTTTGCAAACATTAAAATTAAACTGAAAACAAAATTCTGTTATGGAACCAAAAATAAAAATCATATATCATGTTTTCTCTTTATTTTTATTTTAATTACGATAATTTGGTTGAAATCATGACAAATTAACATTGCTAGTTTTTAACACCATAACCTGAAACTTATTATAGTCTATTAGCTGTACAATGAAATGATCTGACCGTTACGAATTAATATAAAAACAACTGATCTTTTACTACAAATACCAGTATTAAAATTAAATTAACGATTCACTTCATATATTTATTTATCAAACTTCTTCGTAATATCCGTAATGTAGTGGTTATCACGTACGCCTTATAAGCACAAGGTCCCCGGTTCGATCCCGAGCGGAATCACAAGAAATGTTAATTGTAATTAATTTAATATGTTTTTGCGACGCCCCAAAGAAACATCAATACATTAATATAAATTTGTGTACTCGTATTATGCAAAACCCAACATCACAACCAGCCCTGAAAAATTATAGCCCTACATGTTAAAACACGGAAATAATCCTGACCGCTTGTGCAGAGTTAACGTTGGTTTACAGTGAAAGAATATGATTTTCTAAAGATTTTAAGGAGAAAAAAGTGTAAATTAATTAAAATAACTGCACCTTTGAAACTGTTGAAAGGGCTTAACTGTGCAACAAATCTGCCTGACTAATTACCAAAATCGGTTTTGTGCCAAGTTTGAATAACGTAGGACCAAACACACACACACACACACACACACACACACACACACACACATACCAATCCGGGTCAGAGTCTTACCATGATGGCCTCTCTAGTAGCCCAATTTCCATTGCAAATTAGCTAATCATCATACTTCTGTTAAAACATTCTAGTTTTTAAAAGTTTATTTCTCTTCGATAACAATGAATTGCGTCAAGGTGTTTATGGGTAATTTATGTATTTACACAAATAACGTAATTTCCTCCTCAGCGCCCTCCAAACATTTGTAAAATGTCGCCATTGCGTCAAACAAGATGGCTCCCAGAAACGTTACAAATCTTAGGTCTGACGAAAGCGTTCAAAGTGTCACTCTAATTTATCACTCTAAATCCAAATTTACCGTAAAGCTACGTCCATTCATCCCGCAATAAAAACGTCTTTTATTTTTACTATATTTTATACTTACTGTAGTGCACAACAATATTTGAAGCACTCAGGTATCTTGCACGACGTGACGGAAGCAAATTAAAAATATTTTACAATTAACGTTATTTTTATTAGCAAATTTGCATTGGAAAATGAGTTCTTGTAACGATGGGTAAGACTGAAAAAACGCCCGTTCGTTATTTCGGCCCAAATTTTGTGAAACATTGCACTAACAATTTTCGTAATTAGTTGGACTGGTTAAATTTGTTTAAAATTTCAAAATGGCGGCCATACTCTATCTTCAAAAGTTCATACATTTTGTGTTAAATTTTTACTTTGAAAATGTGATTTAACCATCTTAATCATCATTAAAACCGTATAAAGTAACTTTTGAACTTTCAAAATCCGTTAAAATTTGAAAAATTATTTTACGGCCCTTATGGTTCATTTTCGTATTTCAAATGTAATTTAAACGTTTATATCGTGTGCACTGTACACGGAGATTTCAATGCTGGTTATGAGGGTGAAATCAGAATTGTAAAAAGAGGAAAAAGTCAAAATGTTACTTTTGGAAATCCGCTTCCATATCGTCAGCGAGACAGCTGCGTGCTGCGATTATGTTTTTCTACAAATCGTAAGAAAAGTCATGATTTCATCTACAATTGAACAAGTTCATAGAGTGGTGGATATAATAGAGGAAGCTATGGAGAGGAAGCAAATCTGCTCAGGTATATTTCTTGACGTGGCGCAGGCGTTTGGTGGAGTCTGGCACTGTGGGCTGGAACATAAACTACAACGGGACTTACCAGAGCAATTCTTCAGAATTTTAAAGTCATACCTTTGTGAGAGACATTTTCGGGTTAGATATGAACTCGAATACTCACAAATTAAAACGATTAATGCAGGAGTACCTCAGGGAAGTGTTCTTGGCCCTGTACTGTACCTTCTGTACACTAAAGACATACCAGCTACTGGGAACTCCACAGTAGCAACTTTTGCAGATTACACAGCAATTTTAACAGTTGGGGATAATATTTTAGAAGTCACAGAGAAATTACAGAATGCCACCAACGCAGTAAGTCAATGGACAAAAAAATGGAGAGTAAAGCTTAATGAAGCAAAAACTGTACACATTAATTTTACGAATAGAAAATATGAACCATTACCAATAATATTAAACGAAAGGAGTATAACATATGCAAACAGTGCTAAATATCTAGGAATGACACTCGATGCAAAGCTCCGATGGAAGGTGCATGTAAAAAAGAAAAAAGAGGAGTTACAGCTCAAATTCAATAAAATGTTTTGGTTTATTGGAAGAAATTCAGAACTTTCGATAACCAACAAGATACTGCTATATAAGCAAGTTCTAAGACCAATATGGACCTATGGTGCACCACTCTGGGGATGTACAAGAAAAAGCAATAGTAAAATTATTCAAGTTTTTCAAAATAAAGTATTGAGAACGATTGTCAACGCCCCTTGGTATGTGAGAAATGAAAACATACATAAGGACCTAGGTGTTGAATCTGTTCAGGAAGTCATTAAAAAGCTCTCGGTTAAGCATTATTGCAGGTTAGAACAGCATAATAATACAGAGATTGTCCAACTACTATGCCGCAGTGACAACATCACAAGAAGGCTGAAGAGGACCAAGCCAATTGACCTCTCCAGGCCGTAAACACATTGGGACCAGCCGTCGGACTGCACCCCAGCACACAGTGAACACAATGATAAAGAAAAATTACTAGATGGGGCACGCCTCAGTTGTAATTAATATATAAAAAAAAACTATCAGAATTAACATTTAAAACTGCATGTTTTCAAAACATTTAATGTACAGTGAAAATAAGAAAATTAAGAAGAGACATTTTCAATCAAATCGGACGAACACTGCTATTCCTCACAAAACATATATTGTATTGTTATGTATTAATATATTGTATTCTTTTGTTTATACAATATACAAAGTGTGTATTGTATTGTGTTGTTAACAATATTGCATTGTTATTTTATTGTTAAAATTGTAATTTTAATTATTAGTTTTAAAGATTGTAAATAGGTACAGCCGAAACTGTTGACAAAGTGTCAGGAAAATTATGAAACTGCTGACATACTGCCTTTTGTTATAAAGAAGTATATAGAACAACAGTTTAGATGAAAGGTTGAGGACGTAGTCGCTGTCAGTCGATTCTGGGGGGGACCGTAAGGCCAACTGTACGTCGGAAAGTGCGTAGTGCTCCAGGTACATAGTCCACCCAGGCGGTGCTGGGGAGAAACAGGTGGGCAGTCTACGGGGTAAGTTAGACTATCGCGTACACTTTTCCCCCCTTTTTTGGGTTAAATAAATTAGGTACGAGTTTCCGGAAAGGATTATGGAACATTATTTCAGGAAAACGTTTAGATTCGGTAATAGAATAGTGTTCATTCTTCGGTCTTTATCAAGTGTAGAAATAGCCGAAACAATATAAGAAAATTAATTATTAAAAGACATTTTTGAACCATCGATTGTTGATTATTTAAAGAACCCCGGTTAGGATAGGTTTTAAATATTTAACACTATACAATTTTTAACGACTTCTCGAATAGTGATTTAGAAGTCGGGATCAGTGCTTACTTGAAGGTACCGGACTTTTGTATTACCGTGGTGTCTGCTCCAATAGTACAATTTCCAATAGAAAGTCTTTAAGAACGGAAATGTGAATATATTTTTATTTATTTTTCCCCTAAGCAGTGTTTATAATAAGGATTTACAAGTCTCTCTGTGTTATTATAAAAGTTTGGAAGATGTAACGTGTGCATTGCGTAGTCTAGACAATTTATTGTGTAATTTAAACGTCGTTCCAACAAAACCCATTTCTGAAAAGCAATAATATTAGTCTGCGTTAAGCCTTTATTATTCGAAATGTTTCTTAACAAATTTTCTTGAGAGGAAGTTAATTGCATACGAAAATTATCTTGGTTTTCATTTTTAATAAACGTCTACTTATTTTTCTTTAATTGTTATTTTCGAAAATAATGTAAGCGGTATAAGTTGTATAGCTTCCATAAATAATTGCACACGCACACGTCTCGCTAACGTTGATGTGAACGAATTTTTAATCTTACTTATTTTTAATTTTAACGATCAATTAAAAATTTGATTTCATCAACGAATTAAATTAAAGCATTTGATTCTTTAAAATTAGATGAAAGTGGACCATGACCGACATTAAATTCACTCTTTTAATTTCAATTGTTTTAAACAAAATTTTAACACTAATGCGAATTTTAACGATAACCTACTACGATGATGAAATCCGAGTTTCAAAATGGCGTAAGATAATACAGTTATGTACTTTTAAAGTTGATTAATCGCAATTTTCAAATTGTTGAAGGAATTTTGCTAAACATGTTCAAACTCTTATCCAATACGATTTTCTGCCATGTTTGAATAAAATAGTACCACAAATTGCGAATGATAGCGTTTTACTATACATACTGATGCATTATATATTTACAGTTTTGAAGTTTTCAAAAATTAATGCAGATGTTAAGATGAGCAGTTTTCATGTTCTAGGTCCTACCATAAAAGTCGCTCAATTAGCTTCAGTTTTGCATTCTCATTTCGCTATTATATTATATTGTACTACAAACATTGCACAAGATTTTATACATTTTGTCTTTGATTTCAGGTGTTTATCAAGTGATCACTACTAGCGCACTCTATGTTGTCTCTCAGTAACTGAGAACCAGACCGTGAAAGGTACAGGTGATTAATGAACCACTCTTAACTTCTAGTGATTAATGCGGCCGTTTTTTTCAAGTCACTTTCTTGGCAAAAAATGTTTTGAAATATCTAATCCCAAATATACATAACTCTAGGTTACTAGTAGTTCAAACATATTAAACTTCGCAGTACAGTATAGGCTATAATAATTATATATTGTAACACAACCACTGGACCAGATGTTTAAATAATTAGTATTAGGACCTAGTTTTTAATGTCTAGTAGTTTTTAACACACCTTATATAGGCTACCACAAAGTTCCAAAAAAATGTCAATGTGTTTAGCCGAAATTGCGTAACAAACACGAAACCAAATTCCCAACGGTCGATTTGAAACAGAAACCTTGTTTCGATCGGTCTATAATTGGAATTAGTAATATTTATTTTTTTGTAATTCGGAAAAAAAATCGTACTTCAGATATGTCTGACGACCATGTCGGCCATATTGAATCTGTTCCTTGTAAGACGGCACAGAATACTCCGCTATTTGATAAGATAAAATTATGTTTGACATCTCGTTTAAGTGTCAAACGTGGTGATTTAATCAGCTTTTTCATGTTTGTTTATATTTTCACTGTGTATATTTTGCTCCTGTATCTTTTAAAGCAAGAAATACTTATATAAAAAGCGTATATTTTTCAACATGCAATACATTTAAAAAGTTATAACAAACATAATTTTATCTTAACGAAAGCTGGGTAATATGTATATGTGCTGACAGAACTTAGAGAGTTTTAAGTTGTTTTCGTAACTTTTGTCAGGAAATTAACCAATTCGCTTTTAGTCAAACAAAATTATCGAATCTCTGTCACATATAGTCGTTGTTAAACACGTTTCGGACAGTATAGGTCTTAGGTTATACGGGTTTAAACGTACATAATAGCAATCACTGTTAACACGCATTGGGTTGGTGATTTATACCTAAGCCTAACTCTTCAGACTTAAGGCGTAAGGGTCGGGATTTTACGGAAGGCCTGATAAATGTCAGTGGTTGCAGTTTCGCTGCTCTTTAATTTATGTCGGATTTCAGAAATCATTATTAATATAATAAAATCTACTTCATAAATAAAATAAGGCTAAAATATAATGGAAAATGATATCAGCATAGAGGGGTTGAAGTAATATTCACCTAAGCAAACCACAGCTGTTCTTCCGAAAATACTATTACAAATAATTGAGGAGGTCTCGGTTGGTGTGATTACAGTCTATTTTATTGCATATCTCAAGGAAGTAGGTTTGAGACTGCAGTTGCATCCGTCAGCTTTATCTTTTACGTTAGCATTGATCTTTTGTCCAAAGTATGGACTGTTCAAAAATATTGAAGTTATATTTATTTCCATTTTTACGATGAATATATTACAAAAAACAACTATATATATATATATATATATATATATATATATATATATATATAATTATTATTATTATTATTATCTGCGCATAGACCCTGTTGGATCACGCAAAGCACTTCGACTCATGTCTTGTTCCTTCTAATCCTCCACACCTCCCTCATCCTGTCCCCATGGATCCTCTTCCGCTCCTTAGTCCATTTTACCCCTGCTCTCTTTGGGATTTCATTCTCTGGGGACCTATTTATATATAATATAAATAATATATATATTTATTGCATATTAATATGTAAATAATTTTATAATTTCGAATATTTACAGAAACTAAAGTATTTATTGTAATAAAATATATATTAATTATAAACGTATTTTTAAATTGTATTTAATTAGCTTTGAAAGTGTTGTGAGATTGTTAAAGGCCGCAAGCAGTGTGCAATCAAGAGTAGTCGAAGGCTACAGAGAGTCGAACTCATAGTTTTGTTTTAAAAATTAATTTCCTGAAAATCTACTTTCTTTTCCATTGAAACTTTGTCATCCATTTTCACTTAAAAACTTATACATGTCTCACTAAAAACAAAGATTATTAAATACAAAAAGAACGTATTTTTTGGTGCTATTTTATGGTCATTCTGATACCTGGCGGTCTTTGTATCAGCGATTTTGTGAAACCCTATTCCGTGTGGATTTATTAACTTTCTGATGCTTTTCGCCGGCTTAACTCCGGAACACAGGTTCTCGTTTACTGCACGACAGACCCCATCACACCTCGCTCTTCGCCTACTTGTAATGTACTGCTTCTGTCAGAGTGGTACCACAAAGCCTTAGTGCGCTTAAAGTGAAGATTTAATAAATTTAATTTTTTGTTTCGTGATTTAGTATAAAACGTGAATTTTAGACGTAAGCGTGAGGTTATTTATGGGTTCTTTCATTATCAAGATTTTTAAAAAGAGAACTGATGACTAAATGTCATGCACGAACGAATGTCTGGGGTTGCTATTGTACTGGGGCATTTGTAGATATCTAATATTCACTTTACATATTCCTGAGATGATCAATTCTCTCGTCCTAATTTTTTCGTGAAAGTCTAGGATTTGGACAGGATTCAAGGTGAATCACTTCTAGCTGGTGATTTTCCAGTTCATTATTAAAATACTTGCTCTGATAATTTCTTTTCAATTGTTTACTTTATTGACACTTATTACGGAGGTTTTGGCGGTAAGATCTCGCTAATTCCATCTTACATTCTTACTAATGTAAACACTCACGTTTAACTGGGGAAATGAAGTCCGGCAATATAAAGCCAATGTATGGATAAGGTTAAGACGAGGTCGTCAGGTCTCCGTTTAATACACCACTAAGCCTGTGTCATTTAGTTCATAGGAATGGGTGTATTTACGCTTTACACTTAGTTGAGCTATGTATAATAGGGAATGTGTGTGTGTGTGTGTGTGTGTGTGCGCGCGCGTGTATGCGCGCGCATGTGTGTCTTGACTAGATGAATGAGTATTATGAGCTAGAGATATGGTGGAATCGCTAAACCCACCAGCACCTCACTTCGTGTGCCTCCTTCAGTACTAAATATTATACAGCTTGACATTTTTTCCTAACTGTTGATTAATAATGTCAATAAGTCACTTCCTTCATAACTCTAAAAATAGGTCCGAAAAGTTCTTTGAAGAATAATGTTAAGCGCAACAGCCTTAACTCCCCTTATCTGTGTTTCCTTCCACTTTGATATAATATGGAATAGATTGTAGTAATCCATTTGTTGTGTTGGTTATTTTTAAACAATGCATTAGTAAGAGGAAAGATTAAGACGAGGACTAGCTGAAGACAATGAAGAAGTAGTGCTATAATGTGTGCCTGGGCCTCTTTAGAGTGATTTCTACTCCTAAGAAGGGGGAGAGTGGTTCAATCAAACCACCATCCTAGTAAAGCAGAAACTGCTATCTTACAGACGCTGCTCGAGCAAGGGTGAACCAACGTTGCTTTGGTGCAAGAACCTTGAATGACTTGAAGCAGGTTAGCAGAACTGTCTGAAAGCGGTGGAACTGCACAGAAGATAGTAATGAACTATGTGTGGAATCTAGGAGAAGAACGGTTATCCTGACCTATGCGTACTTTTCACTCGAGGATATTGACAGCTTCAGTAGATAGAGCGAGTCAGTGGATTGTTGGGACTTGTTCAGCGCACCAACTAGTACTTAAAAGGTTTAGTTGCACAATAGGTCTGTTGATCGCAGTGCCTGGGGTTGTATAACTCATTCCCTATTTTTCTAATCTTAAACTCAATATTTTAGTAAGACGAACTTTTAAAATTTAGAAATGTTTGTTATTTATGTTTTAGAATACCGTTTTACAGATAACCAATAGAGAAATATAGAACAGTATCATGAATGTTTCTTTAGTAGAGAAAACAAGTTGGAAAACTGTTCTAATAATAATTAAAAACTAAGTGATTTTAAGAAATTGAATTAAGAAATACTCTCTGGGGAGCAAGGTAACGGTAAAGTTTTACTGCTCTCGTATTTTATTTTTTTAAACTTTATTAACTTACTTACCTTACTTCAGTCTGCCTAAGCACTTCAAACAACTCAATTAAATTAATTAATTTCATTCTTCGACTTTATGTTTTTCCTGTTAAAGTCTTCCGGTATTCACACAGATATTATAATAGAGTTTTTCCATTTTTATAATACTGAGAAGATAATACTTAGTACTTTTCCTTCCACGATTTCAACAAAATAATTTGGATAAAATTGAAAATGAATAGCTTTTTTTAAAAAAACTGCTTTTATTTTTAGTTAGCATATGTAAATTCCCTAACGCTATTCACCAAACACAGTTAATGACGCTTGACAGTGACAATATTGTGAAAGACAAAACTGGATAAGTTTAAAACTTCAGTGTAATTTAAACACATTAAATACATAACGACTCCTTAAAAAGTGATTTAGAGAATCGGTACTTTTTTAAAGTTTTCGGATATGAGACTTTCAATAATGGCCGTTCCAGTGGGAATTAGTTAACACAATCATTGCACGATAATGATCCATTTATAGTCATCATATTTTTAAAACAAGTTTTCTTTCAAACATTTAATTATACATAAACTATTTTCCTAATTTGATAGAGGGAAGGCGGAGTTCGATACGTCAAACCATTATGCAAGTTAAAGTCTAGTTATTGCCGTAAGCCTTCTACATTCATTACGTCGACCCAACGTATTCATTAGCCTAACTGCCATTATGGAGTATCCGAGTGGATTAAACATCCGTCAGTTTGTTGTGGTTACGAAATTGCATAATACAAGATTGTAGTTCCGAGACTGAAGTTACTGCCGTATGTGTTTCTTTCCTTTGCGTTATGCCGATCCCTCCCCCCTAGTGTTTAACTGTAATAATTTAAAGACGAAGGATGAAGTGTTCGAGGTAGTTAAAGCATTTCTCAGTTTGTTGTTCCCTAACTGGTGAGATTTAAAGACAGAGGCAAGCGTTTCCGAGGTGTTTAAAGCATCGGTCAGTTTGCTGTTCCTAACTGGTGAGATTTAAAGACAGAGGCAAGCGTTTCCGAGGTGTTTAAAGCATCGGTCAGTTTGCTGTTCCTAACTGGTGAGATTTAAAGACAGAGGCAAGCGTTTCCGAGGTGTTTAAAGCATCGGTCAGTTTGCTGTTCCCTAACTGGTAAGATTTAAAGACAGAGGCAAGCGTTTCCGAGGTGTTTAAAGCATCGGTCAGTTTTCTGTTCCTAACTGGTGAGATTTAAAGACAGAGGCAAGCGTTTCCGAGGTGTTTAAAGCATCGGTCAGTTTGCTGTTCCTAACTGGTGAGATTTGAAGAAAGAGGCAAGCGTTTCCGAGGTGTTTAAAGCATCGGTCAGTTTGCTGTTCCTAACTGGTGAGATTTAAAGACAGAGGCAAGCGTTTCCGAGGTGTTTAAAGCATCGGTCAGTTTGCTGTTCCTAACTGGTGAGATTTAAAGACAGAGGCAAGCGTTTCCGAGGTGTTTAAAGCATCGGTCAGTTTGCTGTTCCTAACTGGTGAGATTTAAAGACAGAGGCAAGCGTTTCCGAGGTGTTTAAAGCATCGGTCAGTTTGCTGTTCCTAACTGGTGAGATTTAAAGACAGAGGCAAGCGTTTCCGAGGTGTTTAAAGCATCGGTCAGTTGCTGTTCCTAACTGGTGAGATTTAAAGACAGAGGCAAGCGTTTCCGAGGTGTTTAAAGCATCGGTCAGTTTGCTGTTCCTAACTGGTGAGATTTAAAGACAGAGGCAAGCGTTTCCGAGGTGTTTAAAGCATCGGTCAGTTTGCTGTTCCTAACTGGTGAGATTTAAAGACAGAGGCAAGCGTTTCCGAGGTGTTTAAAGCATCGGTCAGTTTGCTGTTCCTAACTGGTGAGATTTAAAGACAGAGGCAAGCGTTTCCGAGGTGTTTAAAGCATCGGTCAGTTTGCTGTTCCTAACTGGTGAGATTTAAAGACAGAGGCAAGCGTTTCCGAGGTGTTTAAAGCATCGGTCAGTTTGCTGTTCCTAACTGGTGAGATTTAAAGACAGAGGCAAGCGTTTCCGAGGTGTTTAAAGCATCGGTCAGTTTTCTGTTCCTAACTGGTGAGATTTAAAGACAGAGGCAAGCGTTTCCGAGGTGTTTAAAGCATCGGTCAGTTTGCTGTTCCTAACTGGTGAGATTTAAAGACAGAGGCAAGCGTTTCCGAGGTGTTTAAAGCATCGGTCAGTTTGCTGTTCCTAACTGGTGAGATTTAAAGTCAGAGGCAAGCGTTTCCGAGGTGTTTAAAGCATCGGTCAGTTTGCTGTTCATAACTGGCACTAGGTGGTCTAGTGGATAGTGTACTAGGCTTTCACCCCGAGGACCCGGGTTCGATTCCCGGCGAGGTCTTGGCATTTTCATACGCTGTACATCATCCCATCGTCTGCATTAGCCGAAGTGTGCACAATAGTCGGACGTTAAAAAAAAAAAAAAAAAAAAAAAAAAAAAAATCTTAACGTGCACAATGTAGGCTAAAGTTGGAGACTCGCGTGTCCGAGGTGTTTAAAGCACCAATCAGTTCACTGCGTTTATTAACTTACGCACCTCAAGTTATTAGGTTCGAGACTGAAGTTTATTACAGTAAGTTGTTTTGCCGTTAAACCTGATCCCTCGTCCTTATGAGTCTAACTAGCATAAAGTGTTGAACCGACATACCTGGCACAAAGCGAAAGGGAGGAAATCGTCACGATGATTTTTTTTATTTGACATGAGGGTGACTTCATCTCAGCGGCTGTGTTTGATCAACCGAATGCACTGTTTTATCAATAATAACATAGGCTTTAAGATTCGAATTCAGAAATCTTTGTGAATTCGAAGCCAAAGCTTTGCACCGCAAATACGTTATCAATGCTTTGCAGAACTCGAATCCACTTTGCGGCGTGATTGAATGACTTGCCTTTTTGCAATGTCTATTTTAAATTGAATTTAAAAATGAAGTTTTAGGGATCTGGGATCTGTTCTAACTCGGATCCTTTAATGAATCAACTGTCGGTTACAAGTACACTTGATGACCACCCAAGAATGAGCACTATTGTACTAATAGATCAAAATGTTTCCCTTGAAATAATGATCCAAGATCCTCTCGGAAAACTCGAGCCCCAATTTTTTTACACCAGAAAAGGAAAGGAAAAAGTGTACGCAAAAACTGTCTACTTACTTATACTGCCTATCCATTGCTTCTTAGCATCGCCTGGCGGGAATGTCTTCAGGGGGCACTTTCTAACGTACAGTTGATCTACCAACGATTCGGTCTTCCCCAGAATCGACTGACCTTCCAGTCCCCTTAGAATCGACCTATGTCTTCCCAAAGCTTTTACCTAAACAGCTGTTTCTACATACCTTGTTCTTTATTGCAACAATCACTTTATCAGCAGCTTCGTAGTTTTTTCGTCTTAGTTAATAGTGTTCATTCTTTATCTGTGACCTCTTTACAATACTTAAAACTTACAATTAAAATTACAATTTTAATTCCTAACAAAAGAAATGTACGTAATTGCGCTAGTTTTCAATGTCTCTATTACTCTTTTCTGAGTTTTCAGTTAAACATAAATACCAAAAGCAGATTTTTATGTTAGGTGATTATAATTATGCGTTTGAAATAATTTTTGTAATCAGGTTCAACAAGTATTCAAATAAATAGTAGTCGGTTGTATACAGAAATTGTTCATGTAATTATAAACTTATTATATATTGGAGTGTGTTAATAAAACGATCAAATACATGAGTTAAAGTACATAACTAACTAAGCATATACTAACTAAGCACGGTAGGTGCTTTGATTCGTGCTTGTAAATTATTACCGACGTGTGAGATGTAAATTTGAGTGTTTTCTTCGTACGTAGTTGTATTTTGATGTTTAAAACGACTTATTTATCAACCACGGCGCGGACTAGACCGGGAAGTCGCACAGAACAGATCGCACGGACTGTACAGCTTGAACGGCACTCTTAATGTTGCTCTTCGAAACGCGTTTGGTTCCAAAACATTAACATTACATTGGAAATGAATGTACTTATTTTAACCGCACTGAAGAAGGACAACCGGCGTAAAAGAACTCTCGCAAACTTTCTGAAGCTCGGTAAGAAAATATGCAAGATATGGAATAATTCATGAAAATGGGGTTTTCTGTTTTCATGTAAGCTAAAAATAATTTTTAATTTGTCAATTTTGAATCAAATGTGTCCAAAAATTGCGAATGTGATCCGGCTAACAGAAAAAACCCATACAAACAAAATCATATATATATATATATATATATATATATATATATATATATATATATATATATATGTATATGTATATGTATATATACACTCCTTCAAAAAAATCGTTGTCCTCAGTATAGGCCATGATGAGTACTAATGATGAATTTACGCTCATTTTCCAGCGTGAATCCGTTAATAAGCAGTAAGTGTTAAGGGTTAATTAATTTCTTGGCATCTAATTTTAATAATTATAATGTTACGCTCTGTACAATAAAATGGATTGGATGACAGGTTAATTAAGTAAATTAAATATTAGCTGTTAATAACTCCGCTAGGCAAACGTTTTATAAATACACGACTGATCTAATTCCAGTATATTCAAATAAATTTATAAATATTCAGATATCTTTTCTGATCTAAAGTTTCGAAATAGGAAGATGGATATATATATTCATAACAAGAATTACTTCTAATTTAGAAACATAAATATTTTGCTTCTTAATACCTGTAAATATTTTTTTTCGTTACCGCTTTATTTTTCTGTGACATTACAAAAAACTTTTCGTCGCATTTCATAAAAATTGAACCACTTTGTTGAAACACTTTTCGCTATAATTTGAATTTTTACAAAAAAATTGATATGGATTTTGCTCAAATATAAATCGTAAGTGTACATTAAAACTTTATTTGAACAGTTAATATATATATATATATATATATATATATATATATATATATATATATATATATATATTCCACGATTTTGTAAAATTCTTCAAAAAAAAATTATCTTAAAGTAACGTAATACGTATTCATTGCACAGTTCTGGTCTTGGTTTTACCACAGTCTCCGTTCCCATTCCTCATTTTGCAATAGAAATTCACTAATATAATGTGTATCGTTTATTTGAGCCGGTGAATACCGAACGTAACAAAGAATGTGTGCTTTATCTGCAGTTATACTTGTTAGCTAGGGAAGCAACAAACGAACTGCAACTCTTTTCGGTGAACTTTATTTGCAATTTGTGTTGTACTCAGGTGTTAGATCACGTGATCACGTGTAAGACACCATGCTGCAGCTTGTTAAAGGCTTGAGCTTTGTAACGTTCCTTTCGGTGACGATCTCTGTTTAGATTCTTGTGATTACTGCCTGTGATACTGTACTTTGTACTATTACACGATGAATTGCAGATGAGTTGCACTTAATATTTACGGATGCGTTTTCCACAGTGATGTATCAAAAGAAGTATTTTAATGAAAGTTTCAGTTTTCAAATTTCCATAGTTCGGAAAAGCAATTTTCAGCTTTAAAATCTGTCTGAGCTTGTTTGTTCATATTACTTTATGCTTAAAACTTTTAAATTAATCAAATTCTAAAACATTTGGGCTGTTTCAGTATAAATATTTTTTTTAAATTTTAGTAATCAATTTTTTTGAAGTGAAAACTACTATAGGCGCGACTGACCCGCCAGATAATTTAGTTTTTTTATGGTGATAAATTGATCTGACATGTATGGTTTTGCCGTCACCGTTATGCAATTATTTTTAAATAAAATATTAAATTGTTAAGAATTATATATATATATATGTATATATAATCTGAATAATAAACATTTAAATTATCATTAATGCTATTATATAACTTATCAGACTCATAAAGCACAAAATTGTTTAAAAGCTTTACATTTATAATTACCTTGTATAATGTATTTAAATGTAATATTTTAATGCAAATTTTATTCTATACATAAATGATTCCAATAGTAAATATTTAAATTATTAATTAAGCCATTAACCTTCGTACCTGGTGAATTTTCAAAATTATTAAAACGTTATCAACTGTAATTTATGTCATTACATTATTTAAGTATTCACTTTTGTCGCGCGGTTCCACTATTGCGATATTTTTTTACCAAGGAAACAAAAATCAATAAGACTCGGCTGTTTGAAAAACTCATCAATTACAGCTCAACTGCAGACGAGTCTACTAAATGTATAGTTTGGTAAATCCACTAACATAAAATGTCATTACGCAAAGGTTCTAAAAAGATATTATCCAATGTAGGTCTCAATTTCTCAAAAATTGCGTTTAGCTTTTGGTCAAATATGGAAAGTTTAAAGCCAGTTATAACCAATTCAAGGTGAATTTTTACTTTTCAAGAGTAAATTAAAGTGAACTAACAGCAATTAGAGTTTATTTATTTACTTTATTTTATTTTGTTTTTCGTCCAATTAATTCCAATTGATCTATCAGACCTTTGCAGGATTTATGTTTCATTATGAAGATACGTGGTATTATTTAATATAATTGATTTTGAATTGAAAGAAACTTTGAGATTAAGCAGCAAATAGTAAAACGACTAATTTTTTTCTATTTACTATCGAAACTACATTTATTTCAAATCGTTTAAATGTTTTTTTCAAAATTTTGTACATAATATTTGAATTATAAAATTTTATAATAACTAAATGCGAAAAAAATTGACAGTGATGCAGTATTTACAATATATTTACACAATTTATTGGTGAGATTTCCGCTGAAAAAACTATTTTGTGACGCCAAATTCTTATTTGGCATATTCAAAACTTCATATATATATATATATATATATATATATATATATATATATATATATATATACATATAAAATTTTAGAAAAATAGCGTTAAAATTTTTGTTGTTCGAAAAATTTGCAAAATCTTTAACTTAGTGACTCGTTTAAGTTCGTTATCTAAGACAAATCCATCCAGCCATTCCAAATGGCGCTAATTCAAAATCTTAAAGAAAATAAACGTTTTTATCTTAGAGGTTTAAAAAAAAATCATATTTCACTGTCTCAATGAACGTTCCAATCTGCACAAATTAACATTTTAAATATTAAATGTAACTTGAACAGTTTATATTAACTCTTATAGATTTTAAAGTCGATTATGTTGGTTAAATCATATTTAAAGAAACATTTTGAGATCAACAAATTATTGTAATATTGTTAATTTTTGGAAATTCGTTTACATCGCGTCAGCAATACAGTTCCATATGTCGTAGGAGAATGAGCAGTTGAAGGGCCATTAACGGAAGACCCAGACTAGGGACCTTAAAATTAGTGTTTATCCTGACTTCTAGATCACTTTGTGAGGAGTCGATAAAAGTTTTATACAAGAGGTAGTGTCAAACATTATCCCAGAATCGGCCAATGAAAATGTGTTGAAAGTAATATTTTTACCTTATTTTTCTTTAAAACTCTCCTTCCGCCGTTCATACAATTGTTGGAAACACACCTGGAAAAACTGTGTTAGGAATTTCTTTTGTTGCATTTTCCATCATACTTTCGAATCAGCAAAACGACTTCCCTTCAATATCATATTCAGTAGTGGAAATAGGTAAAAATCCGGTGTTAAGAACACAGTGCTTCCATTACGACCTTCAGATGAAACGCCAGTCTGCTGAATGGAGATCGAAAACATCACCAAGAAAGGAAAAAATTCGCTTTGACAGACGCCAGGAAACATCATGGAGGTGATTGTTTTTATTACCAACAATCATTCATTACAAATTTATTTCTGAAGAGAAAACATTTAACGAAGAATTGTACAAGGAGATCCTGAATCGGCTGCGAGATACAGTTAGATAAAAACCTGAATTTGGGCAGGTAGCGACAATGCTCTGTCACATCAATCGCTGATGGCGAAACAATATCTTATCAAGTATAACGTTACCACTCTGGAACAACCTCCCTGTTTTCTCGACCTTGTACCATCGGATTTTTATCTGTTTCCACGATTGAAAATGACATTGAAGGGAAATAGTTTTACTGACTCGCATGAAGTGAGGAAAAATGCTACGAAGCGGCTATATGAAATGTCAAAAAATGGTTTTCAGGAGTATTTTCAAAAATTGTATGAACGGAAGAAGTAAGCACATGCAGGAGGAGAGTATTTCGAAGGAAAATAATGTTTAAATGTTATACGTAATTTCGGTAAATTTTCATTGCCCAATTCTGGAACCTTTTTAAATATCTAATATATTTCAAAATTTGGCACAAAAGGAATTTTGTAATACTTGAGATGTATTACCTGCAGCAAAATCTGTCCAATATTTTCGAAAATATGGCAATTTCTAATGTTAAAAAATCGTAACTTTTTCATCTTGCTTGTTTTCAAAAGCCGCCTGAATTCACCTTCTTAACCAGTGTTAGAATCTGATTGAATTGGCATTTTATATTTACAAAATCTATTAAAATTGAAAAAAATGAGTTCGGCAGTGGGAAGGATTATTTTTGTAGTTTTCAAAGTAATTAATCTGAAAGATAATTTATGCAGTTTTAACGTTAATTATGATGGTGAAATAAAATTTTCATTTTTGTTATAAATTCGCTTTCATAATGTGAGCAAGATATTTGTGCTCCGAGAATATTTAATTCTGTTGGAAGGTTGATAGAGTAAATAAAGGCACGGCAATATAACTTTGCAGTAACTGAAGCTCTGCCAACGTAACCTGATAATACACGTTTCATATTAATATCCAATTAATATATTCAATACACAACAGCCTCCTCCTATAAACAAAGTAAAGCTTTGAATAAAGAGGGTAGATTAGGTTTCGTGCGTAGGGGTTGGAAACTGTTTACAATTATTAATGATTAACCACAGAGATTTTGTTGTTTATAAGAATAGGTGAATATGAAAGTACTGCAATGATAACTAATACCTTGCACTCTTAAACAAAAAAAATTAAAGATACGAACAACTCTTATTTTAGATGATTATGTAGTATTCTGTGATTGATGCCACGAAGACACCGGACAGCATTGTCTCTGAACTGTGCACATCAAGGTCATTGTTTCGTTATTTGTAGTTACTGCTGTAAGCTCTACTCTTTCCAATAACGCCGATCGCTCATCCTCATTAGCATAAAGTATGGCTTAAAAAAAACCGCTACACGCTGACGTGATAGGAGCGATTTCTCCCAAAAAATCCTTTTATTTCCTTTATTTACCTTTCTTTTTCAATTCCTTTATTTTTCCTTTCTCAAATTGTAACTTCACCTTCATAATCAGCATTAAAATCTGCATATATTATAATTTTAATTTAATTAATTTAAACTGAAAAATTGAAAACAGCCGGCAAATTTAATTTCTTAATTTAAAAATATTTAGAAAATTAAAAATGCTTATGATACAATTTTCTACGCTGATTACGATGGAGGACCTGGATTTACATTTAAAACAAAAAAGTTATGAACGTTTAAATATTTGATATGACCGCCATTTTGAAACTGTTTAAGGAATTTCGCTGGTTAACGACCTTGGAGCTAATACCACATCCGATATTTGCGCAAAATTTGAATCAAATCGGACTAAAATTGCGAACGTAAGCGTGCTATGTATATGTAAGTATTATGGGATAAACATTACTTATTCCTAGGTTGTAGAATCACTCTGTTGGAATGTTTGAATAAATATTTTAATGTAAACAATATAAAGAATTGTCGTCGGAAAAATTTTAAAATAATTTAATCACGTAAGCATTCTCGCTGATTTCATGACGCTATTTTACACACTAATTTTACACTTTTAAAAAAGCAAATTTCTCTATTAGGCTACAATTTGCAATAAAACTTTCATATACAAATGTAATTCAATTAAAGTTTTAATTAGTTACTTCATAATAAACAGTTTGATGATGGATACTTACTTATATATGTAAATAATTCATAATGATTCATAAGGGTGTTTCGATTGGAAAATGAGCTATACGAGCGGATATTATAAGACTACAAAATTAGTCGCTAGAACACTTTCTTATAAACCTATACATTATAATTAGACTACATAATAATTCTGATAGTAAGTTGAACAAGTTCGTTATCCTACAAGATCAGTTTAACAGTTTAAAATTAGCAGGCATTTCAAATCTTATAACCTTTTTTACAACCCTTTTTAGAAAAAAATTAAGATTTCACAGTCATAATCAGCGATAAAATTGCATAAATTAACATTGTGAATTTCAAAACCCGTTGAAATCAAAAAGAAATGAATTTGACTGTTTATATATGCCTATTGTAATGCCGATTATCACGGTAAATCAGAATATCAAAAAAGTTATATAAAAACTGTTGGAAGTCAAGCGAAATAGCTTTTTTTGCTGTTATTAATAATTCAATTGTTCGTAATAAAATATTTCTATCCCACGTAATAGTTTTCATTTATTATAAAAATGTGTAAGAGTTAATTAAAGCTTAAGGAGTTATGTTGAGTGATATACATGGTTGTATTTTAATAAACACGGTTAATGCATGCCATTTATATTAAAGTTAACCAGTATCGTCGACGGTTTTATGGTGAAGAAACACATTGTTTAATATCAAGAGCTTCCCCGCAGTGTCGTACAAGTGCAGTAAATTATATGGACGAGTTTAAAAAGTTATTGTACACTACATAAATCAAATAAAATAAAATGCAATCTTGAAATTCGCATGGGACACTTGGCTTGCCACAAATTTTCCTGACATTATGTAGCATTACTTATAAAGTCTGTGTTAACATTTTACTTGGAGTCTACACTTATGAAGAAATAATACTGTACGTAAAATACTCGTAATAAAATGTGTATATATATCTGATCTGCCAAGTCCAAAATACTGTTTTCTACTTGGGTATCTGTACGTCTGCTTGTGTCCTAGCGTATAGCCGCAGACAAAATCATTTGATTAATAAACTTTGGCATATATGTGTGATTAGTTTATCTTCATGTCTTTAGAGGTATTTTAGTGAATTTTCATTTAAGCGGCCATAATTAAAATTTTTACATTTATACAACATGTAAGTAGTTACAAATATCTGTTAGCATGTTCATGTTCGAAATTTTTGTTAGATTAGATTTGATTCAAACTTGGCACAAACATCTATTTTGGTAATAACTTGAACCAGTTTGTTAGTTAGTAAATTATTTTGT
Source organism: Callitettix versicolor (assembly GCA_022606455.1). Classification (NCBI taxonomy): domain Eukaryota; kingdom Metazoa; phylum Arthropoda; class Insecta; order Hemiptera; family Cercopidae; genus Callitettix; species Callitettix versicolor. The sequence continues at coordinate 13,939,589 of CM040188.1, read as the reverse complement.
TCCAACATTTTCAAAATTGCAGTAATTTCATAACTTTTTTCTCTTAAGTATTTTGTTTTTCAAAATGTGTTTCAATTAAAGTAATTTTAAAATTCCGTTGCAATAAAGTATTTTAATTTGACAGCAGTTAGGTTTCAGTAAAATTTAGAAGTTTAAAATGTAAGTAATTGGAGTTTTAATGCTTTTTATGGCGGTAAAATTTCAACTTTTTGAAATTAATTTCCTTCAGCGAGAGCTACATGCCGTGAATTATTTAATTATTAAAAGAAGTTTCTTTATAACTTTAATAATCAGCCTGATTTTTGCTCAAATGAAAATTGTATTTTCTGAAAATGCACTATGACAGTGTTCATAGAATTTTGTACAAGTTGAGCTGTGCGTGTGCGTGACCACGCTTTATAAGACGTAACAGTCAACTGTCGCTAGAGCTCCGAGACCGGAAAACTTGCGCTACAAGCAATTTAGCGATGACCGCCATCTTGATTATCTCAATATGTGTTGAAATTTAGGGTGTGTGCTTAGGTTTTGACCCCGAGGGGCGCTAGACCGATAGGACCGATTCGCCATATGTGATAGGCGGCAGTCAGCAATTAGTTTAGTTACCAATGTAGTTATTCCAATGTAGTTATTCCTTAAAATATGTAGTGTCCATTAAAATATGTATTGTCTTTTAAAATATGTAGTATTCTCTAAAATACGTAGTGTTCTCTTAAAATTTGTTGTGTTCCCCTAAACTAAGTAGTGTTTCTCTAAAATTCACAGTGTTCCCCTAAAGTACGCAGTGTTCCCATAAAACTTATACTGTTCCACTAAAATACGCTGTGTTCCCCTAAAGTTTGCATTGTTCCCCTAAAATATATACTGTTCCCCTAAAATACGCAGTGTTTCCCTAAAGTACCCTAAAGTTCCCCTAAAGTATTTAGTGTTCCCCTACAATTTGTAGTGTTTCCGTAAACTGGTTAACGAAATTATTATTTTGTTAATATATGTATCCCGGTTAGTTGGTGTGTTGTAAACTGTTGCTCATACAAGCTGGCTGCCTAACATACGTGTGTAATGGCTGGGAGGAACCAAGTTTTGAAAGTATTTTCTCATAAATAAAGTTACGGTTGGAGAGTATATAAAATAATAATAATTAATAATATGTACAATGGAAAGGTATTTTTGCTTTTTCGATTTATCGTAGAGGCATACTTAATAATTTTGTGACAAACTTGGTACAATCTCGTTAAGATTCTTCAAATTTTTTCCTTTTTAAAATTTAAAATCTATTTCTATGAATTCTACCTCAAGTTCTTCCACATTGTTATGTGTGTACAAAGTACACGTCAAATATTTATTCTAACGTCAGCTAAATAAATTCATCCTGAAAACATTCTCTCATATAAAAATTGTAACAAGTTGCAGTTAGTAAATAAATTTATTGATAAAATGAAAAACGAATTTAGGAATTTTAAATTTTATCATTTTATAAATGAGCAAAATTTAAGTTTTTCTATTTCCCTTTTTTATTTCTCGTGTATATTAAGGCATTTAAATTAGAAATAATTAAATGCCTGTAAGTTGTTGAAGTAATTAATTCTGTAAAAATCATTGTTATTTGGTTTTTTACATTTTTTAATTATTTAATGCTTTCTTATACCTAATTTATGACAACTAATTTGCATACTTCTGAAATTACGCCTGTAAAAATATTATATGGCAGCCAATATGTTACTGATGCTTAGTGGTGCTAAACGTAGCGTCGGTAACATTACAGCGAAATTATATTCTTGTTTTAATCAAAATACAGACGGCCCGGTTTAGTTAAGCGTCGGTTTTGAAAATTATTCGCCGAGAAAATACTTTAATAAGTATTTATTGTCAGTGCAAACAGGGTAGGTTAAACAATAAGATTAAAGGTTAAGATTTAATTTAAATTTAAAAGTTAAGATTTCAATTTAAGATATGGTTAAACAATAAGAAAGAAAGAAATTCGTAGCTACGAAAGTAGCGAGCAAGGATAGGCTGAAGAAGTCGGCAAGTTTGTTGAATATTTGTATAGGCTCTATTGTATTTGTAAGTGATAAATTACATGTAGCAGTTTGTATACATAATCTCACTCTACGACACGTCGTGTCCCATATAACACTGTCATACTTGATACCAGGTTTATAGGTTATGTACCAATGTTGTCAGGATATATAACATCGGAAATACAGGCAATGTAGATTGTTCATGTAGCTTGAAATATTTTTAATAAACTTTCGCTTGTATGTTTTCCTCCTTAATTTTTCGGTCTTATTTTGATATAAATGTGATGCGGAAATTGATTTCAGTAATATCTTGGACAATTCCTTGACCAAAAAAATACGTAATACATTTTAAAAGTTATTTGTAGTAGTCCCCTTCTAGTAAAATCGTAACTTCTTAAGCTAATTTTTGTTTAATTACGAGACACAAGTACTATCGTAGTGAAATTATGTGTTGTAATTTATACGTTGTTGTTTTTTGAATATTCGCTTCTATCACGTCACGCAAGTGTGTAGGAACTATTTTTCTTTTAAGTGTTTGAAAACGTGAACAATAAAGAAATTTAGCAAATTAGTAATATTGTAACACTTTAAAGCTTTATATATTTACATTTTTAATTTTTTTGTAAAAAATCACTTTTGTAACTTTTAGATTAAATAATATTCCGTATACTGTCACTTAAAGTTTTAAACTAAACGAAAGCTGTTTTTATGTCAGAAATTTTTTAAAGTAATTTAAACATGCATTTAGCTTAGCGTAATTATATTTTACTGAATTTTGCTAAAAATAGAGAATGATTAAATTTTGACGACTAATAGGTGTTTATTAATTACAATTTAATTTTATATTTTTACAAAAATAGTCTTAACAAAAAATGGTTTTTAAATCCAACGTTTTTGTAATGTATAATATAAGTGAAATTTAAAATCTATTTCTATGAATTCTACCTCCATTTCTTCCACATTGTTACGTGTGTACAAAGTACACGTCAAATATTTATTCTAACGTCAGCTAAATACATTCATCCTGAAAACATTCTCTCATATAAAAACTGTAACAAGTTGCAGATAGTAAATAAATTTATTGATAAAATGAAAAACGAATTTAGGAATTTTAAATTGTGATATAGTATGCACAGTTCCAACAAAATCTTTATAAGTTAGTGCCTGTAAAAGTGATTAAAAAGCTGTCGTTGTTTGTTGTAAATGATTGCAGCAAATATTTGAAACGCTTTGTTCAAGTGCAATTTCCTTAGACTGTCTAGAACTTTGTTATATGAAGGAAAAAATAGACTCTCAGCATTACGCGGATAACTTCTAAAAAAGCGTAATTCTTTCTGCATACACAAGCGTAAAAGTAAGCCTTTTTAGTAATTATTGATTCAACTACTTAGCTGATTGTTTGCCTTACTGCTATGCATTCGTCTTATAAAACTAAAGGACTAGAGTTCAAAACCAGTGCACGACTTTGAATTTAAACGTATTTGTTAAAAATTAGTAATAAATATATTGTACTAGATACCAATCCATCTAGTAGATATGTTATTAGATCATTTACAGATAAATATATCTTTTTTATCTTATATAAATTAATTCATTAATAATAATTTAAAACCTAACGAGCACAATTATACTAAATGCCCAGCCCAGCCGTTACAGTTATTAGAAATAATCTACAAGACTTCATTTGTGTATAGTTTCATATTAGTAATAAGTTCAATAAACAAACAATTAACAGTGATTAATACAGTTTTTTAAGTGTTTTGTTTTGTAGACCAGTTCTTCCTTCCAACCTCGCATTTTTTTACAATTTTTACATCGTAAATGTAAAAGTTGCAGGTTTGTGAAACACATTTAAATTTTATAATACTATGACGCCACATCAACAGAAACCATTTATTTTATTTAATGTATTCAATTCAATTTCAAGAAGAGTTTACAGAAGTTTAAAAATACTTTAGATAATTATTATGCATTTTAATAAAATAGAAATGTACTGTTTTTAGCAGACGTACTAAAGTAAATGGAAAAATCATTCCTTTTTTAAAGTGAAATTAAAAAAATCGTCTTACAAGTACAATAAATAACTACATGATTGATTAAATTAAAAAAATATAAATTATATAAAAAAGTATTACTACCAAAGATATTGAGTTATACCATCTAATATAAATCCATTTATAAACTAATTATATGTGAGCAATATTCCCAAATAATGGAAAATTATTTGAGGTCTTTCTCTCTAAGTAAGAAGATAGCAAATACTTGTGGAAAATGTTTCACTATAAAAACTGTAATTTTTACGCAATACTTTTCCGTTATTTATTCACAATAATCCCTTTTTATAAATTTTAAATAATCGAATAATGCAACTTTCCGATTGCCGTGATTTGAATGAATTTCAAAAAATAATTTGTTACTTTAATTTTTTTGTATTTAATTGCATTGTCATAAATTGCTTTGGAATCCTCATAAGTTTACATTTTTAATTTTCAAAATACTTCCAGCCTATTTTATCGGGCAACAGCTTAATCGTATTAAAGTTAGTACAAGAAATTTTCAAATTGCTTTCGATTTTTTATAATTCACTTTCAGTATAGGAACGTGAACCCTGACCACTTCAAAATTATTTAAAATTCTTAAAAATTTCTTTAAAATTCAATAAAACTTTACCTTGAACTTGCTTAAAAAATTTATTTTTATCATAACAATAAGATTAAAAATTGGCATTTTAAATGTTCAAATACTATTGAAAAGAAAAATTCACCCTGACCGCCGTCGGAATAATATTATATTTTCAGTGTAATTTGCAACTTTAAAACAATCGGCTAATTTTTGAGGCGTTTAACGTTAATGACAATTGGTGAAATAAGATTTTCAAAAATCATAAAAAGTAACGTTTTAAGACATGGAAAAACTGCCATTTTGAATCGGTTTTGTATATGAGCGTGCATGAGCTATCAAGTTTCAATCAAATCAGGCCAAAACTAATAAAGCAAGAGTGCTAAAATAACATCACTCATCTCACAGACATCATGCTTTCATGGTATATGTCTTGAAATAATCGCCTATAGGTTTGTAGGTGCTCTTTTTAAAATTTGGGGTTTAGATATTACCATGATAACCAATCCGATGAACGTGCGTTAAAAAAAGGAAAGAACATTCTTTCTGAAAAAGGTATTGAAATAAGCTATTATAGTTCTCCGTGGCATAATGGTTATAAAAAAATTTTGCCTCCGGGCCGTTTTGTGGTGTAAATGAAAGTCGAACTTCGTAAGGCAAAATCGAGCAGCTACGGTAGCTAACGATCTTGGTAATAAAGGCAGGAACTACAGCAGGGGAATCGTGAAGCGCTAACAACGTTAATCGTGGAAAGCAAACAAGTTTCAATTTGCAAACTTTATAACGATTAATTAAATTCAGATTAATTTTTCGAGGTTAAGAATGTCGGTTCCACGATCAAAGAACCTATTATATAACTAAACCTCTTGGAACCTAGATAATGAGTTTTAGGAGTCCACTGAATAGCTCATTTTCCTGGAAGTACTCAGAGTCCAGGAAGGCAAACATCTGTACTTCTTTCTGGCAAGAGCCTCACAATTATAGATTATGTGAGCTATAGTTTCATAATCTCCGCACGGTTTCTCTGTCGTACATTTCTATCCTGTACATGTGAACCCTCAGATATAAACCCTCAGGTATAAAGTTGCCTGTATAATACGTCCCCCCGCAGGGGGTGCAGATTAGCTGCATCTATTGAGAGTATTTAGACGTCCCTCGCGGTACAAGAGTCTAACAAACACTTACAACACTACACTTACGACTTTAACGCTTTACACTCACACTTACATTTAGGGAGGCAATAATAGCCCAATGTGCTTTTCGCCTTAAAATAACTAAAAAAAAAAAATGTAATATGTCCATGGTTTTCTAGAGTTGCACTTTTCCCAAGAAGTCTTTAAAGCTCTCCAGTCTTGAAATGTTATCGCTGCCTTATACTATTGTGCATCTCACAACCAAAATGCTGATTCAAGGAAAATTAGGAGCCCCTTTTTCTACCATCTCCTCTCATCAGTTTGCGTTTTCGCGTTCCCTGCACAACTAAAACAGTCTTTCTGATGTGAGATGTTTAATCTCATCTCTCACTGCAATGTGTAGGTCCACTAGCGTTCCTACATTCTGCTGAAATTTGCTGCTTGTTTGGTTCATGTGTTTACAGCCGAATACTATATGACAAAGTATTTATAAACATTGTCATTCATTTCAATTAATGAATCATAATGACTCTAAATATTGAAGTAGTTGATAGACTATTTTTAAAGACATTGTATCAAATACATTATTATTTATTACAGTTAGGTTAGGTTATATTGCAAAACAAGTATTATCACCTTACTTGTGAGATGTTGTTCTTTTAACAAGACAAGTTTAATATTTATAATATTTTTATTGAAAACATAACAAATTGTGAATAAAATGTAAGGTTAGATTTTATGTAAACACATATTTACATACATGTTGGTTCTTTAAACGTTTCAGTATTCTCAAAAATCGTTCAATTTCAATTAAAATTCTGCAACAAGCATGTAACACATGCGTTGAAGCAGGCTTTCATGATAGCAACAGGCCGGCATTCCTCGGCTACGTGTATTGAGCTTAATTTCGAATGGAAAAATTCCAGGAATCTGATATTACATTCATACATGCTGAATACAAACATCCATTTTCAATTTTAATAAAATAGTTTGTACTTTCAAACAACCTTTTGTTTATATTGATATTTACAGAGTACAAACTGTAAATTTGTTTCCATTATTATCGAATTTTATTTGGAAAACGAGCTATTTGAGCGGCCATCATGGTAAGATCTAGACCAAAGACCTTGAAATGAGCGCTGATCCTGAACTCTAGTAGGCGTAAGTATGCTGATGTTCGTAACTTTAGACCGATCTGATTCCAACTTCTAAAAATCTTTTTGAACAATTTCCTCAAATAAACGGTAACCATTTCAAAATTTTTATAATTTATAAAATGTTGAGGTTAATATTTTTTTTAAAGTATGATTTTGCCATCGTAAACAGCATACAAAGAGATTAAAGTAACGTTTGCATTTTCAAAATTTATGGAAATTGTAAACTTTAATTTGAAAGCGGTCAGGGTTTGTTTTCTTATTTTCAGTGTAATTTGAAAGTTTCAAATAGAAGCATGGTAATCAGTGTATAAAGAGCTTAAAGTAATGTTTGCATTTTCAAAATTTATGGAAATTGTAAACTTTAATTTGAAAGCGGTCAGGGTTCGTTTTCTTATTTTCAGTGTAATTTGAAAGTTTCAAATAGAAGCATGGTAATCAGCATATAAAGAGCTTAAAGTAACGTTTGCATTTTCAAAATTTATGGAAATTGTAAACTTTAATTTGAAAGCGGTCAGAGTTCGTTTTCTTATTTTCAGTGTAATTTGAAAGTTTCAAATAGAAGCATGGTAGTCAGCATACAAAGAGCTTAAACTAATGTTTGCATTTTCAAAATTTATGGAAATTGTAAACTTTAATTTGAAAGCGGACAGGGTTCGTTTTCTTATTTTCAGTGTAATTTGAAAGTTTCAAATAGAAGCATGGTAGTCAGCATACAAAGAGCTTAAACTAATGTTTGCATTTTCAAAATTTATGGAAATTGTAAACTTTAATTTGAAAGCGGTCAGGGTTCGTTTTCTTATTTTCAGTGTAATTTGAAAGTTTCAAATAGAATCATGGTAATCAGTGTATAAAGAGCTTAAAGTAACGTTTGCATTTTCAAAATTTATGGAAATTGTAAACTTTAACTTGAAAGCGGTCAGGGTTCGTTTTCTTATTTTCAGTGTAATTTGAAAGTTTCAAATAGAAGCATGGTAGTCAGCATACAAAGAGCTTAAACTAATGTTTGCATTTTCAAAATTTATTGAAATTGTAAACTTTAATTTGAAAGCGGACAGGGTTCGTTTTCTTATTTTCAGTGTAATTTGAAAGTTTCAAATAGAAGCATGGTAATCAGCATATAAAGAGCTTAAAGTAACGTTTGCATTTTCAAAATTTATGGAAATTGTAAACTTTAATTTGAAAGCGGTCAGGGTTCGTTTTCTTATTTTCAGTGTAATTTGAAAGTTTCAAATAGAAGCATGGTAATCAGCATATAAAGAGCTTAAAGTAACGTTTGCATTTTCAAAATTTATTTAAATTGTAAACTTTAATTTGAAAGCGGTCAGGGTTCGTTTTCTTATTTTCAGTGTAATTTGAAAGTTTCAAATAGAAGCATGGTAATCAGCATATAAAGAGCTTAAAGTAACGTTTGCATTTTCAAAATTTATGGAAATTGTAAACTTTAATTTGAAAGCGGTCAGGGTTCGTTTTCTTATTTTCAGTGTAATTTGAAAGTTTCAAATAGAAGCATGGTAATCAGCATATAAAGAGCTTAAAGTAACGTTTGCATTTTCAAAATTTATGGAAATTGTAAACTTTAATTTGAAAGCGGTCAGAGTTCGTTTTCTTATTTTCAGTGTAATTTGAAAGTTTCAAATAGAAGCATGGTAGTCAGCATACAAAGAGCTTAAACTAATGTTTGCATTTTCAAAATTTATGGAAATTGTAAACTTTAATTTGAAAGCGGACAGGGTTCGTTTTCTTATTTTCAGTGTAATTTGAAAGTTTCAAATAGAAGCATGGTAGTCAGCATACAAAGAGCTTAAACTAATGTTTGCATTTTCAAAATTTATGGAAATTGTAAACTTTAATTTGAAAGCGGTCAGGGTTCGTTTTCTTATTTTCAGTGTAATTTGAAAGTTTCAAATAGAAGCATGGTAATCAGTGTATAAAGAGCTTAAAGTAACGTTTGCATTTTCAAAATTTATGGAAATTGTAAACTTTAATTTGAAAGCGGTCAGAGTTCGTTTTCTTATTTTCAGTGTAATTTGAAAGTTTCAAATAGAAGCATGGTAGTCAGCATACAAAGAGCTTAAACTAATGTTTGCATTTTCAAAATTTATTGAAATTGTAAACTTTAATTTGAAAGCGGACAGGGTTCGTTTTCTTATTTTCAGTGTAATTTGAAAGTTTCAAATAGAAGCATGGTAATCAGCATATAAAGAGCTTAAAGTAACGTTTGCATTTTCAAAATTTATGGAAATTGTAAACTTTAATTTGAAAGCGGTCAGGGTTCGTTTTCTTATTTTCAGTGTAATTTGAAAGTTTCAAATAGAAGCATGGTAATCAGCATATAAAGAGCTTAAAGTAACGTTTGCATTTTCAAAAATTATGGAAATTGTAAACTTTAATTTGAAAGCGGTCATAGTTCGTTTTCTTATTTTCAGTGTAATTTGAAAGTTTCAAATAGAAGCATGGTAGTCAGCATACAAAGAGCTTAAACTAACGTTTGCATTTTAAAAATTTGTTGAAATTATAAACTTTAATTTGAAAGCGGTCAGGGTTCGTTTTCTTATTTTCAGTGTAATTTGAAAGTTTCAAATAGAAGCATGGTAATCAGTGTATAAAGAGCTTAAAGTAATGTTTGCATTTTCAAATTTTTTTGGAAATTGTAAATTTTAATTTGAAAGCGGTCAGAGTTCGTTTTCTTATTTTCAGTGTAATTTGAAAGTTTCAAATAGAAGCATGGTAGTCAGCATACAAAGAGCTTAAACTAATGTTTGCATTTTCAAAATTTATTGAAATCGTAAACTTTAATTTGAAAGCGGTCAGGGTTCGTTTTCTTATTTTCAGTGTAATTTGAAAGTTTCAAATAGAAGCATGGTAGTCAGCATACAAAGAGCTTAAACTAATGTTTGCATTTTCAAAATTTATTGAAATCGTAAACTTTAATTTGAAAGCGGTCAGGGTTCGTTTTCTTATTTTCAGTGTAATTTGAAAGTTTCAAATAGAAGCATGGTAATCAGTGTATAAAGAGCTTAAAGTAATGTTTGCATTTTCAAATTTTTTTGGAAATTGTAAATTTTAATTTGAAAGCGGTCAGAGTTCGTTTTCTTATTTTCAGTGTAATTTGAAAGTTTCAAATAGAAGCATGGTAGTCAGCATACAAAGAGCTTAAACTAATGTTTGCATTTTCAAAATTTCTTGAAATCGTAAACTTTAATTTGAAAGCGGTCAGGGTTCGTTTTCTTATTTTCAGTGTAATTTGAAAGTTTCAAATAGAAACATATAAAGATTTTAAGAAAGAGCTTAATATAAAAAAAAATTAAAAATTCGTCAGCAAGCGAGGCAACAGTGTGTCGCAGTTACCTGTAACAATACAAGTGGCGCTATTTTGAATGTGTTTCCAGACTTGATTGAATTAAAAAAAGCTAGGCAGCTGATGATATTTATACGATACTTAACAGCTTTCCTAAAAGTAATTAATAAAAACGTAATTTGTTTAAAGTCTAAACTGTGTCTATAATGGATTAAAATCGTCCATTTAAACTAAAGAATAGCAATGTTTCAAAGCAAAGCGAGATTTATTTATTTGTTTCCGGTGTTCCGAGAAGTGGAAATACGTACATCAAGCCGGTGTTTGATACTGAGATATATTGGTCCAAAGGAAACGTAGAATCACTCGATCAAGCCGTTTATATTGAAATGTTAGTAATGATTGTTTCAGGTAATCTCGTATTTGTTACACGCCAACAGTTTCTAAATAATTTAGAAATTCTAGAAATATGTAAATCTATTTGTAAAAACCCAAATTTTAAATTTAAATGAACAGACTAACTTTAACCCTTATCCCTTACTCAAGTATATTGTTTAGAAGTTTTTCCAACTTGCTACTCATCGATCTTCTTAAATTATCAATCCTTCTTTTCTATATCTTCTCCCTTCCAGTTTTAACATCATCTGTATCATTATATAAGCACACTATATTTAATTTCACTGTATTTGAACATGCCTCCTGGCGAAATATACGTCACTGAATGAAAAAGATTTCTTCTAAAACTACATGTGTTCCAATTTTCCCGGATGTAATGGAATACCGACTGCGTGCTCAATAAAATAAGTAGTTAGGCCTAAGTAATTTAAAATGCTAGCATAGGAAGATTTTAATCTTGGTTATAATGGTGAATTCAGAACTTCAAAAGAGAAAATAGCTAAAAAAAAATGATTTTCGAAATTCGCTTCTATCATGTCAGTGAGGTACCTGCGTGCAACGATTGTATTTTGTTGACACATATTACAAATTTAATTAGGCTGTATCATTATTACTAAGATAAAGTAATCCGTTTTGAAAATAGAAGCTATCCGACTAAACAAATATACACTTAGGAAATTGGGAAGAACATACAGTACACTACACATTTATTGTACTTCTCCAAATTTTAAGTTCACATTTTCTGACTTATCGTTTAAACGCTCTAAGTACTTTAGTAACAAATGTACCACATCGTCATATCAACATACAATTTTTTTAAATAAGAAAAGATAAATTCTTCTCTCTGCATACTTTTTATAAAGCATTTTTAAATAGACACATCATGACACCATCTTTGAATAGGTTTTGTCTCGTGTCAGACAAGAGTACGACAAAACTGCGTTTTCTCGCTAAGAGTGACGTCATTTGTCACAACTCTCGCCTTACGTTCGCCTCAACAATATCACCATTAATAACAAACGCACGTCTTAATGTTTCTATTGTCAGTGAAAATGCGTGTACTTTATCTACATAAAACACCTGCCTTGCGAATTTAACGTTTCCATTGGTTTTCTTTTCAAACGCTTGCGTTCCCTCTCTGTTTCGAATGTAAAAATTTACTAAACAAATTTGAAACGCAGCTTCTGATGGAGAATCTGTACTGGATTTAATAGTTATCGCTAAATAAGTGGTTTTATTAATAGGTTAGGTTTGAAACTATTTTTTAATGTCTAATGCTTTATTACTCACACTGTAAAGGCTACCGCGTTCCCGGAACACTTACAGTTCTTTCCCTATTCAGTGCTTCCGGTGAGGACGTCAGAACGTTCATAAAGACATTAAAACAATTCTTATTAAACAAACATGGACAGTTCACCGGAGGAAACTGACTAATTGTGCGGCCTGAAGATGAAACTGCAAGTGTTCGGAAACCGCAGTAGCCTTTACAATGTGAGTAATACACTATTAGACAGAAAATGGTTTTAGTCTAAGATATAAACACATGTGGCCCAGTGGTTGTGTTACAGGCAAGCTTTTAATAACGTTCAAAATCCAAGTTTTTGTCGTCAGTGTTATCGGTTAAATCAAATTTAAATTTAAAGAATCTAAAAATGAACTCTTGTGGGGATTTGTTTGTTGCGCAACGTGCATACTGAACGTGAGAATAATTCGGACGCGGGATCGGCGTTAACAGAAAAGAAAAAAATATGACAGTGACTGCAACCTCAAACCAATAACCTTGAGGTGTACAACTGACCTGTGCCTTGGACACGTCGATACTTTTTGTATACATATTTAGGAATAGATCTAATGTTTTATTAAAGGATGAGATGGGCGTAACACATTAATTCCATCAAGCGTAAATTTATAAGTTAATTAGCCCGTTAACTAAGTAAATTTATAGTTATGAAGTACCCGGCGTTGCACGGGAAAGAAAGTGTTTGCAACAGTGAGGTTATATTAGAAAAACAACAATGTATTAAAATATATATTCATTAAAAAGATTAAGGATAGCTACAATTTTTTAATGTGATACATTTTTGTCTCGGTAAAAGCCTAAATACTGTTTGATGTTTCAGTTTAATACACCTCGATAAATATTTTTAGTTTCAAATCTGTAGCTATTATAGTCTCAGCTATAAGTTTATTATTAAAGTTGTACTAGGTAAGTAGTTTAATGGCATTAAAATAAAACTTTTGCAAAATCCTCTCTTAGTGCACCTGAACATTGTTGTAAGGAGGTACCCTGAAAATTTTAAGTCTTTAGCTATAATAGTATTGGTTGTACGTTGATTATTAAAGTTGAACTGGGTAAGTAGTTTAATGGCGTTGAAATCAAATTTTTGCAAAATGCTTTCTTAGTACATATCGACATTGTTCAAAGAAAGTGAAAATTTCAAGTCTCTATGTTAATAATCTCGGCTGTACGTTGATTATTAAAGTTGGACTGGGTAAGTGGTTTAATAGCGTTAAAATCAAATTAAAAATCACACAGTGCTCTTTCTAGGGAAATTTCTGGTATGTGTGCCAAATTTGGTTGTGGTTGGTTGAGAAATGTGGGATCCTATAAAGAAACCACATATATACATACGTTCACTTGTTGTGTGTGTGTGTGTGTGTGTGTGTGTGTGTGTGTGTGTGTGTATATATATATATATATATATATTTTTTTTTTTTTTTTTTTTTGGTGTTTAACGTCCGACTATTGTGCACACTTGGGCTAATGCAGACGGTGGGATGATTTATAGCGTATGAAAATGCCAAGCCCTCGCCGGGAATCGAACCCGGATCCTCGGGGTGAAAGCCTAGTACGCTATCCACTAGACCACCGAGGCGGCTAATTATTTGTAATAGTTGGCCGATATATATATATATATATATATATATATATATATATATATATATATATATTTATATATAGCGAGAGAGAGAGAGAGAGAGAGAGAGAGAGAGATTTATGTTTTCAGACAACTTAAGAATAATTTGTTTGTTTTATTTTACCATTATTATCAGCGTTAAAAACGGCATAAATTATCATTTTAAATCTTGAAAATCTCTTGAAATTAATAAAACTTAATTTGACGGCAATAAGTGTTCATTTTAATTTTTTCAATTTATTGTGAAATGTTAATATATGTTTATTAAAATGTTAATATATGCAGATTTTCATTCTCATTGCAATGCTAAAAACAGATTTTCAAAAAAGTAAGGTAAACAATTTCTTTTACAAAATTCACTTCTGTCACCTCTGCGAGACAGTTGCGTGCCGCGATTATCTAATTCGAAAGAACTTTACTGAGAAAAAAAGTAAAGAGAATTTATTACTGGAGGGAGTTTTAATTGATTGGTCATCCATTAGTAAGAATATCGACGCGCTCAAAAACGTTTTAACCGAGACAATCTGGTAACAGCCGACTGTTAAGAAGTGACTCATTGGAACAATCCATCAGCAGATAATGTGTGACAATATTTCCCAACATTCATTTTGATTTTATCCGAAAACCTCTGGGATTCGGTCATCAATAACCGATAATTTCACGATAGCTCGGCCAAAAGATAAAGCGCAATATAATAGTTATTTCAAGTAATTTATTTTGCAGTTGGTGAACTGATGGGAAATGTTGGTAATGGTGTGAAAAAAATAAATGTCTTCATTTACAAAAAATAGTTGTTCACGAAAATAGTTTTCTGTTGAACCGAACAAAATTGAAGGAAAGTGTTACGTTTATAGACGCTAAACGGAGTTTAGATTTCCCAAAATTGTAAATAAAATCAATACTTGTCACTAAACATGCTGATTAAAGTACGAGGGCTATTCAGAAAGTAGATTACGTTTTTGGATAAAAAAAAAAACTAAGTACAGGAAAAAAATTTTATTATATACATTTGAAAGAGGAACTAAAATACTATTTTTCGACATAATCGCCAAACAAATTTAGACATTTGTCATATCGGTGAACTAGCTTTGAAATTCCCGTGTCGTAGAATTCCGCCACCTGTGACGCCAGCCAGTCAGTCACGCCCGCGCGGAGATCTGCGTCGTCATCGAAGCGCTGTGTTGCAAGCCAAGTCTTCATCTTCGGGAATAAGTGGAAATCACTAGGTGCCACGTCCGGACTGTAGGGTGGATGAGGGAAAATCTCCCACTTGAAGGCCGTCAAGACGTCTTTTGTTCGATTTGCCGTGTGAGGGCGGGCATTGTCGTGCCAAAACAACACTTTTGCACTCAGTTTTCCTCTCCGCTTGTTCTGGATAGCTCGTCTTAAGTTTCGTAATGTTTGGCAATACCTTTCTGAGTTTATGGTTGCTCCACGTTCTAGGAAGTCAACCAGAAGAACACCTTTCCTGTCCCAAAAACGGTCGCCATGATCTTCCTTGCTGACAGGGTTTGCAAACATTTCCTCGGTTTTTGGGGGAATTTGTGTGCCCCACTCCATAGACTGTAGTTTTGTCTCACAGGTAACATGCTTAACCCAAGTCTCATCTCCCGTTACGATGCGATCAAGAAATGATTCACCATCTTTGTCGTAAGATCTCCGCGCGGGCGTGACTGACTGGCTGGCGTCACAGGCGGCGGAATTCTACGACACGGGAATTTCAAAGCTAGTTCACCGATATGACAAATGTCTAAATTTGTTTGGCGATTATGTCGAAAAATAGTATTTTAGTTCCTCTTTCAAATGTATATAATAAAATTTTTTTCCTGTACTTAGTTTTTTTTTTATCCAAAACGTAATCTACTTTCTGAATAGCCCTCTGTATATATATATATATATATATATATGGGATGCATATATATATATATATATATATATATATATATATATATATATATATATATATATATGGGATGCAACGCGTTAATTATAACTTAACTTTATTTACCTTAGCTTAACATTTACCTTAGTATTTTATAATGTATTATCTCTTTCAGGTCTTAAGGTTTATAAATAAAAACACAGTTTGAAAAAACATAGTATTGTCGAATTTAACATAGAATTTCTTAAAATATATCATCTGATTTTGCTCAAATGTTTGTTATGTTTGTCATATGTTATAAATGTTGTTGCGCATTCATCACTCAAATCAAAGCATCAAATTTTAAATGAATTATATTTAATACATTTAATATTAAATTTCAACAAAACCTCTAGTAGCGGTTTTGAGAAGTCTAGATATATTTTCTAGTTGTTTCGTTAAACATTTCAGAATGGAAAATTTTTAGACCATAAATGAATGTAAGTGTATATAATGTTTTGAATTATTTATTAACAGTGCCAATTGAAATCATGCCTGCGTTATCGTATAATACCGGTTTTCCACCAAATGCTTAGCGGAGTTGTGCTGAACGGAGCGGACTACGAATTCAAAACCTAACCTATTGTTTTCAATGCAAGATCGACACTGTAAACGTAAAGCAACTGAATGGAGTGAAGCGGAGTCGTTGGCCTCCGCTTCGTGCAGTTTTGACTCTGAGTAAGTTTGGTTTTGAAGCTGGTTCCGTTTCCCCTACCACGCTGGCTACGCATCCAAAATTGTTATTTCTCTTTACCTTGGTTAACTGTTGCCTTGCCAAAGTTGTGGTTTTTGAACACAGTAGTTTTCTAGAATCAGTTAGAGTAGGCCTAAATATTTAGATATCAAATACACAAACTGACTGAACTACGGTTTCGGTTACCGTTCATCTTCATTCCGCTCAGCTCCGCTCTACATTTGATGGCCGTCCAGCCTAAGACTTTATATTCAGTAAAGGTTAGTGCAAAATAGTTATTATTTTTACCTTAACACAAGTAGGTTTATTGTATGTGCTTTGAACTTGAGAGAGAGAGAGAGAGAGAGAGAGAGAGAGAGAGAGAGAGAGAGAGAGAGAGAGAGAGAGAGAGAGAGAGAGAGAGAGAGAGAGAGAGAGAGAGAGAGAGATGGAGAGAGAGAGAGGGAGACAGAGAGAGGGAGGGAGAGAGAGAGGGGGAGAGAGTGAGAGAAAGAGAGGAAGAGAGAGAGAGGGAGAGGGATGGAGAGAGAGGGAAGGATAGAGGAAGGAATAGAGGGAGAGAGGGAGAGAAAGAGAGAGGGAGAGAGAGGCGGAGGGACGGAGAGAGAGGGAGAAATAGAGGAAGGAATGGAGGGAGAGAGGGAGATAGAGAGGGAGAGGGTGAGAGGGAGAGGGTGAGAGGGAGAGGGTGAGAGAGAGAAGGAGGAGCGAGGGAAAGGGAGAGAGAGTGGGAGAATGGCAGAAGGAGAGGGAGAGAGAGGAGGAGAGAGGGGGAGGGACAGGGACAGGGAGGGAGAGATAGAGAGAAGGGTAAGAGAGAGCGGGAGGAAGGGAGGGAGAGGGAGAGTGAAAGAGAGAGAGAGAGGGAGAGAGAAATAATATGATACTTTTTATTTAAGAACAACCTTTGTAGCGAAATTAATTTTTAAACGCAGCAGTAAAATATGGCTCCGAAGTAACGCAATTTCTAGAGTTCTTGCCTTTTAATTGCCTTTTTATTGCCCTTTAATATTGCCTAATTTAACCGTTTTTATACTAATAACATTACTGCATATTGTGGTTTGGAAAATGTAATGTTCTTATATTTTTTCTTAAACACCATCTGATTCATAACTAAAACTGCCACTTCCTTATAGTTAGAAGGAGAAAATTTGACTCATTCTGATTATGTTTAATGAAACTGGCCTTGTAATGTGATGATTATAATTTTTAATGGAAAAGGGTTGTAATTGTAAAAGCGACATTTCATAAATCAATTTTCAATCAGTACAGACAGACAGCAATATCAAAATAGTATATTTTTTATTATCAAATTTCCACTGACAAAATGAGTAACCATTATGATAAAACCCAGACCCAATATTTTGAAATCAGAATCGATCCTGACTCCTAGATTACAAATTTGAGAGGTCGTGTATATATATATATGTATATATATATATATATATATATATATATATATATATATATATATATATATATATATATATATATATATATATATATATATATATATATATATATATATATATATATATATATATATATATATATATATATGTGTGTGTGTGTGTGTGTGTGTGTGTGTGTGTGTATATATATATAGATATATATATATACAGAGAGAGAGAGAGAGAGAGAAGAGCGAGTGTGGGAGGGATTTTAGCCCATAAATACAATTTTAGTCCGATTTGGTTCAATCTTTGCACAAAAATCGATTATAGAAATAGCTTTGAAAAGTTTGTTAACCAACAAAATTCGTTAGCAATTTCAAATTTCTATCTCCTATCTAACTTACTCGTTCCACAGTGCTCTAAAAACCCTATGTTAACTTGTTGATGACTCGGACCGATCATTCTCGTACATTCACCTCAGTACAATGCTGTTTTCAATAGGCATATTTTGTACTTAGGCCTACTTCAACATCCTGTCTATTATTTACTTTTCCGCTGTTAAATTACTGTCCCCTTGTATTTCTAACAAATCAAATGTTCTCCTTATAAACTCGAAAGCGACACAACTGGTCGGTATTTTTAAACTTCTAAATGTTATAGATATAAATATACAGAATAAGTTTAATCAAAGACCTACTTCTATAATGGAACATTAAAAAGGCGATAATAAGTAGTCATGTGAAACTATGGTTAAATTCTTGACTAGTGATGGGCGTTATTATGTTATCTATTATCTAAAACGGTTGTTGAAAAATAACCGTTATCAAAAGTAATAAATAACTGTTATAGGTTAAACAGTTATAACGCCTAACAACAGTTTAGTAGTAGGCATTACCTACTATTAACGATAGTAGGCATAGTTACTACTATTAACTATAGTATGCTTGTCCGCCAAGCGCAATGCAATAACAATTAACAATATAAGGATGGCGTTAAAGTGAATTACTAATAACGTTTTATTCCAAATAACTTTTTAGATAACTGCTTAGTAGTACAGTGTCTTGTCGCTAAGTGTTACTGGCGCTAGCCTTAAGATACTTTTAAACGAAGTAACGGAATAGCTTTTAACTTGAGAATGTATTCTGTTGAAAGTTACAACGAACAACGAGTACCCTTTAACGACTAACGATTTCAAAACAAGAACTAAGGTTCAGTTGTTTGTATAGATTATTTTTCGTGTAATTGCTTGTAATTGAGTGACTAACTTATAAAGTAATGTAAAATAAACCGCCTGGTTATTTTTTTGAAAAGAATCAAACCACTTGAAAAAATTACAGTGATTTTGCATGTAGGTAATATGAAAGTAAACTAAATGGTATATTTATTAATAAATAAAACCATTTATTAATACATAGTTTTATTGATAAACTATTTTATTAATAAAATGGTTACTTTAATACCATTTCGTCAATAAGCAATTGATATTTCGGTGTTGTAATGTACATTTAATAATTTAAAACAAACGTTAATTTTATTTTATATACTACCTATTTATTATGATTTTTATTCATATCAAGTGTTTCAGTTAATATAATAATAATATTATTATTTTATTTCTTAACATTAAAAATGATCACAACTTATTGATTTTTATTTAAAGCACAAAAAATATATTTTATATTCAAGTGTATCGTTTAGAATTAATTAAATCTTATCTATTTATCAAGATTCTAATAAATTATGAGCATAACATAGTATAGAATGTATATTATACTTCATAAAAAATTTGAAAATAATAAATTCTTTTTAAATAATCAATTTAGTTATGAATATCCAAATTCATATCTCTTCATAACATTTTAAATAACACGCTATTCTAAAGTAGCAGTAACGGTTATACCAGCTGTCATGAAATAACGCTTTATCTTGTTAGGATTTAGAAAAATATCAATTTTTAGTTACTAGTTTTAAATATTATAATGACGTCACAGCCAAAGAATGAACAGTATTGACAAAGACATAGGCAAATTACGAAACTGCTGACATACTGCCTGTTGCAATAAGCAACAAGATATATAGAACAGCAGTTGAAATAAAAGCTTGGGGAAGAAGTAGGGTAAAGGACAGTCGATTCCGAGAGGACCAGAACGTCGGTATATTCCGGGTGACGGTCGATTCTGTGAAGACCCGAAGGCGGCTCGGGACCCAAACGGAAGAGCATTCCAGCCAGGCGGTGCTGAGAAGTGGCGAATCGGCGGTAAAAGTAAGTAAACAAAAGTTTGCGTACACTTCTTCCCCTTTTACTTTTGGTTTGAATACATTAATATATATATTTTGAGGAACATTTTGAAGAATAAGACAGCAGTGTTCATTCTTGGGGTTGTCATCAACCATACTTGTAATTGTTACAGGATACAAGTAAGGTAATACATCTTAATATATTAAAGGTATTTATTTTTTTTATGAACCACCGATAGTTAATTCTTTGAAGGACCCGAGCATTAGAGACCCCGAACACCTAACAATCTCATCACTGTCATTGATTGCCCTTGTGCTACTGACAGCATTCGTGACGCTTAGGACTTTGGCGGACGCCATATTGGATATGGCAACACTCTATATACGATACACTTGTCCGGCCTACCTTATTCTGTGGTATCACTAACGATTGACTCAACAAATAACTGACATTAATCAATTAAAACAAAACATATAACTGTTTACATTATTTAAAACTACATAAATATTATTTGTTACCTTTTAAGATACGTGTTATTTCTTTGTTATTTCGAATTGTTTTCGATAAAAAAGAGCACCTTTCTTAATGCTATTGTAAATCAGTCTGGACATTAAAGTCCGGTGACATGTCCTGGAAAATCCGGACGACTGACAACGCTAAGCCAACACGATCGACTGATAGGTTAGTGTCTCTAAGCACAGATCAATGTGAACAACAGATAATCCCACACTATCTGACCTGGGTCCCTCGTCGCATCAGGTAGACTCTATGCAGCTTCACATTAAGGTCACCAAATACTAATAGTGCTTTGATTATACCATTCACTATATTACTTGTTTCATTATTTAATGTTCGAAAAATTATTTTATATCTACTGTACAAGAAACATATGCAGCTTCGAAAAAGTCAATAAAAGTCTCTAAATGTAAAATGGTGCTCAAATTCGTGAATGTGCATATTAAAAACAAAACGAAAAAATCTGTAACCTAATGGCTTTGTTACGAATTTACACTTGAATGTTAACTATTTGGAGCAGCCATCATAGTAAGACCCTAACCGGATCTTGAAATGAACACCAATTCCGATCTCTAGATCATTTTTGTAATGTATGTTAAATTTTGATATATTTATCTGACCTTTCAAAAACTGATTGCTCGTTCAGTATTGGCGCTCATTTCAAATACCTAGTCTGGGTCTTACCTAAATGGTTGCTTCAACAGCTCATTTTCCAATAAAAATTCTTTAAAAAGATTATCCCACGACTATTATCTATGATAATGTGAATAAAATCTACACAGCAATGATGACAAACAAATCTATTTACGACGAGTTAAAAGACAGACCACAAAAGAATCAGCTGATTAAAGTTATTTACTGTCATAAAACTGTTTATCGATTGGATGACAGATAATACTGATATGCCACAATATCACTAAGATAAAGTACAGAATGTATAATCTAGTAAATTAATGGCGAGTAGAGGCTACTCGTCTTTGAAGTAAATACTTGTTAATGACCCTGTTCACACCGGTATCCGGGATCGATTTTAAATGATTTCGATAATTTTTACTTGCCTCGCTTTTGTCAATTTTTCGTTACATTATCCTCGTTAAGTTATTTTCAATTTGATTTCACTGCACCACAAAAACTGCCGTGCCGGGCGTAAAGAAGTATTCAGTTCACAAATGAATTTTTGCGTCGTTTGTGACGTTATCTTCGGCCTCATATGTTTTTCATACTGCTATTGCCAAACTCAACACTTTCCTATAACTATAGTTTCTATTATTATTACCCAAAGTTGTCTCTCACTTATTTTATTGATTTTAACATTTTAAACTTTTAATTCTACCATTATTTTATTTAATATTTATTGTATTCCCGTCATTCAGTAATCGAAGTAGTCTATCTTTGATCAAGTCACTTGATTCTGTATTACATGTTATTGTTGCTCACTGACTGTGATAACCAGCTGTTTCAATCATCTACTGTTTCCTGTATTTTTCACTTTTTTACGTTACTCTTAATTCAATTTCAGTGACAACAAAATTCTTCTTATCGGGCGTAAAGTAATAGGCTATTCATTTCAAAAATACTTTTATTCCTGTCTACTTTTATGCTGCCTAGCAATTTGTTAGAATGATTCATTAGCCCACTTAAAAATTGCTAAATTATCGACTAGTAGATTTTTCTTCTTATTTTATTTTTTGTCGTTATTATGTATACAAAATTCCTAGAAATGTATAACTATAAAATCGCCACCATGAAAACTTTAGTTTGTACTATTTTAGTACTATTTTGGTTAGTAGTATTTTGTTGGCATTATAAACCTAACTTCTTTAATTATTTTGTAGTCTTAAATATTATTACATCAGTTTTTAATGCATAGTTTAACGAATGTAAAAATAATTGTAATATGTATATAGTTTTCCTAAAAACGTAAAATAATTGTTACGTTTTAGGGAATTATGTAGCATGCTCGAGTTGCATTGGAATTATTAAAAAGCTCCACTAATGTATGAATTATTAGAGTACTGTGTTATGTTATAATTAATAAAGTGGTATTAGTTTAAAATGAAGTACATAAAGGGTTATTGAATAAAATAAAAATATTATTGAATTATTGGAATAGTTAAATTTGGCATTAGAAAGCGACTATGTTACACTGTACACGAAAATGTTTATTAATATTCGTAATGATTGACCGAGCTAAGCGTGGTCTCTGTTTTTACACGACATTTCGTTATTTGATTTGGCCAAAAGCAATGACTGATTGTTTTAAAATTTAGTACGAATATAGCTGTAGGGAAATAATCAGCAGCTAAACTAGTAATCGTTAAATCAAAGGCCGTCATCTTGAAAGAAATTATTTTCTTAGAATTTCGTGGTTCGGTCTTTATTTTTATAAAAACCTTTTCATGAAAGGTACTTTTTAGTATTTTTTTAACGAATTACAAAATAATCATTAATTACGTCGGCCAAAACTGCGTAAAAAGAAATAAAAAAAAAACACAAAATGCCGAACGGTCGAGTTGAATCAAAGTCCTCATTTCGCTTTTTCAATTAGTTTTTTTAATTTTCAAAAACAAATAAAAATGAAAAAAAAATTTTTTTCCGAAATATGTTATTTTAAGTGTTTTTAATGTTTATAAAAATAGGCTACTTTTTCAGATTTTAATACTAGTCAGTATAGTGAAATCAGATTTTCAAATTAATGCAAGATAAAGTAAAAACATATCTTCCATCACGTCAGCGAGACACCTGCTTGCGGAGCTTATATAATTTGTTAAAATGAAATCTTACCTAACCTCTATTCTTATATATTCTAAAGAAACGTACTGTTATTGTGTCGAAGAAACACATTTACTGTGCACTATTGACTTATTAGGGTCAGCTTTATCCAGAGTTAAATAAAGTTTTGTAATAAATTACAATTAAATTTTAATTTAAAAGAATGTAGATAATTTGGCATCGCACTGAAGAAAGAGAAGAAAATAAATTGTTTTCATTGTTTGGCATTGTCCGTGTAAAATGTTTATCAGTAGAATACTGCGCTGTTCAGTAAATAATTTATTATTTCTTTACTGAAGGTGATATAAAGGGTGACCTGATATTCTTTAATCTAATCCTTTAATGTCAGATTTTGTAGTAACACTGGAAGACTTTATCAACCGAAATTATATAAATTAGTATCCTATGTTTTATTAAATACTGTACCTACGGTAATTACCTAGACTGTACAATTTAAAGAGTTATCACATTGCTACCAATTGCATACAAAGTATTATCCAATGTTCTATTTGTCAAATTTATTAGATATTTAGAGGAAGAGATTAGAGTGTATCGATGCGGATTTATGCGTGGTACGTCCATCCCTGACCAACTCTTTGTGCTTGGCAAGTATTGGGAAAATACAAAAGAAACACGTATCACTTCTTTGTTGGTCTTGAGACATCATATCACACAATACATAGGCAGAAAGTGTACAAGAGAATGGAACAGCTCAACGTACCAAAAAACTTGATAAGCCTTGTAATGGTTACAAAAACAAAGTGTTTTGTTAAGATACGAAATGAAAGACTGGTAAGTTCAGCTCAGAAAGAGGTCTGAGGCAGGGTGATGCTTTAGCATGTCTGGTAGGAGGAACTATACAAGTAATAAGTCTGTGCAGCGGTTGGCTTATACATTATTGGCTTGAACATTATTGGAAGTAGTTCAACAAATGATAGATTTGAGTTTTGGTGTTAAGAAGATCTGCCAACACCATGGGACTGCGAATTAACATCAGTAAAACAAAATATAAGGTGACTGGTAGTAAGTGTAAGGACCAATATATCAAGTTTGGGTAATATAATATAGAAGCAGCCTAGCAATTTAAATATCTGGGATCAATAGTGACTCAAGACAAAGTTTTAAGCGAGATAGTAAGTAAGGCATAGAATTATAAATGCAAATTGGTGATATTATGGCTTGAAAGATACATAAAAAGTCCTTTATTAACAAAAGCAAATAAGTTATTATTGTACAAAACAGTTAATGCCAGGTTAGCACTCAGTTTTATTTAACATTAAGTGGTTATACCTTAAAAATATTATGGAGTAGAAGAAACGAACTAAAAGCAACTACAAAACAAAACTAATTACTCTAACCTTCAAAGTCAATAAAAAAGGAATAATATTGCTTTAGTACGACTCATGCAAATTTCCAGAAAGTAAAAACATTGTTTAATAAAACATTGTAAAAACATTGTAATAACCTGCGGTACAAAAAACGCGTATTTCAACGTAAAAATATTTGAATTTTTCAACGAAACATATTGCAGCCTAATTAACGAAGCAAACCATAGGGTGTTTAAACACTTCTATTTCACTATTGTAATTAGCATTATAAAATTTAATGAACTAGAATTTGTAACTTTTAAGTTACATTAAAAGTGAGAAATTTAATTCTGATTAAATACTGTCGAGACGGTTTTTGTATTTTCAATTACGAATAAAAATTTTATGTGAAATTCAACGCTATTTCGACGCTGAATAAGTATATATATATATATATATATATATATATATATATATATATATATATATATATATATATATTATACAGTATGTTTAACAAAATAAAGTGCCATTTCTACAGTGGTTTTCGTATATTAAAATGTCGAATATTCTCCAAGAACACACGGATCCGGAAATGCTTTGTTTCTCAGCTATCAGCCATTTTGTTTTTTCACAAAATAATTTTTTCCTCCGGAATTATTTGATCAATTACGCTGAAATTTACCATGATACTTACTGACATAAAGATTTCTTCTTCTTTTCGTTTCACCCTCTTTGGGGTACGCTGAATCAATCATTTCTTGCGCGCTGTACTTTTCTTTGTTCCCAGTAGCTCTTCATTCTTTCCGATCTTCTTCTCCTCTCCTCTTCCGAAATGATAGGTTTAGGTCTTATATTGGTTTTATCTTGGAATCTTATTCTTTCGTCCTTGGTACTTATTTTAGCAGCAGTTTGGTCAAGCAGTGAATTTTCTGTAATTTTTAATTCTATTAGGTCTTTTTCAATTTCTTTAAACCAGTTCGGTTTTGTTTTACGATTATGGAAAAAATCAAACACCTGTTTCGTCAATCTATTGGAGTTCATTCTAAGAAGATGGCCGTAAAAATGTATTCTCCTTTTTGTCATAGTATCTGACAGTTTTTCAATTTTCTTATAGATAACTTCATTTCTTATATATACTACCTTATTATCCTGAAATTTTGTTCCTATAATTTTTCTTAAGATTTTCCTTTCCGTTATTTCAAGCTTTTCTATCTGGCCTATGCGATTCATGGTTAATGTTTCTGCTGCGTACAGTGCTTCCGGCTTGATCACTGTTTTATAATGTTTAATTTTGGACCCCGATGAAAGGGATTTCTTATTGTATGTTTCTTTCGTCAATTGGAAGGCCAATTCAAGTTTGTTTTTCCTGGATTCAATTGCCTTGCCTTCATCTGCATTCCAACTAATCCATTCACCAAGATATTTGAACTCTTTTACAATTTCTATTTTCTGTTCTTGGATTTTAAGGTATTTATTTGGGTATTTGTTGTTTGTCATGATTTTGGTCTTTTCAAAAGATATGTTTAGACCTATTTTAGCTGCTTGTTTCTTCAATTCAAGAATCTGCTCCCTTGCTTCCTCCATTGTTTCAGCAAACAAGGCCATATCATCTGCAAATGCAATACAGCTAATTCTGAGATTCTTCTTTTTGTAACCCAATCCTATTCCACTTTTTATGTTTTTCTTCCATTCTCTGACTACTTTCTCAAGTGCACAATTAAACAATAAAGGGGAGAGCCCATCCCCCTGCCTGACGCCCGTTTTTACTTCAAATGAATTCGATAATTCACCCATAAATTTAACTTTCGAAACTGTATTTGTTATAGTTGCTTTTATGATATTAGTTGTTTTCTTATCCAAATTTAGTTCTTATAGTACGGATATAAGAGATTCTCTATCAATGGAATCGTAGGCCTTTTTAAAATCAATAAAAGTAATTACATACGTTTTAGCTCTTACTTTTTGGTATGCCATAATGTTTTTAAGATTGAATATTTGTTCCACGCATGACCTACCTTTTCTAAAACCTCCCTGGTATTCTCCCAATTGTGGCTCTGCTCTCATTAAAAGGACTTTTGAAAGAATCTTATATGTTACATCCAGCAATGATATACCTCTATAGTTGTTTGGGTCTGTTTTTAAGCCTTTTTTGTAAAGAGGATGGATGAGAGCTGCTTACATAAAGATTTATTATTAAAAAAAAATAAACAAACTTATCTAATATTATTTTTTAAAATGGGTGTCATTGAAAATATTTGTATCGAAAAAACGCGATCAAATAACATTTGATTTTATTAAAAGAACAGAAGAGTGTTTGATTATGGGCTCGGTGTTTCATGTGGCAAAGGTACTAATCAGTCTCCTGCGTCTCTGAAATGCTTACCTCAAGGTCGTGAGTTCCCTCGTCATCAATAGTCTAACTGGCACAAGAATGAACGTTTAAAAAAAAGTTTATAATATATTTTTAACATTTTGTTTGTACTGAGTTTCCTTAAGGCATATAACTACAGTAAGACCTTTACCTAACATAAACGTGTGTACGTTATACGAAAGACCTAACACTATTGTGTTCGTATTGTCGAATATATTAGGGAACCCCAATAACAACATATGTTTTAGTAAATGTTACAATTTTTATACTGATACAATATAGAAGCAAACCACGAGAATCATATTTTCTTATTCAGTAGACCCTGTGAACGTGGCTTGAATACAATCTGATGCAACTTCTAAACGATACGTTGCAAATAATTTACACCTCTGCAAGGAAATATCTGTATTACTTGCGTGCGAGTTGGTAGCGTGTATAAAATGCACTTTGTTTTAACTAATAAAACGCCATGCCTAAGTAAATAATTATTTGCAAACCTCGCTGAACAGTTTAACAAACATATCTGTTACGTGTATAGTGTAGTGATGTTTTGTTGAAAATATTTAAAATAAATACAAGAAAAATAAACCCTCTAATGTATAAGAGAATAATCGCAGCAATCAGTTGCCCCGCTGACGTGATGGAAGCGAATTTACAAAATTGTTTTTATTACACTTTTTTAAAGTTATAATTTATGTTGTAAAAATATTAATAATACAGAATTAATAAAAAAACGAGACTAATGGATGTTTTAATAAGAGCAACGAATATCATGTGTTGAGTAAAGTAATATATTTATGGAATGTAATACATTTCAACTTCAATAAGAAGGATATATCTTGCAATTACATATGAAAACATTACGTAAGAAAAATTACATGTAACATATGTCTCGCATGACTTGCTCTGCATGTTGTAACTTGAATAAAAATTTGCTATTCAAATTTAACATGTTTTAACATGTATCATGTTTGAGGTCTGGTTTTGATGATGGATTTTGCTTGATGCGAGTGCACACATTTATACTTATGTACAATTGTATATTTTGCGCGTCGCAAGTTTCATTAATTAATTATAATTAAAGTTTCCTGTGTTTCCGCCTGGACTCGAACCGGGGACCTTGCGCGTTTGAGATGCACGTGATAACCACTACACTACGGACACTAAGAAGAGTTTTGACCGATGCAAATATATGAAATGAATCGTAATTTAATTTTGATAAATATGTAATATTAAAAATCAGATATTAATTCCTAACGATCAGCTGATTTCATTGAACAGCTGATAGGCTGTAATAAGTTAATTTGTTAAAATCCAACTATGTTAATTTGTCGTATTGTCGAACAATATATCTTAATTAAAATAAAAATGAACAAAAACATGATGCATGGTTTTATTTTTGGTTCAGTAACAGAAATTGTTTCTAAAAATATGATGATTTCAGGTTAAATTCAATAATTAACACGTATCTTGTAGTTATAAAATTAGTTCAAAACTGTAACTTTTATCCCTCGATTTGGGTGATGAGATTGCAAATCTCTGCGTTTAGTTGTGTTATTATTAGGGAGTTATTTTGATAACGTTGTGATTTTAAAACACTTGAAACGATGAAGTCACATGGTTTTGGGTCACATGACCTTTCGCGTTGCATGACAGGACTCGGGTCGGAAATTTATTCCTCAACAAGGATATTGTAACGTTATAAAATAGCGCCATCCTACTGGAAACATAATTAAAATTAAAAAATTTTGATGTTTTTAAATACGAAAATAAACACAAAAAAATGTTGCCATGACGACAATGAAAGAACAGCTCGGTACTTAAAAAGGGTTATTCTTATTCAATCATCCATAAAGTAACTATTAAATTTGTAAAAACAACAAAAGGTGATTTGTAACGACGAACTAGTAAATTGTAACATCAATAACTACTGTAACATAAATATAAAACATATTTTTAATAGTTGACTTCAACGAAATAAACACCATTAAATAAATAGTATAAGAACTACTTAAGTCAAATTATTTTTACTTTATTAATTAAAGGAAAGCGGTTATATTACAAGTCAGATTTTTTTAAGAAAGTAGCACTCACCAAATCAACAAATAGAGGCAAATATTTTTCCAATTTTTACAAAAACCCACTCGTAGTTTCTACAAAAACAATATTGTTTGTAAAATATTTACGGGTTTTTAAAAATATTTACTTCGAAGTTACTTTTGAAAAATAAGAACGTGTAATATTTTATTTCGGCGAATTTAAGATTTATATCTATTTATTCTTTATTAAAATAAAAAATTCGATTTTTTTATTTTACGCCCCTAAAATAAATATATGTTTCTATATATATTTGTAAATAAAATATGTTTCTTGTAGGTAGCCTATATATCAATATTGATTATTTGCAATTACATAATATAGTATTCCATAAACGAACTTTTATTCTCATCGCAAGTTAGACACAACATATACGAAATAGTATTAAAATAAAATGAAATACGAAAACACACAACAGATTAAAAACATTTCATAATGGACACATTTATAAATACATCTAAAAAAATTTACATTTTATAAAGTATAAAAGTACGTATTTTGTTACAACTGTGGACGGGATTTATTTTATTTTCAGTTCGGTTTTATGTTCTACGTGATCTCTAACGTGGGATTTATTAGTGGGCTCATGCACATTTTTACACTTAGTCGGAAAAAATGATTATGTACTGAGCATTGTACAGTAAAAAGCTGAACAGTTGTATCTCCTCTTTATAAACAATATTCAAGTGACAACAGAATCAGTCAATTTTTGTTCGGGAGTTTCTCTATAGCTTCTTTTTTGTTTTCGAAAAAATTAACTGTTGAGAAATCAATGTAGTACTTTTTTTAAAGATTACTCTACATATTGATGAGTGCATATTACACACACACACACACACACACACACACACACACACACACACACACACACACACACACACACACACACACACACACACACACACACACACACACACACACACACACACACACACACACACACACACACACACACACACACACACACACACACACACACACACACACACACACACACACACACACACACACACACACACACACACACACACACACACACACACACACACACACACACACACACACACACACACACACACACACACACACACACACACACACACACACACATATATATATATATATATATATATATATATATATATATATATATATATATATATATAGAGAGAGAGAGAGAGAGAGAGAGAACATATTAATAACATTTCGTTGCCAAACCATGAAGGCAATATTTCTTGCCAATATAAACTTCAGTTAAAACAGGCGTTATAGTTATATTTAACACTAGTACAAAGCAATGCCATTAATTATATTCTGGTTATTTGATACAATAGGCCTTACTTTGTTCTACTTTGTATTTAAAACTAAATTAATTATTGAATTCTAAGATTGTATCTTAATAAAATATTTACAAAAGAAACCTTCTATAACCGGGTTTTACATTACGTATCTAAATTAGTCTACAGTATTTACTGTTTACTAAAAGCAGAGTCTTTATTTAATAACATTTACATATTAGATGTGATCTAGATTGTCTTAAAAGTTCTAGTTTCAAAACCGAATCGGCAATGACGTAATTATTTAAGTTGGATACAGATAATATCAACGTTTTGAAGTTGTTGATCAATTTTCCATCGGTTTTACGTTGCTTTTATTTCATTGTAAAGCCTTAAAATGGAACATTATGTTGCGAGATACCCCCCCCCTGGTGTTCCGACGTACCTGCAGATACTCCATATAGGTGGTTTCAATAAAGCAATTCGTTATTTTTAGAACAAAACCGATCGGAATCTTTAGCGTTACATACATGAACGATTATACTGATAACTACGATGAAAGGATTTCTAATTTTCAATTTCTTCGATCTAAATCGCACTAACTTTTACCTTTAAAAATAAACAAATAAAAATTCTTAATGATTTATGTTCTATATGATTCTACACTCGATAATTAAGTGTATATGTAATCACTCTAAATTAAAAAATAAATAAATTACGAAATGTCCTAATTTTCCAAAAAGTGAAACAATATAGTATTGCAACAGTATTCTAGCCTTTTGCGTGCAGCTAACAACAGAGAAACGCATGCAAATCTTATGTTTCTTTGTTAAACAAATATTAAAAACCTTAAAGCCCGGTGTGGTATGCTAATAAAGTCCAAGCGAAACCTATTTAATATTCCCTTGCTTTGAATCGCCACGTGGTTAATTATTAAGTATACATATAGCGTAATATCCAATATTCAAATCAGGTATCGGTTCATCACCACGTGGCGCGCCACCTCTGCTAGTACTGCTGTGAATATTATTAAACATTCTCCGGATCGTATTAAGCTATAAGAGTCGGTAAGGCGCTTAGAATTAACATTATAGTTACGAATTAAACAGGGATAAGTAGGTGAAAAGGTGTGGGATTAGGTACACAACTGCAATGTACAATAGTCTGGTAATTTTGATTAGCCTATGGCAAATAAAAACTTTCTTTGGTTTTTTTAAATTAACACCTCTTAAAGAAAAGTTTTAATCTGACAATCTAACACAACCAACTTAACTTGAACGCTAACAAAAACTACTTCAAATATTACGACACTAAAATTGTTTTACTCATTTCGTGTAAATAGAATATACTCAATTTACATGCTATACAAATGCTCTTATATCGTACATTTTAATAAAACCCTCAAACCATACTTGCTGCAAAAAGAATATAACTTCTCACAACCTTACATTTTAAAATAACCTGCTCAACGAAAACCTTCTCACATTTCACGTTTCAATAAATGATCTACAATTTCATTTTAAAATTTCTTCACAGTTCATATTTTAATAAGTTTCTCAATTTACATTAAGAAATTTTCTTTTCTTCTTAAACTTAATTAGAATGTTTCAAACTATTTTAATCCAATAAAATTTCCTAATGTCTTAACATTGGTAATACACTTGTTTTTAACCTTAGTTCATTATAAAATGTGCTTAAGTTTATACTAATAAAATGCTAGTGGAGGCAGCTGAAATGGGTTTAGCGATCTCACCATACCTCAAGCTCACACTGCTCTCATTCATTTAAGCAAGATACACACAGATTCACTACTCTATATAATCTAGCTAACTTTAACGTGTAAAGCGACCGTTACTGACGGAGTGTATGATACCGCCGTTGTGCCTGGGGTACGTGGCAACCTCCCAGTGTACCAATGCATGCGGGACTCTATGTGGGCGGACAATTCCGTAGCTACTCATAGGAACCTATGAGTAAGAATATAAATAGAATGAGTGGGAACTCACCATACAACCAAATCTGCACTATTAGGGCACAACCTCAATGATAAGAGTTAAGAGTAAGGGGAGAAATTGAAAAGCGATTGGTAGAGAAAGCATCTGCAAGGACTCACCTTGAATCCTTTCTAAATCCTAGACTTTATGAAGAGACTAGAACGAGAAAGCACTGTAGCAGTATCTCAGGAATATAGAAAAGGGCCACAATACATCTACAAGATTGCAGTGGAGTAGTAACCATAGAAAGTCATTCATTCATTCTTAGTAAGAAATTGTCAATGGCTGATAGAATTGTCAATGGTCAGGTTTCTAATAAATTCTGCCTTTGGAATTTGTTTTTTTATTTCTTCCACAGTTCTGGCCATAAGCAATGGTCGATTGTTTTCAAAATTTGTTATGTAGATACTTTGTATGAAGCCCGAGCAGAGGAAGTATGATTTTTTTTCATTTACTCAGGTTCGAGAAAGCGGTTTTTCATTTTAACTATGGCGAGTGTAGTTGACAAAATGGTCATCGTATCCAATTTTAACCGACTTATGGAGAAAGAGCGGTACTGTAAATATCTATTACAGTAAATTTGACCCAATAACATTTTTCGTAAATATTATTGTCACCGGTTAACTTAGCGGGCAAGGTTACAAGCGCGTCAGAACGTTGTTTTGAAGCAGGGTCTATGTAGTTAATAAAGAATTTACCGCGAGGTCTGCAGTTAATAAAAATAAATAGAAATAAATAAAGAAATAAATATATATATATATATATATATATATATATAAGTTCGTAAACCGATGAAATTAATTTAATGTTTCGAATTTTTTCATAACTCTTTTATCTTCATGTTGTTTTTTCATTATGATTTTACCTTCGTAATCAGCGTTGCCAACTGCATCCATCAGTATTTTGAATTCTCTTATTTCGTTGACACTATATTTGTTTCCGGTCAGGTTCCCTTTACGTATTTTTAAAGCAATTTAAAACTTTAAAATGCTAATGTATGCGGATTTTAATGCTGATTATGATGGTGAATTCAGATTAAAAAAAAAGTAATATAAATTTATTCGCTTCCATCATGTTATCCAGACAGCTGCTTGCTGCTATTATCCTTATGTTTGCTATGTTAGTCCATACAAATAAATTCATGTTTGTCTTTTGTTTTTAATTTCAGAATAAAATGTTGGCTATCAGGTGAGCCCTGGCTAACGCTACTGTGAAATAGACGAATCTCAACGGCAGGTAGCGTAGCAGTACTAATGTTTTTAAATTTAAAAATATAATTACTGAAATTATTATAATATCCATGTTAACCTGTTTAAAAGTTGAATTAACCCAAAATAATTTGTTAAGGGTTATTTAAAACTTCAAATTATTGCTTAATTGAAAATGATATGACAATGTGTTAGCGACGGTTACTTTCAAAACTTCAGTTTGAAAATGTGTTACAAAACTTCAGTTTGAAAATGTGTTATTACAGCGACCATGAAATTAGCTCCAATTGTGAACTCTATATCAGGCTTTGAAGAATCTTTGTAAAGGCATATATATAAGGGAAAAAACGCCCAACATTTAGGCAGTCTTACAAACGCTTTAGTTAAATTTGCTGGAGCTAATTAGGTGTGCATCAATGTTGCTTTGATTGACGCAATTCAGGCCAGCCTACTTACAATATGTGTAAGGAATAAACAACAAAGGCACGAATAAACATTTTAACCGAAAAACGATTTCATTTTTACTTGGTACGTGGAACATTTGTACGCTAACAGTTCCAATTTTGGAAAAATACCGAAGAAATAATATGCTTTAATTTTGAACTTAAAAATTCTATATTTTATTTAATAATATACAAATTTATTGGTTTTGTATACTGTATAAAAAACTATGTTTTTAAATTTTTATTGTTGATTACGATGGGGAGAATACGCGTTAAATTAAGTTAAAGATGGAAAAATACCGTTGGAAATGTATTTTCATTACGTCAACGACACAGCTGCGTGCGTGGTAATAATTTTTCAATAACATTTTCATAGTGCATTTCGCAGGAAAAAAGTAAAAGACTCATTGACTCCATTGAGTAAAATAATTGATAATTTCCATTACACCCTTAAGGGTTGTTATTTGAAATAAATTAACTTCGTTTCTCCAGGACCCTCATTAAGGTTATACTAAATTTAGGCTTTCTGTATATTCTAAAAGTATCAGGGCAATAATAAACAAATATCTTTAAGTTTCGCTTCTTTCAATAAAAGTGAACAATTATAGCTAAGTAAGTTTTTACACTTCTTCCCACACATCCCGCACTAGTGCAAAAACATTATACAAAACTTGTTAAGAATAATCGCTGCATCCTTGTTGCTGGCGTAATATAAACAAGTTTCCAAAAGTATTTTCCCTCACACTTTTTCCGAAACTATGATTTCACCATTACAAAACAGCATGAATATAATTGAACAGTATATACAAAACAGCATGAATGTCATTGAACAGTATATACAAACAGCATAAATCAGTAGGCCTATATACTAGAATTGTTAACTTTTAAAGTTAATTGAAAATACAAATATGAATCCTGTTCGTCATATTTTAAACTTCTTATTTTCAATGGTTTTCTAAAATTAAAAAAATAATTTATGTACATTTTAACGCTGATTACTATAATTAAATTAGATTTTCAGAAACGTTTATGGCCTACGAAAAAAGTTATGATTTTTTAAATATTTGAAGTGGTCACCATTTTTGAAACTGTTGAATGAATTTTACTTTTTAAAGAACGTATCCAAGCTATTATCGTTACAAGTTTTTGTGTCAAATTTGAAAGGAATTTGTGACTACGTGTGTGACTGTGATAAAATTAAATGTACATATATTTATATAAAATATTTATGCATGAATTTTTTACAAACACTAAAAGTGATCTTTTGATTAGGATCAATGCTCATTTCAAAGAGTATGGTCTGAATCATACTATATAATTCCCGCTAAAATTGCTAATTTTCGAAAGGAAAAAGAAATAAGTGTTCTTCTCAGGAAGCTTAAGCTTAATATGTTTACTAAGACTTCATTACAAATTAGTCCACCAACCACCAATTTCATAAATTTGTTTAATATACAACGCCAGGCTTGTAGTAAAAACGCATAAAAAGAGGGTGGAAATAATTGAACAGAAGATTTATAACTAATTGAATTTTTAATTCTGCGTAGGGTATATATTTAAAAAAAAAATCAATTTCAATTTCTTTTTGGATAAAAATAATACACGCATGTTTGTGTTCGGATTAAAACGTAATTTAATTACTTTTAGTTAAAAACAGGCTGCCAAGGTGGGTTACAAATTTATGTAAGGGATGGCGCTAAGCGCTCCGCCTAACTCGTTGGGGACCGCTAAGCCTATCCCTTCGGTATTTTATTCCAGCCCACTGCAACGCATGTCTTTTGACTTTGATAAATATCTCTTTTCATTTGAAAAATTTCTCTGCTTACCTATACCGCTTTGTTTTTATTCGAACTCTAGTTTTTATCTTCTTATTATACAATGATTAAAAAGAGTACGATTGTGAAACAATTTCAAATTTTTAAATTTTTGTTATGTCTATTCGTTTTTAGCTTCCCTGGTCCGAGAAAGTGATTTTACATAGGTGTGTGTGATCGTCGTCATATATATATATATATATAATATAATATAATACTATATATATATATATATATATATATATATATATATATATATATATATATATATATATATATATATATATATATATATATATATATATATATATATATATATATATATTATATATATATATACATATAACTCCGCCATTGCCGGTCCCAAGCCCGGGGCTTCATCTGGCAAGGGATGACGAAGGAGGAGGGGGAGGAGTAACTCCTCGCTAAAAAACCGGGGTCCATCTGGCTGCGGATGGTAGCACCCTGTAAGGTCCCCTGCCTTGGGTTACAAGGTGAAATGTGGTCAACGGTCCTGACAGCGGAAGAGGAATCACGGATTCCCAACGATGGATGGAGCGGAAGAGCTTGGTGGTTTCACCACCAACACACAATTCCAAATCCAAAGGCGTTTGTTCCCAAATTGGGCGGCCTTTGGTCAGCGTCTGTTCTCCAGGTTAGGGGCGGCTGAGAATAATCTCCAGGGCTCACAACCTTGGTTGTAAATTCGCTTTTTTTTATTCGAACTCTAGTTTTTATCTTCTTATTATACAATGATTAAAAAGAGTACGATTGTGAAACAATTTCAGATTTTTAAATTTTTGTTATGTCTATTCGTTTTTAGCTTCCCTGGTCCCAGAAAGTGGTTTTTACTTGGTTTTTACCGAGGTGTGTGTGATCTCGTCCTCATTATTATACATATATATATATATATATATATATATATATATATATATATAATATATATATAATAATAATATATATTATATGTTATATATATATATATATATATATATATATATATATATATATATATATATATATATATATATATATATATATAAAATATGTACGTTACAAAATATATCCGTTTGTGTAATTTCCAAAACTTAAAAATGCATGAAGACATTTCCATGCCGATTATGATGACGAAATAATGATTTCATAAAAACGTAATGAAAAAACAATACTTTAATAAATTCGCTTTCAAGACATCAACGAGATATATGCGAGCTGTTATTATTTCATTTTTAAAAAAGAAAAAACTTTTTAAAATCTTTTTTGTTCGTTTTTTTCAAATCCTGTAGATTTTATTTTGTCATTTAACAATATTTAAAACTCCTTAAACTAATTTTAAACAAAACGTGATGAAATGAGTTTCAAAAATCTATCGATTTTCCGGATTTCCGTCTGTAGCTTTCGTAGCAGACTTTTATTTTAAATAATTGTGCATGATAATGGCTGTGTATATATTTGCGATGTTTAGTAGTTTTGCAATAATTATATTTTTACCAGATTGATAATGAATAAAAGGACAAGTAAATATTGAAAATACATTTCAAATAGAGACAGACGACGTCAACTCATAGTCGACTTACACAAAATTGATTTTATTCGATATAAATAGTTCAACTTCGACTTATTTAGTCGATTTAGTTAGACCGTTCCGCTAGTACAATACGAGTATACTCGTAGTTTAGAGATTGTCTATATATTGACCGAGCGAAGTCTTTGTTTCAACTTGACCGTTTGTGTGTTTGTTAAGCTGTTTTGGCTAAACGCAATAGACCGATTGTTTTGAATCTCGGTACAGAAGTACCTTGTTTAAAAGCCCGAACGTTGCATGTTTAAAATATTTTACCACGCACTTCTGTTTCAAGACAGTAGGCTCTGATCTAACGATGACGATTGTAGGTGATTCCTAAATCCTGTAATATTGACTGAACGGCAAAACCTACAAATTTTGCTCGCTATGTGGAGAAACACCATAAAAATGTTAATAGTGTTGGTTTAGTAACATTTCCCCTAAATATTACGGCTAAAATGGCGGAAAATATTAGGAAGCGTCAGGATCAGTGACCACGAAATTAATCAAGAATATACTGCGAGGTCTTGCCTTCTGTTTTTTGAACTACTAGTTATTGTGGCTCTACGGAGTTGGGTATTTGACAGTTATATAATTTTTCTCTACTTTCAGTCTATATACTTTGTGTTCTTTCAGGTTTGTTACGGTTTGCATAACGACTAAGTAATAATATTTCATTTGACTTGTTAGGTTAAAAGGTTGTACTTTTTATTGTTAACCATGTACATATTTCTATTTCATCTGTTTTAAAAATACACTTCTCTTATTAAAATTCGCTTTATTATTATTGTTGTGAACAAAAACAGAGAAAACAAGGTTTTGACGTAAATTTCCAGGAATAAATCGAAACTCATGGTTTTTTCGAGAAGATCCTTAATACGGTTTGCCTGGTCGAATTACTTTCGGTTTATTCAATAGTCTAACTGTGTAAACATGTTTTGTAAAGCTTAGATTAGTGCTTCAGCTCGTCATGTGTATTCGTATTACATTCCACTCGACTTATTTCTCGAATCATTCTCAAGAAATTGACTAGCAAATCGATTGGTACCAACAGTCAAAGCCACCCAACTTTAATTTCGGTCTAAACCTGAGTTGTTGAGTTGGCTAAAACACCGGTCCTACAGGGAGCCTCAAGGTCGTAGTTTCAAAACTACATTACTGTCGTAAGTTCTACCATTTCGGTTAACGTTCGTATTAGCCTACTGGCACAAAAACATCTCATCTAAATTGCAGAAAGAAATTGTACATTTTCAAATACATAAATGAACACCGATGTAAATACTAGTAATATACTTGTAATAGTTGTATAAAAATCGTTGCACGCAGCTGTCTGGATGACCTAATTGAAGCGAATTTCCAAAATTAATTTCTCTATCTTACTCTCTTTTTCAATCTTCTATATCACCATCGTAAATATCCATACAATCTGCGTATTGTAAACTTTCGAACTATATAGAAAATACAAAAAATTAATCCTCACCTCATTCAAATTACATTTCTAATTTCTGGCAGGTTTTTGAAATACTATTTTTAACGCTGATTACCATAATTTCAAAGTCCTGGGTTTAGGTTTTACCATGAGCACTCACGGCTCATTTTCCAAATGAAATGTTTTCATAATATGGAACAGACCTTTAAGGAAATATTATTTTTTAATGAACTGTAATAAAGTTTTAAGAAATATCCTTAAAGCGCTTTTTAAATTGCCGTTTTTAAATTGTCCGTTATAAATACTTATTCCTTTGAAACTTGGGCTGATGATTAATGAATTTCTTTTTGGTGTTTGACACATCTTTTATTCTGTAAAAATACTATCAATCACTGATGGTACTCGTATAATACAAAAAACTTTCACAATAAACATTGAACAGTAATTTACTTTAAGAGTTATGACAGGTGCTTATAATAAAAAATACTGGCCGACAGTATTGAAAAAAGTAATAGCAGGCCTACCTTTAAATAAAATATTTTTATAACAATCGCCTTACACTTTTAACTGAAATCGCTTAAACCATATCTTTTCTTTTCCATAAAATGTATGCTGTACGACAATTAAAGCATCTAAATGAAACAAGAAATCCAAATATATCGCGTACAATTTGATTTTTTGTTTACCTTTCATAACATACCGTTCTAGTCCTTAAAATTAGTCAGGCTTTCTGAGGTGGCTTAAAGAGTCCTATATTTATAAGTACAAAACACTTCAATGAAAACCGGAAACCGGTATGAATTCTTTCGATACAACTGCCTTTACAAAACATATTGTTCCAACGTTTAGCCAAATTCCGCTCTGGTATCTTCGAGGCAGTTCTCGATCCATGTATGAAGTCCAATTGAAGGAATAATTTACTTGCTTGCTTTTTTTATAATCTGCTTATGATGCAAATTAGAAGTTGCCTGGCTTGAGCTGACGTAGTACTGTCCGTCATTTACTCGCATGAGACCGGATGAGGAGTGAAATG
The DNA here is from genome assembly GCA_022606455.1 of Callitettix versicolor. Lineage (NCBI taxonomy): Eukaryota > Metazoa > Arthropoda > Insecta > Hemiptera > Cercopidae > Callitettix > Callitettix versicolor. Next base: position 13,899,980 of record CM040188.1, on the reverse strand, counting down.
GCAAATGTTTTTAACAGATTTGCACTCAGATTGAACAAAATTCAGGGCACAAAACAAAACAACATTTAAAGTTTGTGCCTTTCTATCTTTATTTGTTTCATCGAAATATAGACACAATGGAAATTAATTTTTAAAAAGAAACGATATCACAGTTATTATTTTGTAATTATAAACTTCTTAAAAAATCCAATTTCAACCTCATAATCAGTGTTAGGATTGCATTAAAAACGAAAATATTGAACCAGGACTGTATTTATTTATTTAGTTGAATTTTAAAATTGAAAATGCAATTTTAGCAGAATTTAACGTTGTTCCAAATAGTTTATTTGATTTTTTAAATTTGTAACCATTTCAAATCGTTTGAACGGATTTTGCTGGTTAACAAATTTGTCCAAGCTACAATATTTGTTACCAAAATTTTTTTTTTCGTTTGATAGACATCATGCAATCAACCATACTTAAAAATATTAACGACCCCTGAAAAAGTGACCTGGAAATAAGGATCCAGACATTTTTTGGGTCTGGATCGCGTAGTGATGATAGTTTGAGTACTTTATTTTTCATTAGAAATTCATGATAATAGTTAAAAACTACTAACGTTTAATTAATGCACTTACTATACATTTGAAAAACATGTTCTAGTAAACCTTGCAGTTTGCGGTTGTTTGTATTTCATATGCTCCAGTTACGACAGCATGCGCATGCGCTGTGTATATAGTAAATATTATGTACTTGCGTTGTGCATAAGAAAACATTTACTTTACTTTGTCTCCCTTTAAACAGAAGATACAATCTCGAGGAAATATTTCACCCGTTTTCATTTGAACTGTTTGTATAATTACAGTACCAGCACATGTGTTCACAAATTGTTAATCTGTTGATCTCAACATGTTAATTGCTTTTCAAATTAAAAACTTATTTTTCTACGTAGTCTCCCGCACGAGTAACACATTTTCGTCCAGGAGCTTCCGAACAGCATCAATGTTTTCGTCCGTGACGGAAGTGGTCGGGCGACGATCATGGCTGAGGTTTTCTACTGCTTCCCGTCCTTCGGCGAATTCCTTGTGCCAAGCAAAAACGCGAGCTCTTGACAGGGTCCTGTCCCCGTATTGAGCCGTCAATCTACGAAAGATTTCAGTCGGATTGACCCCCTCCTTGGCCAAAAACTTAATAATAATTCTCTGCTCCACGGAAACGTGCACTTCACTCTCATTCATTGTATAGTTTTATACTGAAGGGTCCGAACGGAAATGTTGCCCGTCTACGCCCGTCCCAAACCTCCCAGGCTACCTGAAACCCCACCCTTTAGAGTTCAATGTCCAACGGAAAAGTTTTTAGAAAGTCAGTCTCGTTTATATTTGATCAACCCTCGTACTTTCACTATCACTTGTCTTAAAGAAGGCTGAAAAGGACCAAGCCAGTGGACCTCTCAAGCCAGTAAACACATTGGGAACAGCTGTCGGGCTGCAACCCAGCAAACAGTGAAATTACATACGAAGATAGAATTACTAGATGGGGCATACCTCAGTTGTAATAATGTAAAACAAATTGTCTTAAAATTACTTTTTCGGATATCTTTCGTTAATTCACTACTACTCCATTTTGGAGTTTAATTCGTTCACTAACTTTGTTTACGATTACCTTTAAACCGTTATTACGCTATCGCATTTATTTTATTTAATCTTTTGTAAAAAGTAATGCCAATTTCTTATAGTTTATAAAAGATATGTCATCATTAAAAAAATATTTATAAAAGTTGTCCCATTACAAAATCAAAAATATTATAAAATAATGTTTTTATCAAATATCTTTGACAAAGAAATGTGATGTCTTAATAATATACTAAACATTATGTTTTTCAATTCCTACTATTAGTTCACACTCGCCCTATAATATATTTATATACCTTGTTTAAATTTTCAGTCGTTGATAAAATACTTCTAGTTCATCCACTCAAGTTCAAATACATTTTTTTAAACGTATAGTGGATGACGGTTGATCTTAATACAGTTTTTTTCAAATACTAATTAATTAATTTTAGTTTTATACGGGAGAAGAAATTTCTCTTATATACGAGGGTTGATCAAATATAAACGAGACTGACTTTCTAAAAACTTTTCCGTTGGACATTGAACTCTAAAGGCTGGGGTTTCAGGTAGCCTGGGAGGTTTGGGACGGGCGTAGACGGGCAACATTTCCGTTCGGACCCTTCAGTATAAAACTATACAATGAGTGAGAGTGAAGTGCACGTTTCCGTGGAGCAGATAATTATTATTAAGTTTTTGGCCAAGGAGGGGTCAATCCGACTGAAATCTTTGTAGATTGACGGCTCAATACGGGGACAGGACCCTGTCAAGAGCTCGCGTTTTTGCTTGGCACAAGGAATTCGCCGAAGGACGGGAAGCAGTAGAAAACCTCAGCCATGATCGTCGCCCGACCACTTCCGTCACGGACGAAAACATTGATGCTGTTCGGAAGCTCCTGGACGAAGACAGACGTATATCGCTGCGATTTATTGCAGATGAACTCCAGTTGAGCTATGGTAGCGTTCAAAAATCGTTACATCAAACCTGGAACTCAGCAAAGTATCTGCAAGGTGGGTTCCACGAATTTTGACCGACGTTCACAAACGGAATCGTTTGGAGATTTGCCAGCGACTATTGACCCAATTTGAACGAGATGGTGAGGCATTATTAAACCGGATTGTCACCTGTGACGAAACATGGGTTCACCATTACACTCCCGAGTCGAAACAGGCAAGTATGGAGTGGCGGAAGAGGGAGAGAGGGCGCCTCTGAAGGTCAAATCACGATCGTCGGCCGGGAAGGTAATGGCCACTGTATTTTTCGACAATCAAGGCGCCTTTCACGTCGATGTCCTCCATCAACGACGCACAATAAATGCACAATATTATTGCGATGTTTTAGAGGCCGCAAAACAGTCTTTTCGTAGGAAAAGAATCTAAACCGGCGAGAAACGTCATTCTTCTTCACGATAATGCCCGACCACATTCGGCGAACGCTACGAGGCTTAAACTCGATCAAATTGGCTGGGAACCAATGGAACATCCCCATACAGTCCAGACTTATCACCCTGCGACTATCACCTGTTTGGGCCACTCAAAGAGGCGCTTGGAGGCCAGCGTTTCGAAGACGATTCTGCGTTGGATACCTTCGTGCTCCAATGGCTCAATGAACGCCCGAGAACTTTTTACGAAGATGGAATTAAAAACTTCCAATCCGGTGGGAAAAATGTGTTACTCGTGCGGGAGACTATGTAGAAAAATAAGTTGTATCAAGAATAATTTGTAAGTAAGCAATAAATTTTTTAAAAATCAGTCTCGTTTATATTTGATCAACCCTCGTAAGATATTTAGCAGGATATACATTTAGGAATAAATTGTTGACCTAAGTAGGAATTTACTTAAGTTTTTTTTATATTACATTTTATGCATTTTGTAACCTAACCTAACATAACTCAACAATACAATTGGTTCAAACAACAGTAGACCTGGCAGTATATTATTAATTAACTAATTGCTTGGCCATTGCTCTGACATTTACGGCAAATTAACTAATGACATATTTACGGAAAATGTTACTGGACCAACTATAGGCTATTTGAAATTGTATACTGTTTATCCATGATGGGTTAAAATTTTGATAGGACGAGACGTTCACCCAATATAAATCCCGCCCTCTTGAAAGGGACGTGAATAAAGAAACGCATACGTCGTTTAGGCTTTTTGGGTCTAGTTGGTCATTATGGCTAAAGTACCGTTCAGTTTGCTGTTTCTCTAAACTGAGAACCACAAGGTTCTTAGTTCGAGCTGCAGTTACTCTCGTTTCCTTACAATTAACGTTAACGCTGATCATCGTCCTCATTAGTTTAACTGGCATTATGGACTTTCAAAATCGGTCTTTATAAAGTTATATTCGTACTGAAAAGCAAATAGTGAATATATTTAGTCAAAACTGCGTAACAAATACTTCATTTTGTTTGGTAAATCATATAAAAGTACATCTAAAACACAACTGCTGTAAATACTGATAAAACATGCACTTAACAAGGCTACAAATTAATACTTTTCAAGTTTTCTGTTCACTGAATTCAAAGTTATAACAGAATGAACAGTACCGTCTCAAGTGAACATAACGTCTATTATCAAGGGGGACAAGACAACCAGGAAATTCAAAAGTTAAAACAACATTGATATGGTTAACTACATGTCTAATTTATTCCATAATATATAAGTTAAGATTGAACATAGATAGATATAATAGACTTGCGGCTGGCACATTTTGTGTTAGCTTACCTAGGTCCAGACTATCTACTAGGTGTATAAAGAAAAATAGCTAATTATTGGAATTCTATGTCATAGGTTTTTTGAAAAAAAGTCAAACAGTAAATACTTGGTCATCTGTGACTAAAAAATATAACTTATAAGGTAAAATATTAGAATATATTGCATTATCTTTAAACCTACAGTTTAATACAGGTTAAAAAAATTATTGGCTTTGGTTCGCACTAAATTAAAATGGCGAACTGAGACCGATTTGTTTTGAAACACTCTCTGCTCATACAGAATGGACAGTAGACATATATAATCTTAGCGCAAATAGTCTGGTCTTACTTCATTTCACACTTTGCGTCCTTCTATTATCCTTTCTAAAAACATTTCCGACCATATTAATTGGAAATGTCGTAAAAGAATGGACATTAAGTGGACATGTGGATATTACAGGCCTGATTGGATACCCAAAGTTCTTGGTATCAAAAGTTGAACAGACCAGAGTCTACTGTAATCTTCTTGATTAATTTTCGGTTTTTTTGAATCGTTCTTTAATCTAATAAAAGCTGGAAAACGGCTCAGTAAAATGTCCTTCAACTTAGTCATAGAGTGATCAAAATTATAGATCTTGCATTTCAGCCCGTATTACAGGAAATGTTAAGTAACTACACTAGTCACTGTGAAATGAAAGACCACCATTTTGAAACAGAAGTATTATACATATTTCGTCCGAAATTTAAAAGAGTTACCTTCGTACCAGATTTGAAAACAACCGGCCAATGCTTTGAGCCGAACCTGCGTAACGAACAAACTCATACACCAAACACCGAATGGTCGAGTTGAAACAGAGACTCTCGCCTGTTTCGGGTTAGATTAAATTCAATGTAATAGATAAACGTTTGTATTCTGTCTCCAAAGCTATATAATCTACAACCAATTTGTTCAATGAAAACACAAAATCAATGTATTTTACAAATGCCGATTTGGTAAAATCTTTTGTTGAGTTATAAAAGACCTCTACGCTTAATGAAAATTTCATTCCATCCAAAGAGACGAGATAAATATCAGCTTTTTGGATCAGGAAATTCCACCTAATAAATTATTTTTACCTTATAAATTATTTACATTTTAAACTTACCTGATAAATATTTATAAATGTACCTTAAAATCTTACCTTACATATTATATTTTTTAATGGCAGGTGATTAAATATTTAATATTTGACATTTTTTCAAGAAATGATGACCAAGAATATTGTTGATTAAGGCCTCTATAAATCTAGTAGTTAGGCACGACCAATAGACAGGCAAGGTAGGGCAAAATGTGCCAGCCATCACGTCAATTGTATGTATCTATTTCCAGTCTTAACAGAATTAAGGGTATACATGTAGTTTTCCTTACTAACGTTGTTTGGACTTTGGAATTTCCAAGTCCAAGCTTGGGTAAAAGCTTACATAAAACTGTTAAAAAACTTGTGTAAAATGTTAACCAATTGTAATTTACATTGTTGTAATTCTGTTTTAATTGATATTAAGTGGATATTAGTACTTCGGAATTAGGTCACCTTGCGGATATGTAACGAAGCGGAAATCAAAACAATTGTCACTCGTGGAAAACAATTAGTTTAACATGTGAACTTCACATTATCATCCGTTTAGTGTATTTTACATACTTGATAATTTCATATAACTACTACGCTATTTCTATTATCATATTCTACTTCGACAAAAATATAATTCGCACTTCACAAACTCGGTTCATAAAAGTTTAATTCAAAATTTAAATTCTAATTTAACTGTTGAAGTGAACTCCGTACTGTAAATCCACTTTAATAAATTGTATTCAAACTTGGTTTCTACTGAAAGTTGTTTATATATTTTTAACTACAAGTAACACAGTAAATTTAGTATTCATAAATTTTGTAATTTCCACGTAATGAAGTTAATGAAGTAAAAATATATAAGAAATGAAGCTCTCTATAAGAAAATTGAAAAACTGTCAGATACTATGAGAAAAAGGAGAATAAATTTTTACGGCCATCTTCTTAGAATGAACTCCAATAGATTGACGAAACAGATGTTTGATTTTTTCCATAATCGTAAAACAAAACCGAACTGGTTTAAAGAAATTGAAAAAGACCTAATAGAATTAAAAATCACAGAAAATTCACTGCTTGACCAAACTGCTAAGATAAGTACCAAGGACGAAATAATAAGATTCCAAGATAAAACCAAAATAAGACCTAAACCTATCATTTCGGAAGATGAGAGGAAAAGAAGATCGGAAAGAATGAAGAGCTACTGGGAACAAAGAAAAGTACAGCGCGCAAGAAATGATTGATTCAGCGTACCCCAAAGAGAGTGAAACGAAAAGAAGAAAGAAGTTAAAAAACAATTTTTTGAATAAAATCACTTTTAAAAATTTATTTTTTTAACATCCATACTTTAGACCCGTAGAAATAATAAGGACGAGGAATAAGTGCAAGGGTAAAGAAACGGCAGTAAGTGCCTCTCGAACCAACAATCTTAAGCCGCGCAGTTAATAATCATTACTAAACAAACGGTAGTACTGTATATCTGTTCAATATAATAATTTGATATTACGCCAGCTGTTTACACGTTAGACGGTTCTGTTATTGTACAATAAATTAATCAAATATGCATTACAATATAATTAGCACTAACATTAAATTCAATCAATGCATATAATGGAAATCCATTACACTTGATAAGTAGATACATTTTATTTAGCGAGTTTTGTTGTATTACTCAACACTCTAAAATGGTTATCGATTATATCATGTTTTTCTTAATGTGAATTTTTTTATAAATAAATATTGAATTAAAAAGCGCTATTTTCCATTGCAAACGTATAGTAGAATGGTATTTCACAATTGCTGTAGGTTATATATTTCATTGATAGTGAATTCACATTCGATTCAATGAGGCAGCTGTCGTAGTAAACATTCAACACAGGCATTCCCGTCTTTTTAATATTAGCGAAGATATTGTCCTCTAGTTTACATTTTGATGAGTCATTATTCGCTTTTTGTCCAACAGTTTCAAAATGGAAGCCATAATAATCTTTACTTTTTGTTTATAAAGTAATTTTATTATTGTTAGAAAGTAGATGATTCGGTGTTTTTAATATTAAAAGTAAATTGAAATTAAGTATGACTGAATTCAGGGTTCCTTTCCGTACTTTGAAGTTAATTTATAGTGTACGATGCTAATAGTTTAAAATTTCAATGCTGTTTATGATGTTGAACTAAAATTTTTGAAATGTTTATGAAATGAAAATAAGATTTTAAAAAATATTTTCAATGAGGGCGATTCTATCAAATAGGCGAGGCAGCTGCGGCCGGCGATTACACACACACAGGCGCGCGCACGCGTTTTAGTGACTGTGTATCTCTTAACACTATCAAGTTCGCAATTTCGATATGATTTGATTCAAACAGTGCCAAAAAATCGAATGATCCGTTACAAAATGGCTGTTTTACCGACGTAGACGTTACCCATGCTCAAGAGTTGCAAGTAAATTGTTTTCGCTTAAGAATACAATTAATTTTAATTAGCTCAGCGTAATTAAATATGTAAGGCTTAATCAATTTAAGCAGTACAGCCGTCACGTGACTCAAAGTGAAACTTACGCCAAGAACAAGTCACAACGCGTCCATTAATCACTTGTATATCAGAAGTCATTCTTATCGTATCGTAGTCTACTATAAGCAACCAACAACGGGAACAGTAAAAGATATAATTAATCATTTAATCTCGAGTTAGCTTGTATTATTTCATTAAATTACTATAATAACGTTCTACATTTATGTTGTTCACTCTATACAATGTGACAAACATATACGAGTATTTTCTATGAATATATTTTTACACAACATTACGATAATTACGCACGTAACTTTCTCGTTGAAGTGATCGAGCGAATCTCCAAAAGCATATTTATTATCGTAACGTTTTCTAAAATCTTGTTTGTCCATCATAAACAGCATTAATACCTGCACACATTGACGTTAAAAAGCTTTTACATTACTTAAGTATCAACGGATTTTGAAAATTCCACTGATTAAAAGGGTGAAATTAGACTTTAAAAAAAGTTATGCGCTTTTAAACAATTGAAATGACCACTATTTTAAAACTACTGAACGAATTTCGCAGGTTAAGGAATTCATCCAAGCTATTTAGATTTCTTTGCCAAGTTTAAAGTTAATCGGACTAAAAAATACTAACATGAGCGTCTCTCTCTCTCTCTCTCTCTCTCTCTTTCTCTCTTTCTCTCTCTCTCTCTCTCTCTCTCTCTCTCTCTCACACACACACACACACACACACACACACACACACACACACACACACACACACACACACACACACACACACACACACACACACACATACACACACACACACACACACACACACACACACACACACACACACACACACACACACACATATATATATATATATATATATATATATATATATATACATACACACACACACACTCCATATGTAAATACAAATAAAAATTTAAACAACCACTCAAAAAGTGATCTATAGATAAGAGTAGAGCTCATTTGACGATTCTGGGTAAAACTGTGATGGCCACTCCAATAGAACATTTTTTTTAACAGAAATTCTCTCACAGTGGAAAACTAACATGACTGTAGTTATCGACTCTTCTGAATTTTAAGTTCACTTAAATCACAATAAAACTATTATACCTAAATGCACTTTAAGAGATTCAAATTGTTTTAAATTTAATAGAAGCTTAAGAAGTAATATATAACATCTGGAAGTAAACGAGGACTTATCTAATGCTAGAAACTTGGCATTTCTCCAAGTAAATGTTATCCAGGCAGCTTGACACTTTAAAGCTAACTCTTTACAGTCTATATGCAATAATTACACACACACACACACACACACACACACACACACACACACACACACACACACACACACACATAAGCGCGCGAACACGCATACTTTGCGTTGTTCCCATCTTGGTTGGAGAAAAAACTCTTTCAACAAACATCTGATTTTTGGAAACAGTTGATTTTTTTCTTAACTTCATTTATTATGTTCTGTTTACCTTTTACTGTAATCAATAAACATACTGGGTTATAACTGAATTAGTCTATCTATGAGCGTTATACATCGCAAGTGACATAGCCTAGGTAATCTGACTATAAACAACGGTACAACAGCATACAAGTTCTACTAAAATTGGTTCAGTAACTTATTTCCTAAATAATAAATATGGTCTTCGGTTAAATTGGCAGAAACTGTCACGAGCACGTCAGAACATTGTCATAAAGTGACGGACATTGATTGAGATTACATTGGGAGGCTTCTTATTTTTTAAACTAGTGTTGTATTGCGAATTTGTGATTATTTTGAGTATTTTTTAGAAATCCTCCCTGACGATCTGGATAAATATTTTTAATAAAACAAGTAAAATTTGGTTTGTTTAATGGCTAATTAAATCTGTGTTTTAAGCTTACGCTAAATGCGATTTACAAGATTTTTGGAGGAAATAATCGGAAGTGAGAATTTTTCTGTAGCGTTTGTGTACTTATAATTTCGATTTTTGAAATTAGTAATTAAACTGGATTACTTGCGTTGTGGCTTTTTTCAATGTCTGCCCGCACCGCACAGCCTGCGGCGATGAATAGACACCAAGTTAGAGTGTGTTACCTTTCATTCTACCTCGGGGTTTCAATTTGTGCTGAGGAACATTAAAAGACCCATTTTCATCACAACACAGTCACGTATAAGAAACCTGTTTTTCTAAAGAACGTCGTCGGCAAAGGGAAAATTCTACTTTCTTTTGTGTACAAACGTATTTTCTTGGCGTAAAAAATGTGTTTTGTTGGAAAAACATACGCGAACTTTGGTTATAACGTACAAAGACTCAGCCATGTGCTTTAATTCACAAATAGAATGCGCTAGTTTTATTAATGTCAGTATTTAATTGGGTTTATTCCAGGAAAATTAATAGAAATGACTGAATGATTAGATTGAAACGGCGAATTTAAATTGACAGAAAACCTTGACACTATCGACGATTTTGTTCTTTAAATGGAGTTAATGAAATTATATTTATAAGGCAGATATTCACTTATCACTGTATCTTAAGAAAATAAGGACTAAGGCAGTGGCACTTTGCATGATGACTCCCCTTTTTATAATTATAGGCAATAAGGCCGTTGTTATAAAAAGTGTGTTTTTAGTGATTTAAAATAGCTTCTTTCTAGAACATTTTGTTTTTTCACACATTTTCACACGAACGCGGCTTAACGCATTTCAATGAAACATTTTACGATTTTATTTTTAGTTTTGGCAAGGATTTAAGTAAAGTAAAAGTCTCATAAGCCTATTTGAAGCAATATAGCGACCACTGAAAATGCTTGTTTGAAAACGGGGTTCACGATCCATGGAAGCCAAACGGGTTGTCTGTACGCTTTACAGTTGGGTTGATTTGTTTTCATTTCATGCATTGAAACAGCCAAACATGACGTTAAACAAATCTGTCAGACTCAATGTCTGTTTGTTACGTTAAAGTGACAAATTTGTCATGTGTTCACTACGAAACGAATCTACAGATTTTAATGGAAACGTTTATGTTTGTTGAACACAATACTTAGAAGGTTTTTGGCAACCTTAAACTTCCCTTCGCCTGTTTGAAACAAAATGGCGGACAATGGTTTAATTGAAAATGGGTATTTCAAAGAGCTCTGTCTGTAAAATCAATCGACACTATTAATAAATGAATTTTTCATGTAAATATAATGCCAGGAGTGGTATTGGGTTTTGATTTAAAACTCGGCAGGTTTCACAATCCAGTCAACATCCAAGGATATATCTGTCGGCGGCGGTCAGATTTCGTTATAATATTTTCCAATGTAATTTTGTACATTTCGTACGCTAATGTGTGCTGATTATAACGCTCATTATAAAGTCATACTTTCAACAAAGCTTTTGAAAAAAAGTTATTCGCTTTAGTTATCACCGATTATGTTTTATTCCCGAATTCCTATTGGCATGTGAGTCTTAAGATAGGTAAACAGAAAGGGAGACCGTAACATTTATAGCACGTTTAAAAACTGTCTAATATGCTTAAGTAATTAAGTGTTAATACAAAATACTAAGTGACTTTGGTATCCGGCAGATTCGCAAAATTTGAAATTTATGTCTTATGTGCAATAATTTCACTTATAATCAAATGTTTGGCGTTAAACGTCTAAGGTTACACAACGAAATTATCAAATATTCAGTTAACTAAAACGAAGTTAATTACATTAACAACTTTAGTTGTTATTACTCCTCGTAATCAGACATGTAAATATTAACAATTAAAACGGTATTAATTTGTTCAGTTGTAAATACAACCTTGCTTGAAATAATATTATCGAAGGAACAGCTGTGATACGAAAGCAGCTGTGTAGGTGAACATTACTAACCCTTGCGTTACAAAATTGATCTTGCATATTTGATTTTATTAGCGCTCCCATTGGAAAACGAACAGTTATCACGATAAAACACAGAAAATTGGTTTTAGTAATACAGTGGACAAGTGTGTTAATCCATGAGTTAAACACCTTCAAAATTACGGTCATTTTCAAATCTGAAAACATTCATAACTTTTTTCTAGCACTTTGTTGAAAATCTTTTCCATCAGCCTGATCAGCCTTAAAAGCAGCATAATCTTTTTACTTTCAAAATCCGTTGAAATTTGCAAATGTATTTTAACGGCGGTCAGGATTGATTTCCAATATAATTTTAAAGTTTTAAAATGTTAATGTGTGCACGTTTTTATTTTAATTGTAACAGTGAATCCGGAAATTTAAAAATGGGTTAAAATACAAACCACTTTCAGAAATTCCCTTCTATCATAGAGATTATGATTTTATATTTATGAAGTTAGTGTATTTTAATTGAAGTTAATTAACTAGAGACAGATGATGGTATTATTATTGATGAATTGGTTTATTATTTAAACGTTCTACAATTATTGCTTACACACTATACGAAGTATATATACAATGATGATGTTGAAAGAAAGCTCATAATATTGTCACGGATTCTATTTTGAGCTAAACGATGTTTACGATTTGAATTTAATTAGTTTAATTGAATGGTAAACAGTTTGTTTAGGATGTGTTTGTGTGTCCGCCTACATTGCTGTTAACCAAAGGAATCGATCGGTTTTGACCGTTTGCCCATATCTGGGAATTATTTTAATTTATTTAAACAAAAACCTCGATTTGTTCACAGAAATCGTTAACATTAAAAATGTCGCACTCCTTAAACCCAAACAAACCGGAACGTATGGATGTTGTTAATCAACCGGAAAAATGGAAAATTTCTAAAACTGGCTCATTTTCACAATTTGTTTTTATAAAATTTTTTCATAGGTGCGTAACACAAGTCACCGTATTTTCAAATGAAAAATATTTTGTTTGGCAGTGATTCGAATACAAAACAAATATAAATTTCGACCACTCACAGGGTTTGTTTTGCTTTTCCTATTTACTGGATATGCATTTACTTTAGTAATACACACACACACACACACACACACACACACACACACACACACACACACACACACACACACACGCACACACACACACACACACACAAACACACACGCACGCACGCGCACACACTAACACACACACACACACACACACACACACACACACACACACACACACACACACACACACACACACACACACACATAAGCGCGCGAACACGCATACTTTGCGTTCTTCCCATCTTGACTGGAGAAAAAACTCTTTCAACAAACATCTGATTTTTGGAAACAGTTGATTTTTTTCTTAACTTCATTTATTATGTTCTGTTTACCTTTTACTGTAATCAATAAACATACTGGGTTATCACTGAATTAGTCTATCTATGAGATCTACCCAGGGTGCGTTTACATCGCAAGTGATTGATATGATTGATATAATATGTTTAAGATCATATACGAACAAAATTTGATACACCAATTTTAAATATATTCTTGTTTTTTCTAACCTTTTTTTAGTCACACATTTTCAAGTCAAAAGTAAGAAACAGAGCTTCGGCATTTATGTAAGGAAAACATTTTACTCAAATCAAGTAAGTACTAAAAATCATTTATTGTATATGCTTTATGAAAGTAATTAGTAAAAAGTATGAGTTAAACGCCAATAAAGCAATTAGGAATTGCTCTAAGTGGTAACTTTGAGTCGAAGTTATGAAAATGCGTTGTATGTTTGTCGAGCCTACAGTTTGTATTGGATACTCCCTTTTTTGAAATTTTACTTTCACCATTATAAACAGTAACAAACTCTGCACTTATTACATATAAATTGTATTAAAAATGAATCCTAGTTTTTCTATTTTAAAGGGATTTTGAACTTAAAAATGCTAATTTTTCAGTTTTTATTGCTAATTGCGACAGTGAAATAAGGTTTTCAAAAAATAATTAAACCTAAAAGTTATGAAATTTATGAATTTGAAAGACCGCCATTTTGAAACTATTGAACGAATTTTACTATATAACGAATTTGTCTGAGTAATACCAAAAATCGAATTTTGTGCCACCTTTAAATCAAAGTGTAAACTTGAGCGTGCTAACGTATCTGTGGACTGAAGTAATCTAGTGAACGATACTCATTTCAAGGTTCCGTATCTCTGAGTCTTACCGTAATGCATGTTGTAATGGCTCACTTTCTAAAGGTCAATTCGCTAGAAAATGTTGTACGATCCAAAAAACTTTATCATTGTAACAAAATTTAATAATATCTCACTTTTCAAAACTTATTACATTACTCGTTACGTTTTCAAGTATCTAGAAATATTTTGTAATAGATGAGGAAGAAATATTTTTTTTTAATTAATAATTTCGTTTTATAATTTAGAAAGGTTAAAATAATGCTTATTATTAAATATAGTGTTCTGAACTTTGTCTCTTAATAGTGTCACTGTTGCAAGAAAAATGTTTTTTGGTCTAGTTTTTTTATAGTCCATAATCCTCTTTTTAAATGACATATAACTTCAATGCCTTTTTTGTAATGAATTGAATTGGATTGTTTTAATATTTCAGTTATATGTAATGGCTAATCTCTGGTTTCTATTACAAGTAAGAAGTAGTCATTTTATTGCATATTTTTTAGTTAAAAACTCAAATATTTCAAGTATTTTAAAAAAATATTTTATGAGCTGTAATTTTTATAGAAAAATATATATTGTAAGAAGTTTTACACAGGTATTATTTTCATGAATTTTAAATTTTGCAGAAAACCATGATATTTAAAAAGGAAACAAAACTATAATACATCTACGCAATTTTAAGGAAACTGTATCTTTGGTAACATGGGGAAGGATAGGGTAAAGTGACCCCTTATAATACAATTTTTGGAATTTAAATATTTTTACAAAAAAGATATAACCCTTTTGTGGTACACTAAGTTGAAACAATTTCATTAATAGATAGAATAACAAATTCGTTAAAAAAAAAAATTGTAAACAATGGGTTTGCTTTTACAAAACTTAAATGCCGTAACATGGACACCAGTATGAAATTATTTAAACATTTTTGTTTAGCTTTTTAATGTTATGAAGTTCTTTTTATTGTAATCAAACAAAATGAACAACTTACGTGTAAGTTATATGTGCTTTAAAACGATAAATTATAAAAATCACTTATTAATTGTATTATTTTTAAGTCGAGATTTTAAATTTTAATAACATTTTATAAGTTAAAACTACGAATTGCAATATTTAAGAAAGTAATTCAGATTACGATTTTTTTCTTACCCAAAGATCAGTGAATTGTTTTAAACACTAAAGTATTATTCACCATTTTCCAAAAAGAACGTATTTTAAAGACGCGTTGATTCTGAAGAGCACGACAGGGATCCTGTGGAACCAAGGGTTCAAAACGCACTGCCATCACACTTAGGGTCAGGACTCGCTTAATCCTGCGCAAGCGTGTACTCTTTCCCCTTCTCCATTTATTTTACTTTGTTATTCATTTTTTTCCAACGAACATTTACTAAAACAATATATACAATTTTTATAATTTTTTGTGTATTTTGTAAATAAATACTAGAAACACTAATTTATTAATGTATTTATAGTTATTAGCTAGCCAAATAAAAAACAACTAACGATATAGTTATTAGCTAGCCAAATAAAAAACAACTAACGATATAGTTATTAGCTAGCCAAATAAAAAACAACTAACGATATAGTTATTAGCTAGCCAAATAAAAAACAACTAACGATATAGTTATTAGCTAGCCAAATAAAAAACAACTAACGATATAGTTATTAGCTAGCCAAATAAAAAACAACTAACGATATAGTTATTAGCTAGCCAAAAAAAAAAACAACTAACGATATAGTTATTAGCTAGCCAAATAAAAACAACTAACGATATAGTTATTAGCTAGCCAAATAAAAAACAACTAACGATATAGTTATTAGCTAGCCAAATAAAAAACAACTAACGATATAGTTATTAGCTAGCCAAATAAAAAACAACTAACGATATAGTTATTAGCTAGCCAAATAAAAACAACTAACGATATAGTTATTAGCTAGCCAAATAAAAAACAACTAACGATATAGTTATTAGCTAGCCAAATAAAAAACAACTAACGATATAGTTATTAGCTAGCCAAATAAAAACAACTAACGATATAGTTATTAGCTAGCCAAATAAAAACAACTAACGATATAGTTATTAGCTAGCCAAATAAAAACAACTAACGATATAGTTATTAGCTAGCCAAATAAAAACAACTAACGATATAGTTATTAGCTAGCCAAATAAAAACAACTAACGATATAGTTATTAGCTAGCCAAATAAAAACAACTAACGATATAGTTATTAGCTAGCCAAATAAAAAACAACTAACGATATAGTTATTAGCTAGCCAAATAAAAAACAACTAACGATATAGTTATTAGCTAGCCAAATAAAAAACAACTAACGATATAGTTATAAACTATGTATTCACTGCTAATAGTGTCGTAATGTTTCAAAGGATCTCCAGTGAATTAAATAAATCACACATTAATTTAGTCAATAAACAAACTGTAATAGAAAAGGAAATTTCATGAAGACAGTTTGTCTGCTTAACGAGACAAACTTTTAACAATCGCTGCACAACGCTGATTCGCTGACGTGATGGAAGTGGATTTCCTAAAGTTGACCTATTTTTTTTTTTTTGGCACGCTTTGTTTGGAACTTGCAATACATTGTCCAATACAACACAAAGTTGTTTGTTTGGAACTTTGGAATAACATTGAAAATATGACGCGAAGCCTAATTATCATTTTAATTTCAACGGATTTTAAAATCTAAAAACTAATTTTGCTGACTACAATTGTAAAATTAGATTAAAACAAAAAAAATATGAATTTTATATTTTAAATTCTTGCATTTTCTTTAAACTGTCAAACATATTTTGCCGGTTAACGAACTTGTAAAAGCTATTACTAAATTCAATTTCTGTTTTAAAATTGAATCAATTTGGATTAAAATTTTGAAAATGACCAGACATTCATATAAAAAATACCACTGAAAAAGTAATCTAGAAATCAGATCTATGTTCATTCAATGTTCAATGGGATATGGTCGTTCCATGGCTGTCACATTCCAGCGGCCATTGTTCATTTTCTAATATAAATTTGCGAATAATTATGTATTGATTGTAATTGTTCCTTATGTATGGTGGTTTTAAGCGAATGTCTATTAGAAAATAAGCTACTATAGTGACCACCTTGGTAAAACTCATAAACTGAATATTTAGAATAATTGCAAATTATTTTGCAAATTACAATTAATTGCTGAATATTTTGTAGCCAGTGTTCAATGTAAAAGCTGCTTTTTATAGTAATAAATGTGTGTAGTTAGCCATAATCCAATAAAAATCGCAATTATGATAATTATAATTATTTAAAGAAATTTAAAATATAAAATGAACAAAATGATTTATTTTGCTTTTTTGCTGTTATTTTATAAACACACTGTTACACACACACACACACACACACACACACACACACACACACACACACACACACACACACACACACACACACACACACACACACACACACACACACACACACACACACACACACACACACACACACACACACACACACACACACACCCAACACACACACACACACACATCACACACACACACACACTACACACACACACACACACACACACACACACACACACACACACACACACACACACACACACACACACACACACACACATACATACATACATACACACATATATATATATATATATATATATATATATATATATATATATATATATATATATATATAAACCGTTGTAAATTAGTTTGACTAAAAAATGTTTCCAGATGAAACATTGATCGGACTTTTTGCCAAAATCGTATCTGACATAATTGCAGATGAAGGAATCTACGTTTGTTTGCCTCTTTAATAAACTCAATATGACGCAATAGCAAGTGGGCGGGATTGAAGCTAAAGCAGATGAACTCGCTATTAACGCACATTAGCCCGGTTGTTTTAATAGCAATTAATGTAGAGAATTCTGCTCTTTTAACAGTTGATAAGAGTATCAAAAAGGTGGAGAGTGAAGCACAGAAAATTAGAATAGGGGGCAAATATGGCCACTTAAAATCAGTTAGTGAATTTCGCAAACACGTATAAATAAAAGAGCAATACATGTATATATACAAATGAATTCTGAAATATTACCGTTTGTAAATACAGCCAAACGTGTTCTTGGGTATGACACTTGATTGTAAATTAAAGTGGAAATATATTTCAAAATCGAAAAGGAGGTAAATATTAAACACAGAAAGATATATTGGATGCTTGGTAGCAGAGGGTTTATATAACTAAATCTCTGCACCAGTTTGGATATATGATATACAACTTTGAGCGTGTGCAGGTGACAAAAACATTAAAAGCATTAAGACTTTTAGAACAAAGTGCTGCGAGATATCGTTCATCCATCTTGTTATGTTCGGAATTGTGACTTACATCGTGTTCTAAATATTAATACTGTAGAGGAAGGAATTAAGACTTTTGCAGGAAAACATGATACACGTCTTCGACTTCATATTAATCAAGAAAATGAACCCTATTCTTGAAGTAATTAATGAAGTGCAATTGCGTTGTCTCAAGAGGAAAAAACTACATGAAATTTTATATAGATTGAAACAAAGTTTTATAAATGTGTATATTATATATATATATATATATATATATATATATATATATATATATATATATATATATATATATTGGGGTTTTAAGGCGAAAAGCACATTGAAGTTATTATCGCCTAAATGAATTATTAATTCATTAATCTGGAAAAGATGGAAAATAATATTTCGAAAATTATTAAATATTGTTACGATATTATAAATGATACATTCGTTGTTTTTAGTAATACTAATCTACTAAAATTGTTCTTATTTATTATAATCCAGAACAAAAGTTAATAACAGGCAATTATTATAATTATTAATACATTCGTCACAGTAATAATAAAAATAATAATTATTATAATAAATAAAGAATTTGTTAGGTTAAATAACATTTGCAGTAGCCTTTATAAGTTTCAACTTAAGTAAGACATATTTCACGATAAATTGTGCAAACAACATTTAAATTACTATGACGTCATCTCAATAAATAAGTTTTATAATTTTTAAGTTTCATATATATATATATATATATATATATATATATATATATATATATATATATATATGAGTCCCTGAAAAAAGTGATCTAGAGGTCAGGATCGGAACTCATTTCAAGATCCTGAGTCTAGGTCTTGACATGATAGAAACTCAACATTTTCGTATTTTCAATGGAAATTAATTAAAAATGATGTTATATCAGAGTATCGTAAAAATATTATATAATGTGAAATGTTTACAATTACAATAATGAATTAGTTGTTACTACTTTTATGTATTTAAATATCATATACGAGGACAAGAATATATATTTCTATATGCAGTATAAAAATGTGTAATTAAAATGTCTTCGATTATTGTTTAAGACAGTGATTAAGAGAGAGAGGTAACAATCCAGACATTTTTTTAGCAATAGAAAGTACATGAATGTACAATATCGTTTTGTCCGATAGGTAGTGGGATAGAATAAACATACAGCATATAGCTCAATTTTTGAGTACAGCTACGAGTTTCAGCAGAATGACAACTATCAAGAGTTGTGTCTTGACTATCAGCAGTAGAAATTCTAATGCTACCCCTAAAATTGTTCTTATTTGCAGACCGAATAATTTAATTCCAGAACAGTGTTCAAGTTAATAACAGGCAGTTTATTATTCTTTACTTTTACAAAATGTAATTGTGTGTGTGTTTTTAGAGTTTTCTTCTGACTGTAAAAAACGCTACATCCAAGACTTAATACCAATATCGAGTGTAAACTGTTACACTAGACTTGTTTTCAACTAAAACTGATTACCTGAAATCTAAAGTAGCCGATGTCACAGAGATTATGTAAATATAAAGTAATTTAGTTTAGATTGTTACTCTTATACGCTCCGCTGCTCCAGTTTTGAATTTGAATAAGTAATCTGGATTTAATTTTTGGTTTTAAATTGAAGTCTACAATCTGCAGTAAGTGGCTTAACTGCCATTATAATCTAATCACATCCGCTACCATGATAATACGTCTGGCACAAAGCTAACACAACCAGTAATCAACGCGCTTTGTAATGTGTTGAAGGAACTTTTAGGGTTGCAGCTTATTTATAGAGGCTATTCAATAGCTACTACTAACTACAGGCAGTGCAGTTTGAGCACTGTATGAATGCAATCGCAAATAACAGTGTTCAAGCTAATAACAGGCAGTTTATTATTCTTTACTTTTACAAAATGTGTGTGTGTGTGTGTGTGTGTGTGTGTGTGTGTGTGTTCCCCGTTAATACGCACACATTGGTAATGATTTTGACAAGTTCGCAAATTTAAAATTTGCTTAGTTTTAAAATGGTTGCTGTTTAAAATTTTAAAGTTTGTAACTCTTTTGTTTTTTAACTGAGCATTTTTTAATTAAAAAAAATTATTTGATGGAGTTTAGGTTTCATTTTTTTAAGAGTAATTTGAAAGTGTAAAGAGTTAATATACTCAGATTGTAATGCTGAATATTGTGACATCAGAACTCAAAAATATGTTAACATAAAGATAAATACTTTTGAATATCCTCTTGCATCACGTCAGTGAGATCGCTACACGTGCAACAGTTATTATTCATTATAGGCCATATCGAATGTAAAGATATTTAAAGTAGCTTGATTGCCATTTGGTTACTGCAGCTGTATTTCAATAAGTTATCAGTCCCATAGACTTGAAGCAAAGTGCTGGAACAAAGTTGGTCCTTACTGCAACGTGACTTGTTCTGTCAAATTAAGGGAACTTGTATATTTTCCTCCCAGCTATGACAGAACTTTGGTTAGGGACGTAAGGGAGGAGGGGTCTTGTTTCCACAAACATTTCTAATTTTGAAATACACAAATTTTAGCCGAGAGAAACATTGTAGTAGTGTTATATCTTTGTCTTGTGTATTTCACGCACGAACATCAACTTTATGGAAGGATGCAAGGATCTTTGACTTTAAAGACAAAAAAACCTTAAAATTAACAAGATAATTTTATTGTGGTAATTTTTAGCGAAAAGTTATTGAAAATTGTACCAATAGCCAGACCCGGGATCTTGAAATGAGCGCCAATCTTGACCTCTAGAAAATTCTTTAAGGGATCGTTAAAACACACACACACACACACACACACACACACACACACACACACACACACACATATATATATATATATATATATATATATATATATATATATATGTGTGTGTGTGTGTGTGTGTGTGTGTGTGTGTGTGTGTGTGTGTGTGTGTGTGTGTGTGTGTGTGTGTGTGTGTGTGTGTGTGTGTGTTTTAGTACACTCACGTTTAAAATCTTAACTAGATTTTAATTCAAATTTGGCACATAAAACGATTTTGGTTGCCTTTTCGACAAGCTCGTTAGTTACCGAAATTCGTTCAAGTGTTTAAAAATGACGGCAATTTAAAAATATTTCAAAAAAATTAATACTTTTTCCCTAAATATTTTTGAAAACCTGATTTCACAATCTTATTCAGCGTTACAAATTGTATAAGTTAATATTTTGATTTATCAAAACCCGTTAGATTTAAGAACTTTATTATTATTATTTATTTGACGAAATTGATATTGACAAATCGTTTTTCTCATTACTAATTTTTTTATTCCTCTATTTACTGAAAAAACTTGTATTTCGTTTAGTTGCACAATTTTATTGATAATACCAACTGTCTAAACTATTTTTCGTATCTAATTCTTAAAATGCTCTAAGGCGTATGTGTGTAAGATAAAAAAAAACATATTTATTGTATTCACAGATACAAACCTCCATTCTGTATGTAAGCAATATACATTTATGGGGTGCTTGCAGAAGTCTATTATCGTTGCAAGATACGTTATTGTATAAGACATTACAGTAATACCATTAGGTATGTATCTAACAAATCGATTTTTTTTTAATAATTATAAGTTTTAAATTTATTTTATTACAGAATTTTCAGCTATTCGGAATACGACCAGCTGTATTTGGAAAATTATCTATGATTTTCAACCGTGTTTATGAAATGAGTGACAGTTCTGACTTACATTAATTAATAAATTCCGATTTAATTAAAACTTTTCAGAAAATCGATTTTGGTAGTAGTTTGGACAAGTTTATGTAACAAAGACATTCGTTGAACAGTTTCAAAATTGCGGTCACTTCATATCTTTAGAAATGCGAAGTTTTTAATCTGGTTTCATTGTCAAAATCAGCGTTAAAAACTGCATTATTTACCATTTCTATTTTCCATAATCCTTTGCTATTCGACGGCGGTTAATATTCGTTTTTTCAGTGGCTGAACTTACGTTAAAAACAACACATTAGGTTTTGAATGTGTACTTTGCTCCGCTCAACGCAACTCCGCTTCAGTTTTAGTGGCCAACCGGCCTGAATGTGTACTCTGCTCCGCTCAACGCAACTCCGCTTCAGTTTTAGTGGCCACCCGACCTGAATGTTTACTCTGCTCCGCTCAACGCAACTCCGCTTCAGTTTTAGTGGCCACCCGACCTGAATGTGTACTCTGCTCCGCTCAACGCAACTCCCCTGAATGTGTACTCTGCTCAGCTCAACGCAACTCCGCTTCAGTTTTAGTGGCCAACCGGCCTGAATGTGTACTCTGCTCCGCTCAACGCAACTCCGCTTCAGTTTTAGTGGTCACCCGACCTGAATGTGTACTCTGCTCCGCTCAACGCAACTCCGCTTCACTTTTAGTGGCCCCCTGAATGTGTACTCTGCTCAGCTCAACGCAACTCCGCTTCAGTTTTAGTGGCCTTCTGAATGTTTACTCTGCTCCGCTCAACGCACTCCGCTTCAGTTTTAGTTGGCCTGAATATGTACTCTGCTCCGCTCAACGCAACTCCGCTTCAGTTTTAGTTGCCACCCGGCCTGAATGTGTACTCTGCTCCGCTCAACGCAACTCCGCTTCAGTTTTAGTGGCCACCCGGCCTGAATGTGTACTCTGCTCCGCTCAACGCAACTCCGCTTCAGTTTTAGTGGCCACCCGGCCTGAATGTGTACTCTGCTCCGCTCAACGCAACTCCGCTTCAGTTTTAGTGGCCACCCGGCCTGAATGTGTACTCTGCTCCGCTCAACGCAACTCCGCTTCAGTTTTAGTGGCCACCCGGCCTGAATGTGTACTCTGCTCCGCTCAACGCAACTCCGCTTCAGTTTTAGTGGCCACCCGGCCTGAATGTGTACTCTGCTCCGCTCAACGCAACTCCGCTTCAGTTTTAGTGGCCACCCGGCCTGAATGTGTACTCTGCTCCGCTCAACGCAACTCCGCTTCAGTTTTAGTGGCCACCCGACCTGAATGTGTACTTAAATATTGATTACATTGAAAATTAAAAACAATAATATACGTAGATTTGTAACGATGGCCGCCATTTTGAAACGGTCTGACGAATTATTTTTAGTAACAATCAGTAGAAGATCAGTGTTTCAATAAAATCAAATCAGTTTACGTTTTAGTGGACTAGATCGATACTGTTTTGTCTCTTGTAACTGAATGATGGCCGCTCCAATTTCACATTTTGTAACGGCAGTTAACTAAAAAAACAATTAAATTTAAAGCTGTAAAGATAAACATTTTTATAGAAGGTTTTATTTGACAAAACGTTTAATTTAACTTTGTATAAATTATATACTATATCCTGCAAACATATGTGCATTAGTGATAAACAGTTATTATTGCGTTCACTGAAATGTGTTAAAATTTATGTTTTTTATTTGCTAAAACATTAAAGGTAGTCGCTACTTTTATATTTATGTCTGAATTTATAGTGTTTGTGATTTATTTACGGCGTTTCATTTGCAAGTTATATAATATTAAATCCATTTCTTGAAAAATCTCTTTTGGTGGAAACATAAAATTTATATAAATCTTATATTTTAAATGAATTTTATTAAATATTAAAGTTACTGTATTTGATAAAGTAGGATCAGTAATATAATCATCATTATAAAATAACAATAACAATGTTTTCCTATAGTAAACCTGATTCTCATTAATGTTTGGTCTCCAAGAAGAAAAGCGTAATGTAACGTACTTGTTTTCTCCCAGATTCGGACTAGCGGCGGTCAGGTTTACTTCTTATCTAAATTTCATCCCACACAGTAAAATTCTTTCATCTCAAACTTCTCAACAATAATTTCAGTATTTTTGTATGTGTCCGATATTTGGATAGATTCTGATCTAAATATTTTGACAAATCATAAAGATGTCGCAGTAACGTTTTGTAGTAGGCCTACCTATTCGAATATTTAAGGAAAGTTGGACCTGTCGCTTCTTGGTACACTAAGCAAAAGTTTTTAGTAAATTTTGATCGAAAGTTTATAAATATTGTTGAAACCGATTTTGAGATTTAAAAAATTTTTAAATAGTGTAAACCGGACCATTTTCTAAATTTCATACAAATTGATCTCCTGTATTAGGCTCCTGCATACAAATCACACTCATAGACAGACATTAATTAGTACAACCAGTTAATTCTACTTAAGGAGCTAAAAACTGATAGGTCTATATAATTATCAAAATATCATTTTTTTAAATTTCCTTTATACTTCGAATAGTTAAAAGTAAAAATGGTGTATTATCCGATCAATGAATACTGTTATAACGAAACGTCCTCATCATTCTTTGAGAATAATTTCAAAATTAGAGAAAATAAGTTATTTAGCAACTCCCCAAAATATTTCATTATGAAATTTTACCCAAGGTATAAAATTTTACCTCTGATAGTTATCTTCAAAATTACTATTTCTCAATGCAATGTTCTTTCATGTTCCATATTTGATAATACTTAAGAATTACGTTGTTTCTTTTAACAAAAATATCTTAATAATAAGTTCGGTATTTCTCTTAAAATTACATCAGTTTTGTTCCATAAATTATACTTATTATTTATTATTATTTTATTTATTAATTTATTTGTTTATAATAATAATAATTATTATTATTATTATAATTTTATAAATTATAAACCTAAAGTTTGATTTTTCTATAGAGGTGTAATGCAATGCAAGTTTAAACATGGTCGGTATTACGCGTGTTTCGAACCCTTTATGAATAATTTCGGCCAATTGTTAGATTCATTTAACTATAAAAGCTCATTAATTTAAATATATATATATATATATATATATATATATATATATATATATATATATATATATACAACTTCATAATATTATATAATAATTTTATTATTAATACTGGTAGTTTCGTTTTATCGTCGAATCCAATTTATTTATTCGATTTTGATTCGAAACGCTGTTTTTATTCGACGTAATCAAATGTATCTGCTGCAAGGGATTTCTGATTTTATTGAAATCCAATTCCTACAAAGAGATAACTTCTCGCTAACTCAAACTAAACGTAATACCGCTCTATATATTCAGACTCTACCCTATCACTGGTGTAATCTGAACTTGATACAATTTTTTTGAAATAAAGTTGAAAGTTTGTTACGTTGTTTGGTATTCTTTTACTTTATAATGTGGTGTTTGTTGCCCATGGTTGAGTTGACATTTTTGTCACGTGACATGTCTGAACAAACTGTCTACTTTCTGGCTGTTTTACAGATATTTTTATCAATTAAACTGTTTCGTGTTTGTTGTTCAAAAGAGGGTTTCATTAAATAGTAGCTGACATATATGGAAGTCTAGTTAGCAAAGAAAATCAGTTGCTACAGACAAGTCTTGTACCAATTGTGAGTACGGTGATCTTAGGAAATGAGTGGCGAGAAAACGAGCGGATGTGCAATGGTTATGAATGTCTATTTCGACGGAATGGATGGGCCTAATATTAGCCTGGACACTGGCTATCGTTGTGTACTGTTCTTCAAATAAAGTTTTCTTCAAATAAAGTACTGTTTCAAATAAGTTTCAAATAAAGTTTTCTTCAAATAAAGTACTGTTTCAAATAAGTTTCAAATAAAGTTTTCACTACACAAACAACTTAAAATGTACCTCACGTAGAACCATTCCAGGCTTGATAAGCTTTTAAATTTGGGAATGTGGTTCGTCTTACTATACTATAGTGGTTCAACCACTATACTGCTGAAAGTTTGAACTGATACGATTTGCACAGTATGCATAGACTAGTGTGAGGAAACTCAGTCACGTGACAATATAGTTACCCCTCAGCCGTCTGCTAGCTCCGCTCTATCCCCCACTACTACTTCCTCTCTACTTCTTCTCTCGCGCATCTGACCGCTTATGTGGGACCTGTCTACCTGTAACGATAATTTTTTCTCTTCCTCAAAAACTCGATGTTCTCTTAACGTTTTTTACTTGTATAATTACGTCCAGTTCAAATAAGAAACAATCTTCAGATCGAGAACCGTAAAGTGAAAACTGATCCTGATATTTAGAACGCGATTTAAATGTCATTAAACATTAATGGTTTATATACATAATACAGTCAAGTTTAACTCTCATACTTTAATGAGGAGAGCAGATTGAAACTTAGCTGTACGTTGTGGTTTTTCGCCGTAAAAAAGAAACTTAGCTGTACGTTGTGGTTTTTCGCCGTAAAAAAGAAACTTAGCTGTACGTTGTGGTTTTTCGCCGTAAAAAAGAAACTTAGCTGTACGTTGTGGTTTTTCGCCGTAAAAAGAAACTTAGCTGTACGTTGTGGTTTTTCGCCGTAAAAAGAAACTTAGCTGTAGTTGTGGTTTTTCGCCGTAAAAAGAAACTTAGCTGTACGTTGTGGTTTTTCGCCGTAAAAAAGAAACTTAGCTGTACGTTGTGGTTTTTCGCCGTAAAAAGAAACTTAGCTGTACGTTGTGGTTTTTCGCCGTAAAAAAAAAAACTTAGCTGTACGTTGTGGTTTTTCGCCGTAAAAAGAAACTTAGCTGTACGTTGTGGTTTTTCGCCGTAAAAAAGAAACTTAGCTGTACGTTGTGGTTTTTCGCCGTAAAAAAGAAACTTAGCTGTACGTTGTGGTTTTTCGCCGTAAAAAAGAAACTTAGCTGTACGTTGTGGTTTTTCGCCGTAAAAAAGAAACTTAGCTGTACGTTGTGGTTTTTCGCCGTAAAAAAGAAACTTAGCTGTACGTTGTGGTTTTTCGCCGTAAAAAAGAAACTTAGCTGTACGTTGTGGTTTTTCGCCGTAAAAAAGAAACTTAGCTGTACGTTGTGGTTTTTCGCCGTAAAAAAGAAACTTAGCTGTACGTTGTGGTTTTTCGCCGTAAAAAAGAAACTTAGCTGTAATAGCAAAATGATGTTAAAGGAAATTGAATTACATGAAATAAGATGAAAGTAATAATTTTTAAAGCCGTAATTTTTAAACTAATATTTCCCTAGTCTTAAGATATTTTTAACAATTTTCACGTATCAAAATCGTCGTTAAACTTCTTCTTCCTATTGTGTTAGAGTTTTAAAATTCGCTGCTTATTGCAAATTGTAGGCAACTTTAGTTTTGGATTAAATTAAAATTGTTTTTTAATACTTAATTATTTAGTTTATATTATATTTCACATTAAAAAAAATTAATTACAAAAACACTTGAAATATTAAGAAAATATTTTAAACAAACAACATACAATTATGTTTTTAATTGATTTTGTTCCGTAAGGATTTCAATTATTAAATACATTTTTAAATGAACCATCCTCAGCTGCCACTTTGTGTTAATACAACTATTATGTTAACATTTTATAAACGAACTGTTTGTTTAACAAAATGTATATTGTGCAGCATTAATTGTCCAATATTTTGTGGATAAACGATTTAGTTATTTAAAAAAAATAAAAAATACATTATTTTTTTGAATTACCGACAGAGAATATAAATACTATAAAATATAAAGGCCTTTTTTAATACTACGTTCAGTATAATGATCTGCCTGAATTATACTGTGATTCATTATACTATGAGAACGTCCGTTCTCCAAATCACGTCAACGAAAGTAGAATTCACGAAGCTAGGGAAGGCAACTGAACATAGTGACAATAATCGTAGCAGAAAAGAAGAAGAATATAAAAAAAAATTATTAAAATATAATAAATTAATTATTAATAATTACTAATTTAATTATTACGGTTGCAAAAGTAGTGTTTTGTTCATCTTATGATTATATGTTACATATGCAAGATAATCTATGTATATACTGTAACAACAAAATTTCTAATTTTAAATCAAATCACGTTTTATAAAATAGAAACGTTTGTTACATAACCATACAAAGAATAACGAACTGTAAATAATCGATCATTACTGTTTGTGGAGGTTAACATTTGGAAAAGTAGGTTAGTATTTTCCAATTGACAATAAAGTTTCAATATATATTATTCTTGCTTTCAAATCGAATGTTTAATCAGCTATGATTAATTAACACATTTTGCAAATTTAATATTAAAATTTTAGCTATTGATTTTCATATACCTGAAATGCATTATTGATTTTAAATTTAAGTATACTTTTGCGAACAAATTAAAAAAATAAAATAGATATCAAAGGTGGACATAATTAAGTATGTGTCAATGGAAATCGGATTTTATCATATTTCAAACCCACTTTTACTTTATTTAAGGCATTATAAAAAAAAAACACTGCTACCTTTTCTAATTCCTTAAATTGTTTTATAATACATAGCGCAAATATTTACAGCACCACAAGTTTGTTAAATCATTAAATATCGTTTATTTATTCGAAAATTTCCTGGAACAAATTTCACACCCCATTTTCCTCACGGCAAAGTTTCGTACATATTTTATGTTGACGAGCTCAACAGTTTGTAATTTTAAGTTTTGAGTTAAAAATTATATCTCCGTCGTAGGTTTTAGAAAGTGGGAAAGTGTGAAATATTACACGGAATATTGAATTTTAACCATATATATATTTCATAACGTAATACACATTGACGAAACTTTTATTAAATAGGCTTAGTTAAAAACACAAATTTTCTCACATTTAAATGTTTTACCAGAAAATTGAAAATGACCCGAAAAATTTGGTATTATTTTAAAAATCGGATTGTCTAATTTTACGCAAATTGTTGGCCACAGGAAGAATTCTGAACTAAATTCAATGTGGCAAAAAGATTATTCTCTCTCTCTCTCTCTCTCTCTCTCTCCCTTTCTCTCTCTCTCTCTCTCTCTCTCGCTTTGTGTGTGTGTGTGTGTGTGTGTGTGTGTGTGTGTGTGTGTGTGTGTGTGTGTGTGTGTGTGTGTGTGTGTGTGTGTGTGTGTGTGTGTGTGTGTTAGCAAGCATTTGAAAACTTCAAATTTAATATTACACGTTTTGGAAAATTCGGTACAAATTAATAATTTTAATTTCAATTGAGAATGGAAAAGTGAATCAAGCAGTGTTTAGTGTTTACTTATAAAAAAAAATAATAATTTACGCTGATTTTCACTCTGATTAATGTAACAAAAATTGTAGTGATATTTTAACTTTTTTTAGATTTACTTCTATCACGTCAGCGAAGCATCACTGTTTATATTTTCTAGCACCTCCTCCTATTTATGAATAACTACTTGGATATTGCATTGAGTAAAACAGGATTAGTAAGAGTGAAGTATGTATCTCTTCCTATTGCCTGTATCACTGTATCACAAGCACTTTGCCTTCTGTAATGTTATCCCAACACATGTGGGACATTGTAGTATGTTGATATGCTTTTAAATTTCCCAAGTGGTTCTACATGAAATAGGTTAAGAGTATTGAAATCTCTTTACATGCAGTTTTCCGCAGTTTATCGTAAGTTTTACGGTTTGAAAATTGTCGAAGATACAATAATATCAGTGTTATTAAATTTATTGAATTTTATTCGCGACAACCTTGCCCGTTTCGCAGAGCAACCCATTCTTTTGCGATTATGCTCGGTATTCAACTGCTGCTAGTGTCGATCGTAACATCTGGTATTTGGCGTTAAAAAACTAGTTCATTTCAAACTTGTTATAATAAAAATAGAGTAAACGTTTTTTTTACCATAGACATATAGGATAAGTAATCAGCACGCAGCTGTCTTGTGTAAGTAAAGGAAACGAATTTTCAAAATGTAACAATATTACACGTTTATTTTGCTAATAATTATTGTTTATCTTATTTGTTAGTTTATCTTATCTTGTTTAGTTTTTCGAAATTCTTATTTCACTAGATACATTACTGTAATTAAATACACCGGTAAGTCTACTGAGTCAAACTTGTGCTTCAAGTTCTTAAATTCGATATTAGTGTTGCAGTAACGTCCTTATAGTCTATCGTAAAGTATAGACAGTAAGCAAAAAAGGATGAAGGAATTTTGAAAATCGCTCTTGGATCTAAGCAAACGTTACATCCCCAAGGAATCCTCTTCGGAGGGCTAAAAAGCGAGAAATCGATAAAATTCCTCAAAATTAGTTTCTAATATTTTGCTCAAGAAATGTCTCGCTAACGGGATGGAAATTTATTTCCAAAATTAATTCTACACCTTTCCTAATTTTCGAAAGTCACATTTCACTATTGCAAACAGCATTACAATCTGAATACATTAGCATTCTAAACTTCAAAATTGCTTTGAACATACGAAAATGAACCCTGACCGCTGTCAAATTAAATTTCTGTAAGTCAAAAGATTTTGGAGATTGTCAAATGCAATTTTTAATGTTGATATATATTGTGAAATCAGATTTGTAAAACTATTTTTTAAATATTTGAAGCGGTCGCCATTTTGAAACTGTTGAATTAAATTTGCAAATTAACGAAATTGTCCAAGCTAATACCGAAATCAACTTTTGTACCAAGTTTAAACCAAATATGATCAAAATTGCGGACGTGAGCGAACTAAACACACACACACACACACCAAATTTTTAAAGATTACTAAAAAAACGTTTAGGTATAAAGATTCACTTGAGGTCCCTGGCCTAGATCTTTCCATGATGGCAGCTCCAGTGACCATTTTCCAATAGAAATATACTCACACGAAATTGTAAATATAAGATAGCGTCTGTACGATTCAGAGTAAATATCGATTGGTTCTGTTCACATTAATTATGTGTTGTCGATACCTAGCTAACTGGATTTTGTGGTGCAATATATAAACACGTGAGAGTTTTGCACTATTTTTCACAAGCTTGCAATTGTAAATGATACATTCGTTTTGAATGATATAGCCATCTGTGCGGTTATAACACCTGATCATAAATTGTTATCACCGCTGTATGGCTCGCTGCAGTAATGGCGGCATGTTGCTACACGTAAATATTTTTACGACCTATACTGTAGTAAATCATGCAACACGCTGATCACTAATACAATTAACGCAAATATTTTGTCGTTTTAACACTTTAGGCGTAACTGTACAAATTGTATTTAAAAGTGATTTATTTGTTATAATAATTGAAGATTATCGTCGCACACAGCTGTCTCGCGTGCATAACAACGTTTAAGTGGATTCTGTGGCGTTTTTGGAAATGAAAAATTTCACAAAATTAATGACCTTTAAATAATATTCAATGTTTTTTTGTTTTAAATTCACTGGTATGACGTCAGCGAGTTAGCTGCGGGTTACGACATTGGACATTTTTTTAATTTAAAACTAAAATATTGGATCCAACATAGGAATGGTAAAATGAACACTGTCTCTAACACTTTTTCTCTTTTTGCTATTCAAATAATAATGCTGACATTCAAATTTGTTTATTATACAATTTTTTGAAATTACTATTTCACTATCCTAATCAGTTTTTAAACACGTCAAATTTAAAATTTTGAAAATCCACTGAAAATACGAAAATTGTGTCTAAAATTGGTCATGGTTTGTTTTATTTATTAGAAATTTCAGAATATTTAATACTAAATTTTGTAACACCAAAAGGTAATTATAACTCTAAAATTTAATTAAAAAAATTGTCAATTAGTTTTTTTGACTTGTATTTTTAGAAATTTGCTTCTTTGACTACTGCGAGACATCTGCGTGCGGCGATTATTTTACTAAAAAGTGACATCGATCCAAGTTAACAGCCTGCAAACGACAAGGCAGAATACCCAATAAAGTAGGCAAGCGAAGGTAATGTATCGGAACATTGTGGACTCCATTAAATGGACTGTTAACACATTTCAGACATAAAATTCAAATTTATTTAAACTTTAATAACTTTTATGTTTATGGTTGCTATTAGTTATTCAAGTTTTAACTCTGGATTCAGTCTATAAGTATGTATTAAAGTTAACTTTGAAAATCTGAAGTTATCTTCATAAGTTAAGACGTTTATTGGGATTATGATTTACTATATTGAAGCTTTCGCAGTAAGGCTCTTAAAGCGAGCTGTACAATTATCTATAATTTCTTCCTTGTATGTATTATGAGCCTTGTCACTTGTATATAAACAAAATATAAAATGATTGTTTCACTTATAAATAAACAAAATGCTAAGTTGTGTGTGTTTCAACCACCACCAAATAAACAATTTCCGTTTGTAATTATTCACTTACATTTAAAGTGTTTAGTGTTAACAGAACTGATATTGTTGTTTAATCTTATGCACTATAATTACCATACATGTTAATTAAAACAATTAATTATTTATTGGGTATAATAAACAAATTTCCAATTCACTGCTTGACCAAACTGCTAAGATAAGTACCAAGGACGAAAGAATAAGATTCCAAGATAAAACCAAAATAAGACCTAAACCTATCATTTCGGAAGAGGAGAGGAAAAGAAGATCAGAAAGAATGAAGAGCTACTGGGAACAAAGAAAAGTACAGCGCGCAAGAAATGATTGATTCCGCGTACCCCAAAGAGGGTGAAACGAAAAGAAGAAGAAACAAATTTCCATTGGAATATAAGCTATTGGAGCAGACCTCAAGGTACGACCCAGACCCAGGACTGTGAAAATTGTTCGGAAAATCTACTTTCATAGTTGTAGTAGTTTACCATTAAAAACTGCACAAATCAGCATTTTTAATTTTCAAAACTGTTGACGTTAAGAGCTTTAATTTGATAGCTGTCAGTGATATTATTTTTGATTTGAAATTTCAAACCGCTAAAATACTCAAGTTTTTATTCTGTTTGTGATAGTGAAATTAGAATTTCTTAAAATTCTGGGTAAATATGGGGAAAAATACTTGTGATGATTCGCTTCATGATACAGCTGTGTGCCGCAATTACCAATATGAATCTTAAAAAATGGCAATAATCATAACTACAATGTAGTACTTTTGTCAGTCATAACCATGGTGCGTGTCAGCTGTTTAACCTTCACTTCTGTATTACCTTAGCTTAATATATTTTTTGAATGTTAGACTTTAAGTTTTTATATTTACAGTGCAGAAAGACAAAACTTAACATGGTGTACGATCTTGAAACATTTATACATTTCTAATCCAAATTTGTTTGCTAGTTACATTTTAGTAATAGGAGGTTATTTTTATACGTTTTTAAATAATAGTGGATTTAAAAAAAAGATTTTAATGTCATAAACTGTTAAAATAATAGCCACCAGTGTCTTTTTTGTTTTGATATAACTGAATGTACCTTTTGTTTCTTTCAGGAAGTTCCACAAAGACTTTGAGAGGAATCAGTACAACCTTTACTTAAAATTAATTTCGTGTATTCAGAAATTAATTGTACAGTTATTAAGTGAGTATTTTCATTTTACTGTAATAATTATACTTGATAATTAATCTTACTAAATAATATTTTATTTCCACTTTTGCTTTTCTCAAAACAAATATAAAAAACGTTTTATGTAGTTAAGGTTCTTAAAAAACATTACACGAAATTTTTCATGATATTACTTCTTCAGAAGCTACAGAAGCCCCATATAAAAATCGGTCATTAAATTTTATAAATTTTCTTTTCATATAAAAAACACAATATCAAGTCAGTTTAACAAATTAAAAGAAAATAAACTTACATTTGTGAGTAAATTGAAAGAACAGAACAGGATGGTCAGTGGCCATTGTTAGTTCTTTCGATTTAGCCATTCAAACTTAAGTCAAAATGTGGACAAAAATGTCCTGGTTTTCAGATTTTACAATTACAAATCCGATTTTTTCAAGGTTTAATGAACCCGTACGTTTCATTTAAATCTGTAAATATGATTTCAACAGTTATTTTAAAATGCCTTCAAAATGCGTATTTCCATAAAATTATTTTATTTTATTTAAATCGTTCAACGTTTTAATGATTTATATTCATAACCTTTGTTTAAATTTTGATGACCTGAAACTAGATACATCATAAAAATCTCAAAATCGAATTTTTTCCACGAATATATTTCATTTCAGATTCTCATACTAGGAAAACAAAAACAAAGAATACACGAGCTTACAATAAAATATTATCACTTTGATACTGTTTATTAGTTTCTGTCCGTTACTTGCACTGTTACAATAACAAAAGTCTTACATTATTTGATTTCCACCAGTTGCAAGTCCCTTTGTATGAGTTATCTGTGCAAGTGAACAAAGAACACCAGTAGTTCTGACTTGTGTTTTGTCTAGGACATGAACTACTAACAACTATTAATCATTGTAAAATTAAGGTCGTGTCAACTTAAAATCGCAATACTAGCAGAGAAATACTTAAAATAACAATAAACCTTTCTACTATTATAAAAACAAAGTAAATAGTTTGTTTTGTTTTGGAGCTTGACCTCGAGCGGTTTAACAAGTGTTTTGTCTATTGTTAGTGGAGGGGGGAAGAAAAACCTAAGTCGTAAGCTATTTGGACTAACGTTAGCATTAATATAAGGCGGGTTAAGTACGCGTAAAAGTAGAAATTCCCCTACAGCTCTCCAACACAAGCCTACCTCCTTCTCGAAGCGTCACTATAAACCAAACTACACCTGTACTATATAGTATATCAATAATCGCAGCTCACTATAAACCAAACTACACCTGTACTATATAGTATATCAATAATCGCAGCTCACTATAAACCAAACTACACTTGTACTATATAGTATATCAATAATCGCAGCTCACTATAAACCAAACTACACCTGTACTATATAGTATATAAATAATCGCAGCTCACTATAAACCAAACTACACCTGTACTATATAGTATATCAATAATCGCAGCTCACTATAAACCAAACTACACCTGTACTATATAGTATATAAATAATCGCAGCTCACTATAAACCAAACTACGCCTGTACTATATAGTATATCAATAATCGCACAAGCCTACCTCCTTCTCGAAGCTCACTATAAACCAAACTACACCTGTACTATATAGTATATCAATAATCGCAGCTCACTATAAACCAAACTACACACAAGCTATATAGTATATAAATAATCGCAGCTCACTATAAACCAAACTACGCCTGTACTATATAGTATATCAATAATCGCAGCTCACTATAAACCAAACTACACCTGTACTATATAGTATATAAATAATCGCAGCACGCAAGTGTCTCGCAGACGTGACGGTACGGCTTTATCAAAAGTAACTCAAAACACATGACCATAATTTCCTTGTCCAATACTTTAAGAAATCTGATATCGTTATCAGTGTTAAGAAACTGAATAAACTAAAATTTCAAATTCCCAATTGATCTGTAAAATCTGCAGGACAAAAAACTTATTATTTTTTGAAAATTGCAATGGCTGCGATTTCGAAAGAGTTGAAGAAACATCGATGAATAACGAATTGTCCAAGCAATTATCAAAATCGATTTTGTGCCAAGTTGAAATCAAAAGTGATCAACATTGTTAATGTGTACAATATCGACGTTTATTTCACTATGCCAGGTCTGAGATCTTACCATGATGCCCTCTTTTATTGCTAAATTTCAAACGAAAATTCGCTTACAGTTATTGTTTAAAAAAAAAATTAATTATAAAATTTGGCAAATAAATCTTTCACTTATTTATAAATATAAAGATTACAAAAAAGTTAATAATAAATAAAAGATAGGCTGCATTTATATTTTAGTTTCGTAATGTTAAACAAATTTTTTGAATTGAAATTAATTTTAACGTGATCGGGAAAAATCTAACATTTTATTTTTTACTTTATAGTGTCCTTTTTAAAACTATAAAGTAAGTCTAAAAAACTACAGCATAATATGTAACATATAAAAAAATAACCTCATCAATTTTAGTTAAAACCGCATATAACGCAACACGGTGGATCGAAGGGAGATGAATTTTTACCTAGGCGAGCATTCTTCAAGTGTCAAAAACAGCTGACTTTTGACGTTTAGATGAAACGTCCCATTTACAAGCAGACTGCCCATTTGTTTAGTTTTGATCTGTTTGACTTCTTACTGAGGATTAATATTCATTGCATTCAGAACCGTAGAAAGTTTTTTATGTATTACACCTGATCAGAAATATATGTTAAGATAATCGTGACACGCAGCTGTCTCGCTGACATGATGGATGCGAACTAACAAAAGTATTTTTCATTATCTTATCCTACTTGAAATTTTTATTCCACCAACCTAATCAGCATTAAAACTGCATGTATATTAGCACTACATTGAAAACACGAACCGTGACCGCCGTCAAATTAAATTTTCATAATTTCAAAGAATTTTGAAAATTCAAAAAGCTAATTTATTCAGTATTTAAAGCTAATTACTATAGTGAAATAGAATTTTCAAACAACATTGAAAGTCAAAGTTATGCATCTTTAATGATTTTAAATAGCCGCCATTTTGAAACATTTGAAATAATTTTGTTAGTTAACTAACTTGTTCAAGGTATTACCATAATCGATTTTTGTGCCAGGTTTGAATCAAATCGAAACAAAATTTAGAACCTCAGCGTAATAAAACACACACATAACACACACACACACACACACACACACACACACACACACACATATATATATATATATATATATATATATATATATATATATATATATATATATTATCTGCGCATAGACCCTGTTGGATCACGCAAAGCACTCCGACTCATGTCTTGTTCCTTCTAATCCTCCACACCTCCCTCATCCTGTCCCCATGGATCCTCCTCCGCTCCTCCGTCCATTTTACCCCTGCTCTCTTTGGGATTTCATTCTCTGGGACCTTCCAACCGAGCATCTTTCTCCTGTATGCGTGTCTATCTTCAACATCTGTTGAGTCTATTCCTGCGTCATGTAGGTCTATTCTGACTTGTGCGATCCACGACGTTGTTGATTTGACACCTTGTATATACTTAAGGATTCTGTTGGCAAGTCTTGTTGTTGGGAGTCTACTGATGTGTCCATAGAACCGATATATATATATATATATATATATATATATATATATATATATATATATATATATGCATCACTTTTTTAAACATAGCATAAAAACGTTTCCCCGCAGGGGAGTGCAGACTAGCTGCACCTATTGAGAGGATTTAGACGTCCCTCGCGGTACCCGAGCTTAACAAACACTTACACTTACAATACTACACTTACTAGTGTAACACTTTACACTCACACTTACACTTAAGGAGGCGATAATAGCCTCTATGTACTCTTCGCCTTAAAATAAAAAAAAAACTTTTTAAAAGTATTCTAGAGCAAAATTGGTGTTCATTGATTGCCCTTAGTCTAGGTCTTACCAAGATCGCAGCTCTAAAAGCTCATTTTTAAATGGAAATTCGGTAATTTTACTTGTTGCTATTAAAAAAATCGTAACCAGAAAATTAAACAAAAAACATTCATTGAAGGTAAAACTTTTTATTACATTATTAATGCGTTTTCTTGCAGTACATTTAAATGTAATTGTAGGTATTGTACAAATTCCCATTCGATAATAAAATACTGGACGGCCATCAATGTAAAACCCAGATCAAGAGTCTTGAAATTAACATCGTTTCGCTTTGTGACATTTTAAGGAATCGTTACAAATGATATTTATGGGTTAGCATTATTGTTAGGCTTATTGACGAGACTTTTATTTTTGTAAGGATTTTGATGATGACAAAGTGTATCCTAACGTACAGAAATTTAATTATTTGTGTTCATAAACAAATATTTCCCTCTGGCGGCGTTAATTATCTTAATTAATTAATATTACAGCTAAGTGCGTACTTCCATTAGCGTGAGGTACAACAGTTATTAGAGAATTTAGAAATTTTAAAAGGAACGTATGCGATGAATTTTTGGTTTATTTGCGATAAAGCGCATATTTAAAATAACCGCGGCATGCGGCTTTCTTTCTGACGTAATAGGATCGAATTTCCAAAAGTATTTTTTTATCCTTACCCTTTGTCAAAAAGAAAAATCACCATAATAATACGAGGGCTATTCAGAAAGTAGATTACGTTTTTGGATAAAAAAAAAACTAAGTACAGGAAAAAAATTTTATTATATACATTTGAAAGAGGAACTAAAATACTATTTTTCGACATAATCGCCAAACAAATTTAGACATTTGTCATATCGGTGAACTAGCTTTGAAATTCCCGTGTCGTAGAATTCCGCCGCCTGTGACGCCAGCCAGTCAGTCACGCCCGTGAGGACAGGAAAGGTGTTCTTCTGGTTGACTTCCTAGAACGTGGAGCAACCATAAACTCAGAAAGGTATTGCCAAACATTACGAAACTTAAGACGAGCTATCCAGAACAAGCGGAGAGGAAAACTGAGTGCAAAAGTGTTGTTTTTGCACGACAATGCCCGCCCTCACACGGCAAATCGAACAAAAGACGTCTTGACGGCCTTCAAGTGGGAGATTTTCCTCATCCACCCTACAGTCCGGACCTGGCACCTAGTGATTTCCTAAGTACTGAAACCTACATTAAAACGGGAAAAATAAACCTGACCGCCGTCAAATTAAATATCCTAATTTCAACGGATTTACACATTCGGTTAACGCTCTTTGACGCTGATTACGAAATCAAATTGTCAAAACGATTTTGGAAAAGATAGTTAATAAATTTAAAAAAATTAAAATTACCACCATTTTAAAACAGTTAAACGAATTTTGCTGTTTAAAGTTTTTACACTACAATTGTCTTACCCGAGTGTAAATCTGCAAATTATAAATTTAAGTAAAGCATAATTACGTTGTAAATTATTCAACAAGTGAAACGCCTTTAAACAATAATCTGATCCTAATAGCCTTTGACTTTGTATGGTACAATGCCAACGGATTTGCGAAAATCTAAAATAATTTACTGGTTTAATTAATTAATTGATAAATTTTGATTGCATGGTTCTGACGTACCCTATTAACAAGCATGAATATTTTAATATTGCTTCGCTATAAATAACCTATAGCCTGAAGGTTCATTGGAAAGTAAATGATCAAACACGTTTTGAAATACTAATTAACTCAAGGAAAACTTAATTTTTATATCATTACAGATTTGTGTAGGCCTAATATAAATTGTCAAGAAAAGAGCTTGCAAATAATAATTCCTGGGATTCAATTGTGGAATTTTCATTGAAAAAATGAGTTAATGGAGCGGCAATCATGATATGACCCAGACCCGTGACCATGAAATGATTACAGATTCTAACCTCTAGATCACTTTTTGAGTGTCGTTAAAATACACACACACACGCGCGCGCCTTTTCAGCAGTAAACACCTCGGAACACATTATTCTCAAAAAAAAGTTTATTAATAATTGCCTCTTGTTTCTTTTAATAAATACAAAATTCATAACTAAATAGAATTTCAGATATTGATCTGGCTGAATTTGATTTTTAAAAAAATAATGTAAATCAACTGAAAAAATAAATACATAAAAATTTATTTATTACCAAAATTGTATGACTTATTCTAGAAATTAGGATTATTTTTAACGAACAAAATTGAGTCACGCTTTAGGAAAAATACCAACTCCTTTTGGGTAAAACTTAACTTTGACTTAGACGATAGTTTTGAACATTCTAATACTTTATTTGAAATTTTTATATCTTTTATAATTTGGATACTTCAAATTTGCGTATTACTTTATTTTATTAGAATCTTAAATTTATTGATTTGCGATAATTTATTGAATATTTTTAACACTG
The DNA here is from genome assembly GCA_022606455.1 of Callitettix versicolor. Lineage (NCBI taxonomy): Eukaryota > Metazoa > Arthropoda > Insecta > Hemiptera > Cercopidae > Callitettix > Callitettix versicolor. The sequence goes on along the minus strand of CM040188.1, from coordinate 13,860,039 downwards.
AATTCCCTTGCTAATTTAAAATTAGAGGTAACTGCGGGCCACAAAAATGTTAGGCTCTTGCCAGGAGTGAGTAAAGGGTGTTTTGACTACCAGACCTCTGAAGGCCTCCAGCAGAATTAGCTACTCAGTGGGCTGCTAAAACCCATTAATAGCTCCAGTCTATTTAACTAGGAGCCAAAAGGCTTACTTGCACAAAGAATCCTTTGACGGCGTTGCAAACCTCATTTGCGTAAAAAAAACATACCTAACTAAATCCAGACCTATAGCAAAATTTGTGCAGTCTGACATGCCAATTTTGAAAAATTTCCGTTGAGTTTTTTTCGAGTGTAGTTTTCAAGTAGGTATGTTTGAAAATATTTTAATTGTTCTTTTAAAAAAATAATAATATTAAATAAAGTGTGCTAACCAAATTTTAATTATTTTGATAACATAAAATTTAAAAAATAAATTCGTTGGATCACTGACAAAGTATTGTACTTTTCTATGGAAATGCATTACTTTAATTATGTTCATTATTGTTTTCAATTTTTTGTTTTTTGATATTTCATTCATTTTGGATTTTTAAAAATTTATGGAAGTATTTCTTCATTTTCCGAATAATAAAAATCTTTTCATTTATTAGTCAGAGAAAAATATTTTTTTCACAATTCTTAAAAAAAAGAAAATATTGAATCGACTGCAGATGGAAAAAAATATTTAAAATAAAAACGAGTATAAAATTGCATATCAATTGACGGTATCAGCCAAGCTATAGATGTAAAGAACGGATAATGTATTGCTTTTAGATACAAAACAATTTATTGCAAAATGTATCGAGAATCGAACAAAAGAAGTGGATTGATTTATTGTTACCTATTGCGCAGTAGGCCAACTTCAGGCGATTATATAACAAATTAATCGTTGAACACAGCTGTCTCGCTGACTGTGTAGTCTACCCAGAAGTACTTTTTTCCTTACTCTGACTAATATTAAATTAAATCTCTTAATTTCAATTTTTTCTAAAAATCAAAATACTAATATATTCAATTTTTAACATTTTTGCGACGGTGAACTCAAATTTTTAAAAAATAAAACGAAAAAACTTTCCAAGATTTGAAATGGTCGCCATTTCAAAATTGTTGCAAGAATCTGATTAACGAATTTTTTCGAGCTATTACAAAATTTATTTTTGTACGCAGTTGGAAACAATTTGAAATAAAATTAGGATTTATAAATTGCGAGTATGTTTGAATACTGTTACTGAATTTCAATAGCTCTCTTAAGGGTATTCCAACGGTAACGTCTGCTCACAACTGCCTTGTTAACTTGAAGGAAGCCAGTCGTCAAAAATTTTTTAATCTAATAATCTCACATGTTTTTTTTTAAATATAGTTTTATTATTACAAACTTGATAAATGTAGCACTTTACGTTTTCAACTACGTTGATTATTGAACTGGGCGGCCACCAGTTATTGATTATTGAAGTCGGGCTGATCGGAGCAGACTACGCATTCAAAACCGAGCTTATTGTTTTAATGTAAGTGGAGCAACTGAAAGCAACCCGGAGCTAAGCGGAGTTAAGTAGTATCGGTTTCGAAAGTGTAGTTCGCTCCGCTCAGCATTTGGTGGCGATCCGGCCTAGAACAGTGATCTATGACCACATTAGTTTCAATTTAAATAGAGCGAAAAAATTGTAAGTAGTGACTTATGCAAATTTCAATGCTGATTTTTATCATGAAATCAGATTTGCAAAAATGTAAGATGAACGATATTTGCAATAAATTGGTTGCCGTTTGAAATGGCTGAACTGTTTTCGCTGAAGACACAATTTACATGAACTGTTGTGTTTGTCTGCGCTCCCACGTTTTCAGTTTTGTTACAGTTTGACTCAAAGATCGCACAGAAAAAAACTTAGGTAATAACTTGGCCAAGATCGTAATCCATCTCAAAATTAGTAAACCGCCAACAAAATCTTAAAACAATTCTTAACTGTTTCGTCTTAAACGTGTTTTGAAGTATAACCTCAACACCGCAATCGTTTTTGGAAAATAATATAGAAAAAATAACTTGAAGGCGGTCAGGGTTCATATTTGATACGTTAATGTTTTACCTAAAATGTCAAATACTAACATAGACAGATTTTTAACGCTGACCGTGATTATTTTCTAAAAAGTTTGAGTTACAATGATTATTGTTATGTGGTTGTGATACTCGCAGTGAGACAGCTGCGGGCGTGATTATTGTTCTAATGGGTGGCAAAAAGTGTTGAAAGGTATTTTATAACAATTAAAATATGTTTTTCACTAAAATACCATATGGTTTCTTTAAAAATTAGTAAATTTTGAAATATTCCGTCACTGCATATTTTGATACCATGTTTATTATTAATTTTTTATAGGAAAATTTCATACCGAAGACGAACTGAACTGTATTTTATCTAAGTCCCTCTTTTGCTGTCATATTTATTAACTTCGAGTGAATCTGAAAAATATATAGGAAAGCAATGTGCAAAAATATAATAAGATGTTTTAAATTGAACCTGTATTGAACAAATTGAGTTATTGCCTTCGTTGCACCGTTCCTTCAATAAGGGTGCTGTTTGCGTTCAATAAATTTGATATGGATCTTCCTATTCAGGTTTGTGCTGTAATCTAAGGTTTATGGAGTTAATTTTCTTTTGAGCTATCAGATTGTTTATTGTTTATTGGTACAACGATTGTTTCTATAACTAAAAACATAAAAACTTTCTTAATTTTTACGGAAGTTGTCGGATAATAGAGGAAAAAAGTTTTAATTTCTCAATTGTAACTAAAATTTGGTTATAGAAATGTATTCATAACTTTGGAAATAATCTTGTGTAAATGAAATGCAGGAAACCTCGGTAGCGGTCAAGGTTAATTTTGTTTTTATGCTCGGAACAGTTATTTCTTTAATTTCAAATTTTGACTTGAGTTACAATTTTTTTCAGTGAGAACTGAAATTTTAGCAAAATTGTTCGATACGATTTTTAGAAATTATATTGTTTTGTGTTAATAGTGTTATTCTGAAATGTTTTTCTTCACACATACGTTTTTTTGCCTACTTGAGGATGATGTTATTTAACAAATATTTAAATGAAATCATTACAAACTATATTGGAATATCAGATTTTGTATAAAATTCAAGGTCTTTAGAACATAAATAACTTGAAGTGGTTATTTTTCTGAAATATATATTACAAATGTACCTAAATACCAAATTTCATTTATTTTCGTATTTAAGATAAGGATTAACCGAAGCAAGTAAAATAGTAATTTTATATCATCTGATTTACTAGCCTTGTAAATTTTGTATTTGTTGATGCGTTTCAGGTTACCATCACTGTCAAATTTTACTGCTTTACTAGAACAACAATAACTTTTGATGATGGAGGTAATCCGAAACTTGTAAACAAATGAAGAATTAACAAAGCTAGGAGAAACAGCTTAATATCAAAATACAATCCTAGCAGAAATAAAATAATTATATTAAGAATTTGACAGTATTAAATTAATAATTACTCTGTATTTTTAAAACCTATCATTTGTCAATTTCAACATTATATCAAAATGATCGATACTTTTTAAAATGTTTTTTAACTCAAATATAACCATAAATACGAGATAACATTTTTATACTGCTTTTATTACTTTAGTTAATTTACTCATCAGCTGTTTTGTCAATTGAAAGTATGTGGTTAAACGTGATTGGTGTGGTTACAAAATATTAAAATAATCATACTTATTTATATTACTTAACTAATCTACATATAAATATTAAAACTTGACACGTCATCAATTAAATTAAACATTGTAATAAAAGTTTAATATTTATTTCTGCGATTTACCAGTTAATTATTTAATATCGTAACTCAGAAGTTACTTTAACAATTTCCCTTTTTTTTACTAAATAGGACTAGAGATTACAAGAAATGGTGAATATTACAGCAGTAACTTCAGTCACGAACCTACGTAGGGAAATACGCGAGTTCAAAGACTCAATAGACAGACCAGTGTTTTAGCTACCTCGCCTACCGAAACCTCCATTGTCTTCAAACTATACAGTAATTGTTTGAATAATAAAGGATGGTTTAAGCCAGTCGTAAATACATAAGTTACTGCATGCAGTTATACGCCTAAACTGTTTTACCATATTTTAAATATTCAAAATACTTGTATTTTATACATACCTGAAAAAGGAATATTAAAAATATGCTTTTTGCATTAAATATAAACAACATAAAAAAAAATTCTTTATTTATGTTAGGGTATCTGTCCCCCGCAGGGGGTGCAGACTAGCTGCACCTATTGAGAGGATTCAGACGTTCCTCGCGGTACCCGAGTCTAACACACACATACACTTATAACACTATACTTACAACTTTAACACTTTACACTCACAGTTATATTTAGGGAATCCCAAGCTAAGGTGGAACAGCTTTTAGTATGCGAACTCTGGATACCGGGAGACCTCCACTTTCAATTAGCCTTACCTATGAATGCGGGGCACTGCATGGGTGCACTTCCTTTTCCCTAGCTGATCGTGGGACCATTTATGGATACTCAACCATCAAAATTAACTAATACACCTTAGGGAACTTTTAGGAGTGGACCTGGGAAGTGGAAGTTTGGAAAATGAGGATACTGGGATTGGACTCAATCCCGTTGAATCCACCAGTGTTGTATTGGAGCCGACTGTGGGGCTGCCAGGCAGTCCTACTGTGTCTGTTTCCAATGGTAGTTGTGTTTCTGGGGGATCTGCAAAAGTGGACCTAGGAGACAATAGGGCTCTCAAACGTCCTTCAGGAGCGCAAAGGCGCCAACTGCAGAGAGAAAAGGCAGCAGCTATCTCTTCCCCCCAAAAAGGATGAGAGTTGTTCAAATCAACCTCCATTACAGTAAGGCGGCAACTGCTGTCTTACGGAGGATGTTTGAGCAGGGTGAAGCCGACCTTACCTTGGTTCAAGAACCATGGGTGACGGGAGGCAGAATAGCAGGACTGATCATAGGCGGAGGTAAGTTAATATATGACCAATCAGCCGCTAGGCCTAGGACCTGCATAGTTGTTAGGAATAATATTGAGATACTTGTGTTGTCTTCTTTATGTTCCAGGGATTGTACTGCAGTTAGTACAGAGCTACGTGTGGGATCTAGGAGCAGAAGGGTTGTCATGACCTATGCTTACTTCCCACACGAGGAAATGGATAGCTTCCCGCCCATCAGCTTTAGAAGGGTGGTGGAGCACTGTGGTAATGGAGCAGTTGAGCTGCTTGTTGGAGCGGATGTAAACGCACATCACACAGTGTGGGGGAGCAGTAACACCAACTTTAGAGGTGAGCAGTTGCTTTCCTTTATTGTAGCAAATAATCTTTATATTCTTAGTAAAGGTAATACACCTACCTTCGTAACGAAGGCTAGAAGTGAGGTTTTAGATCTTATCCTGGGGACCAAGGGCGTGCACGCTGCATTGGGAACGTGGCGTGTGCCTAAAGAGCCGTCTATGTCGGATCATAGGCATGTCGTCATGGATCTCGGGGTGATAAACAAATCAGTAAACACTTATCGAAATCCTAGGAATAATAGAATACTAGATGGGGGGGCCTATGAAGAAAAGCTTAGGGCTGACCTTAGGGATCTTAGGAGCCCGATAAGTAATTTGCACGAATTAGAGTACGCAGCTGGAAGACTGGCAGAGATAGTTGTGGACTCCTTTGAAGAGAATTTTCCCCTTACGAAGACGGTTGCTGGGGTAATGTTAAATGGTGGACCCAGGCACTTTCTGAGCAAAGGTGACAGGTTAGATGGCTGTTCAATGCGGCCAAGCGCTACATTAAATGGGAGACCTATAGACGGGCCCTGACCGAGTATAATAGGGCATTAAAAAGGGCGAGACGTGACTCGTGGAGGAAGTTCCGTGCGGAGGTCACTCGTACTTCTCAGGGGGCCGACTTCACAAGGTCCTAGCCTTGGACCCTTAAAACACTATGGGGACCCTACTTGGTCCTAATGGGGAGTATACAACAACTGGGAAGGGCACCTTGGAAGTCTTATGAGTAACTTTACTTTAAGGGAACACTTTCCTGAATCTGTGGTCAGGGATGTAGGAAGGGAGCGAGTGTCTGATGTTCCCTATAGGAGACTTAGTAGGGGAGATTGGAAAATCGCAAACCAAGTTGTGGACTTGGATAAGGTGAGATGGGCTATTAATACCTTTCATCCATTCAAGTCACCTGGTCCTGATGGAATTTTCCCGTCATTATTACAGCATGTAGGAGAGCCTATTGCTATTATTCTGTGCAGGTTGTACCGGGCAGGCATAGCCACTAGGTATGTACCTTTGGGGTGGAAAGCGGCCCGTGTAGTCTTTATTCCTAAGCCGGGGCGAGCATCGTATGCTGACCCCAAGGCTTCTAGGCCAATAAGTTTTATTTCGTTATTTCTGAAGACATTAGAGAAATTGGTAGATAGATATGTCAGAGGGGTCATGATTACTCTATATGTCAGTCAATATGCCTACCAATCAGGAAAAGGTTGTGAGAGTGCACTTCATAATTTGGTTCACAGATTGGAAGGGACTCTTTAGACCAAATAATACGCCCTCGGTGTATTTCTAGATATTGAGGGAGCTTTTGACAACGCTTCACATGCTTCAATGCTTCGTGTCCTGTCAAGATGCGGGGTGGATAATACCGTGTATGGCTGGGTGGGGGACATGTTGCATGGGAGGTCAGTTGTAGTTAAAGCTCTAGGAGAAGAGGTGGAGGTGGATGTTGTCAGGGGTTGTCCGCAGGGGGATGTTTTGTCCCCTCTCTTATGGAACCTAGTGGTGGACTCACTCCTGAATCTTCTCTCGTCAGAGGGATGGCGACGATTCAGTGGTGCTAATCCGAGGGAGGCATGGTAACACAGTGGTAGATCTCATGAAGAGAGCCTTATCACTGGTGGGAACCTGGTGTGGTCAGGAGAGCCTAGGGGTTAACCCCAGGAAAACTACTCTGGTTCCTTTTACCAGAAAGAGGATTACCCCGTATTTAGGAGGACTTAAGCTCAACTAAGACAATTCCAGTTGCAAACGATGTGAAGTATCTAGGCTTGGTGTTGGACACTAATTTAACCTGGAATGCTCATCTGGGGCGCATCATGGGGAAAGCCAATAAGTCTTTAATGGCAGTTAGAAGAATGGTTGGCAAAACATGGGGACTGAGACCAGGAATTATGAAGTTTATCTATACTGGGATCATTAGACCTACGGTGTGCTATGGTGCTGTGGTGTGTTGGACTAAGGTCGAGCAGAGGGGGCCAGAGAGTCTCTGACTAAGTTGCAGAGGTTGGCCTGCCTGTGTACCACTGGCTGTATGGACATAGGGCCAACGGCAGCCATGGAGATCATTCTCGGATTTCCCCCTATTAATATTTTTGTCATGGGGGAGGCATGTAAAGCAGCTTACGGACTGCAGGGTGGTGGTGGCTGGCTGCCTTCAATTTATGGGCATGCTAGAATCACAGACAAGATATTTGACCCAATCTTGATGATGGGGCCTGATCAGATGGTTAAACGGCACATAGTATCTAGAACCTCTGATGTCAACTTGGCCTTTGAGGGGAGAGATCGTGTGTTGGAAAAACCTGGAGACATAGTATGGTATACAGATGGCTCCAAGAGAAAGTCAGGCACTGGTGCTGGGGTGTACGGTCTGAGAAAGTACGGTTAAAGAAAGTAATTACCCTGGGACAGCACACAAAATTATTTCAGGCTGAAGTTATTTCCATTAATGACTGTGTTCGGGAGAACTTGGATCGGGGCTTCAAGAATAATAAAATTACTGCCGATAGGCAGTAATAAAATCACTTGCGGGTCCTGTAATACAGTCCAAACTGGTCAGGGAGTGTTAGAAGAACCTTGACGTTCTGTCCCGGGATAACAGGGAAACTCTTCACTGGGTTTCGGGCCATAGGGGAGTTGAGGGTAATGAGGAGACAAACCGACTGGCTAGACTTGGATCTGCATCTGAGTTTATCGGACCTGAGCCGGCTTTAGTGATTTCTCTATCGTTGTCCAGGTCCGCTATTAGTGGGTGAATTACATGTCAACACCAGGTAAGATGGGACAAGCTTCATGGGCATTCCCATAGTAAACGTCTCTTAAGCAAAGTCCCTTCTGGACGAATCAAAGAGGCAGCAGATGTCCTGGACAGAGCACAACTCAGGAGGATCATAGTGATTATAACAGGGCATGTGGTCTGAGGGTGCACATGAATAGGATAGGTGTATACCACGGAAAAACCGTGTGTAGATTGTGCAGGAAGGAGGAAGAAACTGCAGGTTACATAATTTATGATTGTGTGAGGCTCTTGCTAGTAGGAGTCTAGGGTTTTTGGTTTCCAAGACCCTAGGGATCTTCAGCAGAATGTGCTAGTCAGTGGGTTGTTGGAACTTATTAGAGACACGAATCTGCTGGACTAGATATTTTAAGAGGTAAGTTGCACAATAGGTCAGTTGATCGCAGTGCCTGGGGTTGAACAAATCCCTTCCTCTAGAATATAATCTAATCTAATCTAGTGTGTGTGTGTGTGTGTGTGTGTGTGTGTGTGTGTGTGTGTGTGTGTGTGTGTGTGTGTGTGTGTGTGTGTGTGTGTGTGTGTGTGTGTGTGTGTGTGTGTGTGTGTGTGTGTGTTGATATTTGTCTTTATAGTTTTCATTAAATTTATGCATTTTGCTTAATGCTTAATATGGTGTACGCAGGCCTGTATTTATAACAAAAGGCACACGTGCGGATCTCGGGATGTTACCGACAGAAGCGAAGCTATTGTTAATATTCCTGCTGAATGTGTAATTATTTTGATGATATATTTAAATATATTTTGTTTTGTTTAAATAAATAAATACATGAACCTATCTTTGATATTATTTACTGTAGTTGTAGTAATATATCAGTTTTTTATATTAATTCGTAACTATCAGCTGATTTCATTATAATAAGTTTCAGGTTATGTTGTTAAAAATTATCAATATTAAAAACAATTATTATAAGCTTTTGTATTAATTTCGAATGTATTATAAAAAATGGTTACAACGTGCAAGTGTTCTTCAACTAAGGAAAAATACCGAAACCAAAGCAACTCAACGTTTTTATATAATACGCGTGTACTGTTATCGAAAAAGAGGACGAAAATGAAAGACAGAAATAGAAAGACGAAATTCGTTTGCTCGTTCAATCAATATTTTGTTGCATTCTTCTGTTTGGCAGACATTTTTCAATTCAATCCTCTCGGAAAAGCTTCGCTTATATGCTTCGTTTCAATAACACTACAACTAGTTTTACAACTTTTAGTATATTGGTTTTTTCAGCTAACCTGTAAATCTATATTTTAATGCTTTACACCTCCCCAAAACCCAAAAATATCATCTAACATTAAACCAAATTTTACAATTATTCTGTATTATGTTACGCACAACTAACTTTCAGTAGTGTTTTCAGAAGAATGTAATTTTCCTTTTTTGTTTACTACAAGTTTATCCAGGCAAACTTGTGAAAGTTACTGGAAAACTGGCTGTTCGGAAACTAAGTCGTTAACCTTAACGTCGAAGATATGCGATAGCTCAAAGCTAAAGTTGCAAGTTTCCTTAATTCGACACAACTCATGCTTAACTTCTGACAAGCTTTGCTCCTGGCAGTTATCCTTCTTCTGTAATCAACGATAAGAAATTAAATAAAACAAACGTAGATAAATCAGGCGAAATATTGTTTGGATAAAACAGTCAAGTATTTCAGTAAATATGAAGATTATAATAAATGAAGGCGTTAATGTCGAAATATTTACTTAACTTTTCCAATAATTTTAGTTGGTTGTAAATGAATCGTCACGTGTCAGTGAAACGTGTGCTGAAAATACGTAGTGAAATTGAATAATATTTTTATAAAAATCAAAATGAGAGATGCTTTCAGAAGCTAAAAGTATAATATTTCCCTTTTTATAAAAACTAAAAATTCTGTAAAGTTTTCTTTATTTGTTTTACGACTAAAACTTTCGCTATGTCTTCTCTGATTGAATAGTGATCCGAATATTGCTGTCATCTTTGTTTTAAAAATAAAATTCAGTGATGTCGTCCCTGTTTTTTTTAAAACTAAAACGTTTGCTGTGTTTTCTCTGATTGTTTTAATAATTCTGTCATCTTTGTTTGTCTTAAAACTAAAAGTTCAGCGATGTCTTCTGTTTGTCTTAAAACTAAAACTTCAGCGATGTCTTCTCTGTTTGTCTTAAAACTAAAACTTCAGCTATGTCTTCTTTGTTTGTCTTAAAACCAAAACTTCAGCGATGTCTTCTCTGTTGTCTCAAAAGTAAAACTTTTGCGATGAATTCCTTGTTTGTCTTAATACTGCTATGCCATCATTCCTTGTTTAAAAACAAAAACTTCTGCGGTATCTTCCCGATTTTTTTAAAACTAAAACTTCTGCGAGGTCGCCTCTGTTTCTTTTTGAATAAGGACATCTGCGAATTATTCTATTAGATGTATTGTAGTGCGCTTCTATTTGATTTTAATCTAAGACTTCTGAGATAATTTCTCTGTTTTTTTTTATTGAGTTGAGCTTGGACTTTGAATGAGGCTACCACAAATAAATTACATATATTCTTGATGTCGTTATATAGAAGGTCTTTTTAATTCGCTTGAACATCACGTTTTTCCAAAGTCAAAGTTCTTAAAAGAACGGAGAAAGACCTACAAATAATGATCATCATCAAAAGGAGATGACTGCTTTGGTGAACTAATACCAAACTAAACAAGGCACGCCTTCTTTCGGTCCGACTGATGAGGAAAGTTACTTAGAAAGAGAAATCCAAGAAGAAGAATATCCATGGTTGAGAACGTCAATAAAACCTTTCTACATCTGCTTTCTATTGGACTCACCTCAAGGTCGGTATCCAATACCGCAGCTACTGCCTTAAGCTTTCATTTTATCGTAACGTCTATCCTTCGTCGTCAATAGTCTAACTGGTGTTAAGTACTGACGTTAAGGAAAAAATATTCATGCTCTTCAGAAATACTTCCTCTCCAGAAACCGCATCCTCTTCTCTTCTGTTTCGGCGTTGGTCTACGTTTATGATCTGGCTATATTATTTTATATTTTATAATATTATTGGACAAAAAAAGTTTAAACATATCATCAGTTGGCCAAATAAAGACATATTTTCAGAAGAAAGAATGTGGAGTGCAGTAGACAAGGAGGATAATGAAATTATCTGAAGAAACTGTTGCCGTAGAGGATGTTTCAAAAATTGTTTTTTTTAACTGAGATAATCGAAAACGTTAAAAAATAAATGTAAATATAATAAATTTTTATATCTTATCATTACTTATAAAAATTTTGGGTAAATAAAAATTTCGTTTTAGTTTTAACTAGTTATTTTAATATTAATTAAAAAACTTGTAACTTTATACAATAAACATGTTGATAACAATATAGTTGCTTCTCGCTAGCTTTTATTTTTTATAAAATAAGATAGTTATTTGCGTGAAATATGTACTTACACATTTTATTTGTAATGTAAAATTTTAATTTTGATTACATTTAACTAACTTGAGAATTTCGTAACAGAGGTTGTTTGTAAACTTTCATATGTGAAATTCCACTTGTTTAGGTGAAGGTACTATTAGATTACGTGCTTACTCATCTGCAATGCAATACAAATTTCAATTTAAAATTAAAATCCACTTTCCCGTTGTAATACGGAAATCTAGTAAGTCTAAGAACTCTAATAATTAAACTTTCATAAGCTCGAAGTTATTTTCCTCCGACTGTATATTTTGCGCTTATTTGATATTTATGAAGGCATTTCATTTTTTACGATAAACCAAACCTTTCATCTCCCTTTAGCTTTTTATCACCGGTTTTTTGTCTCTCTCGTCTCTATTTGCTTACGTAATAAACATTTTACGTTAGGTTTTTCTAGAAAATGTCTTCTTTATTTACAATAATAAAATATTTCAATTTATCTTTATAATTTATGTGTCGTTCAGAATAAAATACGAATAAAAATACGTTGTATTAAAATCAATTAGCCTATACCTCAGGAGGCTTACCTACTGTAAATACGGGTTTAGCTATGCCGAGGTGTCCTACCTGAATGTAACCTTCTTTAAACTATCTACCCTTTGGATTAGATCCGTTCATCTCAAGCTAAGGCTGCAAGGTTACGGAGGGAGATTAGCTTAAGTTCGCGAGTTATGGATACCAGGTGACCTCCAAATTCAATCTAGCGTCACCTTTGCACGCGGGGCTTTGAGTAGACATTTTATTTCCCTGGATACTTGTTGGAAACAAAGCTTGGAAGCCCAGAAAACTCTAGGGAACTGCAGAAGTGGAGCTGGTGCGGGGAGTGGAACTGGGGTTGTATCTAAACACTTGGAACTAATAGGCAGTGAATTTCAGCAGACTGTAGGGACTGAAGGTAGGCGGACTTACCCAATGTGCAATGAGAGATAGGATTAAACGTTTCGTATCAGGCAGGCGTTTTTGTCAACCGCGGGCCTAACGGTGTAAACTAAAAAGGGAAGAGGCGGTAGTAATTAAAATTGTTTTTTTAAATTGAAAATAAAATATTTTGGTCAGTTTTTCTTGAAACTGTCATACACATACACTACATACAAATAAAATGAAACACATAATCAAACATTTTTTTAAAATTTAAATCCCTAAAGTTTAAAATACAGACTCAAAATAAATAAAAGAAAACCCCTCAACTACGACAGAGTCATCGCAAGATTTCTATAAAATTATTTTGGATCTTAAGCTCAAATTTTGGATAGATGTTCTAGTCAAAAAAAAAAAAAAAAAAAAAAAAAAAATGGCTCGCTAAGAAAGTACTTCAAAACAGGCTAAAGTAAAATGGGTTAAAACCCATTTCAATCCTTCCTTTTAAAAAAATTACAACTTCAAGGTGCCTGTTAAAATCTCATCAGGTTATAGATATTGTGGATTCTCGACATTTGAAATCGAATGCAACAATTTCAACATTGATAGGACTAATGGTATTGGAGTGTAATGGTGTTTTCATATTTTCTAAAGGCTTTTTGGTATACTAAAAATATAAGTTTTTCAAATTAATCAATTACTGAATGAGTTTAAACTTTAGTAGTTAACGCCACAATTTAAGTAAAATGAAATATAAATAGTATAATTTACGTTTCGTTCTTAAAATGATTTTAACAACTGAAACGGTTTATTGGACATTACTATACGTGTATGTTGTACTGTCAATTCACTTTTTCTCTGTAAGCAAGTAATTAATCGGCAGTAGTCTCGCTGACGTGATAGAAGCGAATTTCCAAAAGTACTATCCTTTGTCTTACCTTTTGAAATTCTGATTTCACTATCATAATCAGTATTAAAGTACGCGCATATGCGAGCACTTTAAAACTTAAAAATATAGGCCTATTGAAAGTACGGGAATGAACCCAGACTACTTTCGAAAAATTCCCTACTATAAACAGATTTTGAAAATTCACTTTTAACACAAATTACAACGATGAAATAGGATTTTCAAAAATATATATATGATAAACAAATTAGGAAGTTATTTATAACAAAAATATTAATAATTTTTAGAAATTTGAAATGATTATGTATCTTAAACTGTTGAAAGAATTTTGCTAGTTAACAGACTTGTCCAAGCTATTACAAAAAAAGTGTTTGCCAAGTTTGAAACAAATCGAACTAAAATTGGGAGTGTGTGTGTGTGTATATGTATGTGCTAGCGCAAATATTTAGATTAATAAATACATCAATTTTCTGAAGCGCCAAAAAATTGTTCACCGTTATTCTCAATAAAACATATATATTCTCAGATATCGGTGCTCAAGCTAATCTAGACATTGGAATATGAATCTAATTTAATATTGCAATAGTAGGCCTATAAGTTATATAATCTGATATATTTGTACTGTATAACGAGATTCTAGAACTGCTGTGAAAATAGCATGAGTCCACGGTTTCTGCGGACAGACAACCGGTTGTAGATGGTGACAGACAACCTATTTTTCCATAAATATTAAAAACAACCATGTTGATAAAAGCCTTACAAGAAATGTGGTTAGTGTGAAATATAAATATGCTTGTTCAGTTGAGTTGTTAACATTTTATTTGAAGAATAGCATAGAATTATTTCCAGTGCCTCGGCTATCACATCATACACTTTGAAGTGTGGACGCATGCATGTTGCATAGTATGCCTAGTCGTACTTTGCACAGAACTAGGCGCAGTTGACAAAGGCGATACACATGGGAAGACAGGAAAAATCGATTACACACAGCAATGTAGTGGGTAGGCTACATATTTTGAGTACAGTAAAGACTGACTGTTTTACATTTTTTAGGTAACATTTAAGAATGGTAAAAAATATAACACGTAGTAGTTTTAGTAGCGGATTTTTTTAAACGGTTTTTTAGAAACCACGGTTTTATATTGTTTGTAGGCCTTGTAATTTTTACTTACGATGATTCAGTAGTATTTGGCGTATATCTATATCTATTTATCTATCTATCTATCTATCTATCAATCTGTCAATCTATCAATCTATCAATCTATAAAGGAATAGATTCTCTCTCTCTCTCTCTCTCTCTCTCTCTCTCTCTCTCTCTCTCTCTCTCTCTCTCTCTCTCTCTCTCTCTCTCTCTCTCTCTCTCTCTATATATATATATATATATATATATATATATATATATATATATATATATATATATATATATGTATGTATGTATGTATGTATGTATGTGTGTGTGTGTGTGTGTGTGTGTGTGTGTGTGTGTGTGTGTGTGTGTGTGTGTGTGTGTGTGTGTGTGTGTGTGTGTGTGTGTGCGTGCGTGCGTACGTGCGTGCGTACGTGTGTGTGTGTGTGTGTGTGTGTGTGTGTGTGTGTGTGTGTGTGTGTGTGTGTGCGTGTGCGCGCGTGTGTGTGTGTGTGTGTGCAAAGTTTAACGAATCTTGAAGCGTTATCCAAGTATATGTCAGGATCGGTGATCATTTCAATGTCACTGGTGTGTGTTTTACCGTCATTGCTCTTCAAATAGCTGATTTTCTAACTTAAACTCACTAAAAATAGTAATATTGTAGTTTTATTTTGAAGACTTTATTCTTATAACTAAATCGGTCAGCTGGAACGCCCGCGACCCGTACAATCAATGTACAATACGTCGGTCGTATACAATAAACGAACAGCACACAGTATGTTGTATTTTCAATTCACTTATTTATCTGTGAGCAGTACAAAATGCTGCAGGACCATGTATCATGTCTTTCTCGACTTTTGTGCACGTTATTTGGGCTTCAAAAACAATACATCACAGTTCCTGCGCCGTTATAAATCTGCAGATATTTAACAATAGAAGCGTACCGAATTTAATTTGCACATTAATCATATCTGTACGGACTTTACATTAGCGTTCACAGTTTAACGGTATTTATATATTTAAATGCATCAATGGCAGTTAATTTTTGCCGTAAGTTTTAGATGCGGTTTGCTCTAAATTAAGCGTCTCATATTATTAATTTTCGTGATAAAATTTAGTTACAATTACTTTTTAATTTAGTACTTTTAAAATAAATTGTACCGTTAACGTTAAGGCTGGTTGGCCACCAAATGCGCTGAGCTGAGCGAGATAAGCGAACGGCAACCGGAAGCGGAGTTCAGCCATTTTAAAGAAAGAGCTTTTATCTTTTAAATCTAAATATTCAAGCCTACTTTAACGGACTCTAGAAAATTATGTTTAAGAACCGTAACCAGGGCAATGGTAACCTAGGTAACGAGAAGTAATAAGTTTAGAGGTGTGGTCAGCGTGGTGGAGGGAAATGGATTCAGCTTTAAAACCGAACTAGACAGATGCGAAGCTTCGCCGCTCCACTCTACTCAGCTGCGTTACAGTTTGAGTGGCTGCACTTAAATTAAAAACAATGGGTTAGGTTTTGATGTATAGTCCGTTCCGTCCAGCGGAACTTTGCTCCTCATTTTGTAAACACTCGGCCTCATTTTTGAGATCAGTTAAGAGGTTCTTTATGAAAACCTTAAGCTTGTAAAACGGTTAATTTTAAAATCTATAGATTTGATATATATATATATATATATATATATATATATATATATATATACACACTAGCTGTTACCCGTTGCGGCTTTGCCTGCAATTATAATATAGGCAATAAAATTTATAGTCGATTTTCAAAATCAGAATAGGACATTTCATTTTAATATATGTTACATAAATTAAATGTAAATGTAAATATACTATTTACAATATTATACGATTTATGGTTTTCGGCCAAGAAATATACATTTTTGCTACTCGATACTCTAAAACATGGTCCTGTCATATTTTAATAAAATACAGTATTATTAAAAAGTCACTATTATTCAATTAAACTGGAATAGTATTGTGTTTATCTCAGGTACCTAAACCGTGTTCATATCAAATTTAATCTCAATTGGTCCAGTAGTTAAAGTGTGATTGAATAACAAACAAATAAACAAAAACAAACTTTCAGAAAAATAATATGATTACCTCTTACCCGTCACGGCTTTTCCCGCAATCGTAATATACATTAAATATCACGCATGACCGTGTTAGGACCAACAACCGTGTCAGTTAGGTTATGGTGTATTTCTTTTTTAAAATAAAGGTTTTTAACACACCACCGTGTTAGTTAAGTTATGGAGTACTCTTTAAAAAAATAAGGCTTTTTCCTGCATCACCGTATTATGCCCAACAACCGTGCCAGTTAGGTTCTGAAGTACTCTTTTTTAAAAAATAAATAAAGGTTTTTTTAATACATCACCGCGTTAGGCCTAACAACCATGTCAGTTATGATATGTGGTATTCTTTAAAAAAAATATAAACATTTTTCACGCATCACCATGTTAGACTTAACAACCGTGTCAGTTAAGGTTTGGAGTACTCTTTAAAAAAATAACGGTTTTTTCACACATCGCCATGATAGGCCCAACAACCATGTCAGTTATGATATGTGGTATTCTTTAAAAAAATATAAAGGTTTTTTCACGCATCACTGTGTTAGGCCTAACAACCGTGTTAGTTAAGTTATGGAGTACTCTTTAAAAAAAATATAACGGTTTTTTTCATGCGTCACCTTATTAGGCCCAACAACCGTGTCAATTAGGTTATAAGTACTATTTAAAAAAAAATTAATAAAGGTTTTTTTAATGGATCACCGTGTTAGGTATAACAACCATGTTAGTTAGCTTATGGAGTATTCTTTTAAAAAAATATAAAGTATTTTTCACGCATTACCATGTTAGACCTAACAACCGTGTCAGTTAAGGTTTTCAGTACTATTTAAAAAAAATAAAGTTTTTTTCACACATTACCGTGATAGGCCCAACAACCGTGTCAGTTAGGATATGTAGTATTCTTTAAAAAAAATATAAAGGTTTTTCACGCATCACCGTGTTAGGCCTAACAACCGTGTCAATTAGATTATGTAGTATTCTTTAAAAATTAAAGGTTTTCTTCACACATCACCGTGATAGGCTCAACATCAGTATCAGTTATGTTATGTAGTATTCTTTAAAACAATATATAGGTTTTTTCACGCATCACTGTGTTAGGCCTAACAATCATGTCAATTAGGATATGTAGTATTCTTTAAAAAAATATAAAGGTTTTTGACGCATCACCGTGTTAGGCCTAAATACCGTGTCAATTAGGTTATGTAGTTTTCTAAAATAAAATAAAGGTTTTTTCACACATCACCATGATTGGCCCAACTAACGTGTCAGTTTGGGATATGTAGTAGTCTTTAAAAAAATATAAAGGTTTTTCACGCATCACCGTGTTAGGCCTAACAACCGTGTCAATTAGGTTATGTAGTATTCTTTAAAAAATTAAAGGTTTTCTTCACACATCACCGTGATAGGCTCAACATCAGTATCAGTTATGTTATGTAGTATTCTTTAAAACAATATATAGGTTTTTTCACGCATCACTGTGTTAGGCCTAACAATCATGTCAATTAGGATATGTAGTATTCTTTAAAAAAATATAAAGGTTTTTGACGCATCACCGTGTTAGGCCTAAATACCGTGTCAATTAGGTTATGTAGTTTTCTAAAATAAAATAAAGGTTTTTTCACACATCACCATGATTGGCCCAACTAACGTGTCAGTTTGGGATATGTAGTAGTCTTTAAAAAATATAAAGGTTTTTTCACGTATCACCGTGATAGGCCCAACAACCGTGTCAGGATATATAGTAGGCTATTTTTAAAAAAATATAAAGGTTTTTTCACGCATCACCTTGTTAGGCCTAACAACCGTGACAGTTTGTTTATGCTGTATTCTTTTAAAAAATTGGTTTCTTATCACCCAAAACCCGTGTTAGACGTATTTTTATTGTTTTACCGATTTACAACACGTTACTGATTTTCGCCGGGTAGTAATTTTGAGGTTATGTTGGTCACTTTTATTTTCAATTTTATCGTACTTCTCGTGCATTCATATTTTGTATTCTTGCTTTTTGGCACATAATACTATTTTAGTATTAAATAAGGCACAAAATGCTTATTTTAGTAACAAAAATATCGAAAAATAAGGATATGCTCCACTGCATGTTTACCATAATGTAATTACACAAATATATATACTACCTTACAATTGGCACTCTGTGTTGGGATTTTTTTACATTTAATATTGAAAATTCAACACAAAGTAACAAATTAAAGTCAGTTTTGAAAAAAATTTCAACTAAAATATTGAAAATGTTACATTAAAAGCAATAATTTTGCAATAAATAAAACACAGATTAAGATTCTTAAAATAGGATTGAATCTATCTTTATCTCAGGTACCTAAATCACATGTCCAGTAAATAACTACAGTTAACAGATGTTACAAAACTAAAAACTGATAATTATTTTGGGCTGGGTAAGTAGTATAATGACGTTTTGTAAAACGGGAATAGGCCTATATGTATCTCTGATACTTAAACCATATACGTACCAAATTTCACTTTAATTGGTCCAGTGGTTAAAGCGTGATTGAATAACAAACAAACAAACAAACAAACAAACAAACAAACAAACAAACAAACAAACAAACAAACAAATAAACAAACAAACAAACAAACACACAAACTTTCAGAAATATAATATGAATTAGATTGTTATACTTTCTTTTTAAAATTTTATTATACAATTTTATTATAAATTTTTTTTAGTTTTTTAGAATGTGAAAAAGTTTGTGTAATACTTTCGTACAATACCAATTGTAATCCTGTGTATTAGTTAAACTTTTAGGAATTTTACTGTCCTAACAATAATGTAGTACATTTTTTTAAATTTTTTGGTTATTTTAGAGAATATTAATTTGAAAATAAGCTTTCAGAGCGACCATCATCCGGGATCTTCCAAATGAGCACCGATTTTGATCCATAGATTAATTTTTAAAGGAGTTGTTGAAATATGATCTTCGAATCTCTGGTATGATTTGCAAAATATCCATTTTTAGTAGCTTTTAACAAGCACGTTAATCAGCAAAGTTCATTCATTCTTCTTTTTAATAACGACCGTTTCAAGATTTAAAAAAAACCTTTTTGTCTTCAATGTTTTTAAGTGTGATTTCACAATCTTAATCACCGTCAAATCGGGAACATTTAATAAATCGGGAACATTTAATAAATAAATCGGGAATGTTAATATTACATTAAGGTAAAAATAAGAAATTTAATTTCACGGTTAACACAGATAAAATGTATATTTTCAATTGCAATTTCAAAGTTTAAAATGCTAATATTACAGATATTAATGCTGGATATAATGATGAAATCATAATTTTATCAAAGAAAGTTAAAAATAAAAACAACACTTTCAGAAATTCACATCTATCACTGTCTTCAAGGAGACAATTGAGTGCTACGATTACATGCAATAGTAGATTCATAGCTTACATCATAATTTATCATAATTTAATTTAAAAACAATTCATATTAATTATTTTGTTTATCTTCCGATTTATAAATTGTTATTTTTGTTTAAATGCCGTTATTTTATAATAAGTGTTACCCGACACCAAGCATCTCAGGTTTGAAGCGCAACACTGATCAATAAGTGTTACCCGACACCAAGCATCTCAGGTTTGAAGCGCAACACTGATCAATAAGTGTTACCCGACACCAAGCATCTCAGGTTTGAAGCGCAACACTGATCAATAAGTGTTACCCGACACCAAGCATCTCAGGTTTGAAGCGCAACACTGATCAATAAGTGTTACCCGACACCAAGCATCTCAGGTTTGAAGCGCAACACTGATCAATAAGTGTTACCCGACACCAAGCATCTCAGGTTTGAAGCGCAACACTGATCAATAAGTGTTACCCGACACCAAGCATCTCAGGTTTGAAGCGCAACACTGATCAATAAGTGTTACCCGACACCAAGCATCTCAGGTTTGAAGCGCAACACTGATCAATAAGTGTTACCCGACACCAAGCATCTCAGGTTTGAAGCGCAACACTGATCAATAAGTGTTACCCGACACCAAGCATCTCAGGTTTGAAGCGCAACACTGATCAATAAGTGTTACCCGACACCAAGCATCTCAGGTTTGAAGCGCAACACTGATCAATAAGTGTTACCCGACACCAAGCATCTCAGGTTTGAAGCGCAACACTGATCAATAAGTAATTTCTTCGGCTCGAACCTTTTCAGGTTTTCCATTCGGTATCGTTTAATTGAGCCAAAACCAACGTTGGCGGTTTTATTTGTACTTTAAGATAGAAATTTTGTTTGTGTTGTGTAGGCCTAATAAACAGTCGTTCATGTCGCTTGAAGTAGTTCAAAACTGATAATTTGATTTATTGTAAAAATGTTGCCTATGACAAACCGGGTTGAACATGTTTTATTAAAAACTATCTATTAGCGAATTGTAGATGTAGAACAGTGGAGCGGTCATCATGGTAAGACCCAGATCCGAGGCGATCTTACCTTCTAGCTTACTTTATATATATATATATATATATATATATATATATATATATATATATATATGTGTGTGTGTGTGTGTGTGTGTGTGTGTGTGTGTGTGTGTGTGTGTGTGTGTGTGTGTGTGTGTGTGTGTGTGTGTGTGTGTGTGTGTGTGTGTGTGTGTGTGTGTGTGTTTTAATAAATACATATTTAAAAAAATTGAAAATATGATTTTACTCGTTCAGAACTCGTTAATTAAAATTCTTAATTTTTATAATATGTTGAAATTAAGAAATGTATTTTGACAGCGGTCAGGGTTCAATTTTAATGGCAATTTGAAAGTTTTAAATGATAACACGTTCAGATTGTAATAGATATTATCAGAGTTTTAAAAAAAACGTTAAGTAAAAAAATCCTTTTGGAAAATCGCTTTAATCACGTCAGCGAGACTGCTGTTTCCCACAATTATTTACTTAGTATTCTCCAATGCGTACGTGCAGATTGCATCACACAAGGAATATAAGCACTTATCCATTCTTACTTCCACGAGTGTCTCCACACACCCAATCTCCACCACCATTGCTTTGTTAACGAGGTCATGCACCTCAGCACCCACCTCAATATTGCCAATAACACATTCATGCTTTGCTTTCTTCCAAACTTTAAATACACTCTTACGCTAATAATCTAATATTCAATTTTAAACTTCATTCATTCATTCAATTTTTGTTTTCATTCAAATTTTGTTTTAATCACACCGTTATGGAAGAGAATTAAAATTTTACAACTGTGTTAAAATCTGCATTAAGTAGTACTTTAACGTCTCAAACAACTTTCAAAATTCAATGAAAAAATTTACTATAAATCTACACAAACCTTCTTACAATTGTTTTCTATTTTTTGCGTTGTATTTAAAAATCGGTTATTAGATTTTGAAACTGAAAAAAAATTATAGTTTGAAATAAATAAAAAAATTACAGCGTTATCAAATTTTATATATTTACTTTATGTTTATTAATTTTACTCTTGATTCGTAAATATTTATATTTTCTATGTATTTATAGCAAGATTTTAGTTTTAAAGCTTCTCAAATTTGAACAAATATGATTAAGAGATTTGGAAGAGATATGCCATTTTTAGTTTTAAAGTAAATATTTCTTAAAGCTCGGTACACAATTGTTTGGTGGTAAGGTAAAGTCTTTGAAAACGCCACGAAGGTACTACGGAATAGGACGAAGTACGAATACAGAAAACATAGAGAGTCCGACAGTCATTTCAGGCAATAAATATATTTACGGAATAATCACCTAGTTCCACTGCGTACAAAAATATATTGTTAATTTAACATGTTTTATTAAAATATTGCAGGCCGACTAAAAATGTTTCAATGTACGTGTGTGTGTGTGTGTGTGTGTGTGTGTGTGTGTGTGTGTGTGTGTGTGTGTGTGTGTGTGTGTGTGTGTGTGTGTGTGTGTGTGTGTGTGTGTGTGTGTGTGTGTGTGTGTGTGTGTGTGTGTGTGTGTGTGTCTGTGTAAGTGTGTCTGTGTGTATGTGTGTTTTTTTGCTAAGTCAAAAAAAGTTAGAAAAAATCTTTTATATACTACCTGGGGTAGGGTATGCACTACCCCAGAGTGTGGGATTCAAATCAAGTTCAAACTCAAGCTCAAAGGCAATTTAAGATATATTGTTACCTACTAAAAAACCACCAAAAGCATTCCTCTTCTGTAAACCCCCCCTACGGAACCGCCGCCAGGCATTACCTTATGGGAAGGTGGATTGGCTGTCCGCCTACTCTTCTTACAGCGTTTGCTCTCCTTTCTCGATCCTCAGCCCTCAACCTCTTCATGACTACTGCAACGAATCCCGCAATGGCCCTCCAGTTGGCTTTTGAAGCCAACATTGTCGCAAACAGTCTTTCTGGTGTAATGCTGCCTAACAGATATGTTTGCTGCTTCATCCTTTCCTCGTCGAATCTCCGACACCGAAAAAAAACACATGCTCCGCATCTTCCTCCACTGCTGGAAGACAGAGGGACAAGCCGAGTCTGTTTCCAGCCTGAAACGGATCAAGTAAGCTCGGAAGCAACCGTGCCCATTAAGAATCAGTGTGAGATAGAAATCCACCTCTCTATTATCCCTGTTGCACCAATCCTGGATGTTACCTATGAGTTGGTATGTCCTTCGTCCATTTGTTGATTCGTCCCACTGTCGCTGCCATATCTCCAGGGTCCTATATCGCTCCTCTGCAATTGCCATTGTATGACTATACTGCGGCTCAGTACTTCACCTGCGCCAGTAGAGCCTCGCTCTTTTATCAGCCATCTGCTCCATTGGGGGTTCGCCCGCCACTACGCATGTAGCGTCGTAGGAAACTGTTCGGTAACCACTTACGACACGCAGCAACGCACGGCGGTGCACCGCATTAACCTTGCTCGCCTAGCTGGCGACCGTCATAATCTGGTTCCAAATCGGCGATCCGTAAAGGAGCACTGAGCTTACTACCCCAGCCAGGAGTCGGCGGCGTGCCTGTCTTGGACCTCCCAGATTCGGCATTAGCCTGGAAAGAGCTCCTGCCACGTTCGCCACCTTTTCACTAACTGTCTTGAGATGTTCTCTGAAACAGAGTCTCGCATCAACCCACACACCAAGGTATCGAAGGGCTGGGATGGAACTTATCTGCATATCTTCAACTGTAAGAGTTACTGTTACCCTCTTTTCCCTGCTGGTCACAAGCACGACCTCCGTCTTATGATTGACGAGGTGCAGACCCATAGATGTCAACCATCTCCGGATCGAGTGGTTGTGTCAAACCATAGATGTCAACCTTCCGGTGTGTGTGTGTGTGTGTGTGTGTGTGTGTGTGTGTGTGTGTGTTAGAACGCTCATATTTGCAATTTTCATATGATTGATTTAATCTTTGCACACAAATTGACTGTCATAATAGCTTGGTCAAGTTTCAAAATAGCTTCCATTGGTTTTTGAAAATTCTTTATCTTATAGACTTTTTTTCAGAATCTAATGCCACCTTCGTATTCAGCGTTAAACACTGCATGAGCTAGAATTTTGAATTTTCAAAATACTTTAAAATTAAGACATTTTTTGGTGGTTGGAATTGATTTTTTTATTTTCGATGTTACGTGAAAGTTTATGCAGCTGATTTACTAAGTAAATACGTAATTGAATTTACTTGCAGATTATGCAGTAAAATGAACCAAATATTGTTATGTATTACTAAACAACAGGGTACTTCTATCTTATAAAAAGTAAGTACAAAATCTGAAGAAGAAGCTAAACTATACAACCAAATTCCAAACTATTTTTATAGGTTATGTCTGTATATTTACATTTGTTCCATACCATATCTATATATTTACATTTGTTCCATACCATATCTATATATTTACATTTGTCCCATACCATTTCCATAATTCAATATTATTTTTAACTTATTTTTGTAATCTTTATTATGGTTGCAGTGCTTTAAATACAAAGTATTAGAATTAAGCAATGAGAAATTATCTGTTCCAATAAGACAAAAACATTTGATAAAATAAACAATGCTTTCCAAATTTCGAACAATATTTATAAGTTAAAAGAGTTTCAATACAAAAATGCTTATATTAAGATTCATAAAAGCATACTTTATTTAATATCGAATAAAAGTATGAAATAACCATATTTTGTTCAATAACGCTAATAAAATTTAATTAATTTGAAAAAAAAGTTTACAAAAACGAGCAATAACCTTGACAGTCTGTGTCCAAATGGAATTATTTACTCCACTGAAGTGAAAACCGTTCAGTTTTCCAATTTCCTTTATGTAGTCTTCAAAGGTTTTATTGATTTACTATTCCGTTTTTTTATAGAACAAAGAAGTGATTGAATAAGCCTATGAAAGACTGTAAGGCATTTAAAAGTTATTATATTTTGTGACAAGCGCGGGCAAAACCTTTGTGTACAGTTATGATTGCAATTTGTTTTCCAAAATTGAATTTAATTTGTATTAATTTTATAAAATATATTGTAAATATGTAATTATAGTAAATTATCGTTTCCATTTTTTTGAAGAAAAATTACTTTTTATACAATCAAGGTCTTAAGCCGGTGTGGAGCTATGGATCGGAAAATTGGGGATATGACGCGAAATCTAATGTAAAGATCATTTAAATTATTCAAAACAAAATACTTCGACTAACAAGAAATGCGCCGTGGTGCATATGCAATGAAAATATTCACAGAGACCTTAAGAGTGAACGCTATTGTTCATGAAATCAAGGCAGCAGCAACGAAGCATGAAAAACGAAACAATTCCATACTAATGCTACACGTACAACTAAACCCTTCGATTCGGTGCAGCACGTCAAGCTTCTTGGCTATAGCTGACAATTAGAGCCATTCGGTGGAATGAACATCTGACATTCAGTGATCAGTTTTAAGTTACAGGTAATGGAAGGTAGTAGTACTTATCAGTACTTGGTTGTAATTTTAAACAAAATTTAACAAAAACACAATAAACGCATAAAAGTGAATTTACAGGATCTGTTTTTTTACATTACAGATTTCAGAAAAATTAAAATATCCGCAGATTTCCTTCAAAAAATGTCCTGTTAACGTTGCAATTATAGCCTAGGTACAGGAGCCCTAGGTTAAGTTTCGTATATCTATTTGTTGTACGTATGTGTGTGTAATTCGTATGAAACAAAAATAACTAAGGAAATCAAACTACAATTTGCGCTATTCAAAAATCTTAAAATACTGATTACTTGACTTTCTTGTATTTATTTTCACAACGTTACCATCAAAATAGTCATTGAGGTTTAAATTAGCGTTTAAAAAATTTTATAAATTTTAAAGCAGTTACAGCTATCTTTTAGTAAAATACAACATTTTTCAGAATATTCTTTTTTTTTATAATGTTGTTAAATTTCGTTATTCCATTTTATTACGTTGAAGTTACAGCTGCTTGAGACGATTTTACACTATCGATTTTCAATCCAGAATCGAATAATATATTTAATTAAAATATATTTTATCAATCGGCAACAACAGGGATTACCAATCATAATATCATTTACCTTTATACAATTAACGGGAAGATATGTAAATGTATGTAAACAAAATGTAACAGTTTCAAAATAATATAAGTATAGTTAGCAGTGCATGTTTTATTATTTACAAAACGAGAGTTTAACCTGCAGAAAGTTGGCGTCAACTCGCGGAAATAAAACTGTTGTATGTACTGCATTCTAATGAACTTAATGATCCCTCTCGGTTAATGAATACGTGATTACGTAATGACCTGAACAAATGCAATAGCAATGAATATAAACTGAGTACAAATAGAGCTACAATTATGAAAAGTGTGCTCGATATTATAGTGCTAAAGTCAAGTGATTGTTGGGACTAACTGTCGCTACGAACGCTACAAGTTGTATTTACATGGGAAGGAGAGGTTTAAGAAAATAGATAGTACTATTATTATCTTTTTATATGTAGTTGAACAATCTACTGCAATATTCCACCAGTAGCGAGAGCTCGCAAAGCTCTCATAAAGGTAATTATTCTAGTAAGTTTATATTCAGTGAAGTGACTATAAAAGTTACACTGAAACTTTGAAAGCCAATGGGACAAACCTTTGAGGGAAACATGGTAGTCTAAATGCATCAAGGCCTATTTGGGAATAATTATTCTTGCCTTTAAAAACGATAAGCAAAAGAACAGCGAGAATAACATATTAGATTTCATAATTTTCTTTTATATATCGAAAATCGAAAATTTCTTTGATAATCGATTATCAATAATATACAAATTGAGAATAATCTAAGATTATCCAGTATTTGTTATGATTCAATCATTTAGTTTCGATTGCTTTTGAAAGTAGCGGTAGTATTACAGGCACACGATGCGATAGTTTCAGCTGAGCGGTATTTTGTAGTCGTTAGTAGTATTAAACTAAAACTTGCGTCAGTCGATTTGTCTTTTAATGAGTTTGAAACCGCAACCAACACTTTTCCAGTTAAACAAAACACAGCGTCCCAAATGTTTTTAAAGAAGCAATTTATTCAGTATCCATGACGACGTTACAATTATCTCATTGTTATTACTAAGAAATTTCGTAATAACGTTTTAAAGTTTAAATTAAATTTACATTTTAAAAAAATTGATGTATGACCGTCGGGTAATTCATTTTCTTGTTTTCAAACGAATTGAAAAACTCGAAATTGTAACTTATATTAATTACAATTTCGATAGTTACGATAGTGAAAACAGATTTTTTTAAATTCAGAAACAAAAAGACATGCACTTTTCAAGGATTTAAAACTGACGACATGTAGAAAAAATTGAATGTGTTTTCTTGCGTTAAGAAGGTGTCAAATATTTTACCTAAATCGATTTTTGATCAAAACTTGAATCAAATCAATCCACAAATTTCGAAACTGTGTGCTTACACACACACACACACACACACACACACACACACACACACACACACACACACACACACACACACACACACACATATGTATAAAACTAACCCTCTAACTAATCTTGAGTTCAGGGTTAGTGCTCATTTCAAGGTCTCTGTTCTGGGTCTTCATTTACCCACCAATAGCTCATTTTTCAATGAAAACAAAATACTAAACGCATCATTTTTTACGTGAATATTAAAAACAAGTGTATTACACAAAATGCCAAGCTAACAGAAACGCTGAAGATAGATTCAAATTTATGTGATAAACAATAAATTACAGCTGCAGCTGACAGCAATTGAATAACAATGCTTTGTGTATCCGATTTTGGCAGTCTCGCAGTTTGCCTGGCGATGACTGGTAAGATATATACAACCGAACGTACTGTCTGTATCGTACAACAATACAATACTGCAGGTTGGGATCAGGGCTTGTAATATCACTAACCGCTTAGTTCTGTTAACTAGCTGTTTAAAGTTAGATACATTTTGTTAGTTAATTTCAATTGGAAAATTAGCTTTCGGAGTGGATATTATGGGAAAGCCCTATTTATGGTTTTAAGATCTATTTTTACTTCACGTTTGTGTGTGTGTGTGTGTGTGTGTGTGTGTGTGTGTGTGTGTGTGTGTGTGTGTGTGTGTGTGTGTGTGTGTGTGTGCGTATGCGTGCGTGTGTGCGTATGCGTGCGTGTGTGCGTATGCGTGAGTGTGTGTGTGTGTATGTGTATGTATGTATGTATGTATGTATGTATGTATGTATGTATGTGTATGTATGTATGTATGTATGTATGTATGTATGTATGTGCATGTATTATAGTCCGATGTATTTAAGACGTATGTATGTACAAAAATCTAATTTAGTTATTGGTATGTATGTATGTTGTATGTATTATTTACCGTGTGTATGTATTAATGTAGTATTAATATGTATTAATTTTCAAAATTAGCAATGTAATTGTAAATGTATGTATGTATGTATCAACGTTTGTGTGTGTGTGTGTGTGTGTGTGTGTGTGTGTGTGTGTGTGTGTGTGTGTGTGTGTGTGTGTGTGTGTGTATCACACACACACTCTAGCACAAAAATCTAATTTAGTTATTGGTTTGACATGTTCGTTATACAGGAAAATTAGTTAATATCTTGTTTCAAAATTAGCAATAATTGAAATTTTCAAAGTCAACGTTTAAAGGAATGTGTGTTATCACTCTTGTGCTCCAATTTCAGTTCGACTTCGTGATAAATTACCATAATAAAATTTAAAAAAATCATTGTCAATAGGTTGTTTATATTGTTGCTCAGAAAAATCCGTTTAGTCGGTTATGACAAAATATACTCTTTTTATCTTCAACTCTTTTTGAAAATCTAATGTTAGCAATAGAGTATATATATATCGGTGTGAGCATGAGTGGCTTTATATGATCTAAGCCCGAACTGCGCCACTGTCATAGACCAGAAGAACCAATGCTCTAAGCAACTCACCAATTAACCACCATCTTGTTTATACCAGTAGTGTTGAAATTTAGGATCACGAGCTGCACTGGACGCTTGGGTAGTGGCATAATTAGTTTTGTTACCACAGTAGTCTTTCCCTAAAATACGTGGAGTTCCCCTGAAATTTGTATTGTTCCTGGACAATTTTAGGAGATTAATATTGTTATAATTTCGTGTATCGGGGTTAGTGTGTTTGTTATAGTTGTTGCGTTAATACAAGCTGGCTTTCTGAATTATGTGTAATGCCTGTCTTGAAAGGAATCAAGATTAAAGGATATACGGCCGCGGTTTATTAGAAAGCAATGTGGAGCGGGTGTTTCAATATATAAGGCTAATTAGGCGCAATGTCCATATGAGCTTAAAATGTCTGAAACCACCCCCGTAACCAAACTGCGCTTCAGTCCAAACATTAGTACCTATAAAGTCGGGTAACGCATGCGCATAGAATAATATATATATTTAGTGACTTTTTTTGATTAATACACACACACACACATATATATATATATATATATATATATATATATATATATATATATATATATTTCTGTTATTTTGAAAGTTCAAATTGTGTTGAATATCTTTGTGTTTGGATAAAACTAATCAATATACTCATGATATTACTAAAAGGGAATCTAAACGTATTTCTGATTGTATTTTTGAATATAATTTCAGATGTTTTGCATTTATCTTTTGGGCTGAAAATTGTAAAAATATGTTTAACACAGATCTTTACATTATTGCTTTTTGGGGTGTAATTTTATTTTTTTCAGTCACAAATATACTCGCTAAAATCGGGAAAGTCCATTATTTATTTATTTTAATAAATCTGTCGACGTTATTTATTTGTGTTCTCACAAAACGTTTATTGTGTAGAGTTATTTCTAATTGAAAATTCTGACGCCGTCGAACTGCAGTAATGATTAACTGAAGCACTGAATCTTGTCCAAAAAAGGTAGCTTATCAAATTTTGAGTGATTACTAAATAAAAAGCTGCATACGTATTAACACTGATGTCACAATACAAATGACGACAACGAGTCTGGAAAAAGAATGCAATGTCTCCATTACAATATTATTCTACAAATATAAATGATTTAAATGTTATTTAATGTTAATAAATTAATAATGTAATGTTACTTAAATAAATAATTTTTGTTATAAGGAAATGTTGTTTTGCTTCCTACATTCTTTCTTTTGTTTTTATTTAAATTATTCATTTGGAGAAATTAATTGGAAAAGTGGATCCAGAACAATAAAAAGTATTTGTAAACACATTATATATATATATATATATATATATATATATATATATATATATATATATATATATATATATATATATATATATATATATATATATATATATATATATATATATATATATATATAATATAAATCATACGGTACATTATATTCCGGTACGTCCACTAGTCCTTCGGTCTTAGTTACTCATAAAGCTTTCACTGTGTGTAGTGCTGTTTCCACTTGGAATAATTCCGACACCATAGTACTGCCGTAATATGATTAATTGAAGCACTGAAGCTTGCCCAAAGAAAGTACGAGCTTACCAAATTATGACCGACGACGTAATAATTCACGACGTACGTACTAACATTGACGTCACAAAAACAAACGATGACAACGAGCCTTAAAAACACGTGCATCTAACTGGACACGACGAAGTGTTAAGTGCGTGTAACGTATGCGTCAAATGGGCAGAAGAAAACGTATTTGCAGTCCTCGAACATTTTGGTCGTTTGAAAAACTGAAAGGAATAGCAATTGAAAGTTCATTTACATTTACAAAGGAGAAAGCTATAAAAAAATATTTTCTATATACAAGTTAATGTTATTGTTTTATTGATAATACGTACTGTATATTGTACATTTACAAGTTTTATTGTTTTTTTTCAGATAATATACGAGCTTTTTTAAATTGTTTTGATGTTCTGTCAATAACTATTCCATTTAAAACTCAGTTATTAAAAATGAAATATTTTGTATTGTATTTTAAGTAGTTGTTCTCAACTTACTTATTAATTTAATATTACTTTTCTACCTTTTAACTAATCTGTTCTTTTCGGCAATCCGTTAATAAAGACGTTTGATATAAGCCGGATTACCGAGAGTCTACTGTATTTTGGGATGCTCAGAAATGATTCAAATTTAAATCGGTGATACGTTAATAAAGACGTTTGATATAAGCCGGATTACCGAGAGTCTACTGTATTTTGGGATGCTCAGAAATGATTCAAATTTAAATCGGTGATACGTTAATAAAGACGTTTGATATAAGCCGGATTACCGAGAGTCTACTGTATTTTGGGATGCTCAGAAATGATTCAAATTTAAATCGGTGATACGTTAATAAAGACGTTTGATATAAGCCGGATTACCGAGAGTCTACTGTATTTTGGGATGCTCAGAAATGATTCAAATTTAAATCGGTGATACGTTAATAAAGACGTTTGATATAAGCCGGATTACCGAGAGTCTACTGTATTTTGGGATGCTCAGAAATGATTCAAATTTAAATCGGTGATACGTTAATAAAGACGTTTGATATAAGCCGGATTACCGAGAGTCTACTGTATTTGGGATGCTCAGAAATGATTCAAATTTAAATCGGTGATACGTTAATAAAGACGTTTGATATAAGCCGGATTACCGAGAGTCTACTGTATTTTGGGATGCTCAGAAATGATTCAAATTTAAATCGGTGATACGTTAATAAAGACGTTTGATATAAGCCGGATTACCGAGAGTCTACTGTATTTTGGGATGCTCAGAAATGATTCAAATTTAAATCGGTGATACGTTAATAAAGACGTTTGATATAAGCCGGATTACCGAGAGTCTACTGTATTTTGGGATGCTCAGAAATGATTCAAATTTAAATCGGTGATACGTTAATAAAGACGTTTGATATAAGCCGGATTACCGAGAGCCTACTGTATTTTGGGATGCTCAGAAATGATTCAAATTTAAATCGGTGATACGTTAATAAAGACGTTTGATATAAGCCGGATTACCGAGAGCCTACTGTATTTTGGGATGCTCAGAAATGATTCAAATTTAAATCGGTGATACGTTAATAAAGACGTTTGATATAAGCCGGATTACCGAGAGTCTACTGTATTTTGGGATGCTCAGAAATGATTCAAATTTAAATCGGTGATACGTTAATAAAGACGTTTGATATAAGCCGGATTACCGAGAGTCTACTGTATTTTGGGATGCTCAGAAATGATTCAAATTTAAATCGGTGATACGTTAATAAAGACGTTTGATATAAGCCGGATTACCGAGCCTACTGTATTTTGGGATGCTCAGAAATGATTCAAATTTAAATCGGTGATACGTTAATAAAGACGTTTGATATAAGCCGGATTACCGAGAGCCTACTGTATTTTGGGATGCTCAGAAATGATTCAAATTTAAATCGGTGATACGTTAATAAAGACGTTTGATATAAGCCGGATTACCGAGAGTCTACTGTATTTTGGGATGCTCAGAAATGATTCAAATTTAAATCGGTGATACGTTAATAAAGACGTTTGATATAAGCCGGATTATCGAGAGTCTACTGTATTTTGGGATGCTCAGAAATGATTCAAATTTAAATCGGTGATACGTTAATAAAGACGTTTGATATAAGCCGGATTACCGAGAGTCTACTGTATTTTGGGATGCTCAGAAATGATTCAAATTTAAATCGGTGATACGTTAATAAAGACGTTTGATATAAGCCGGATTACCGAGAGTCTACTGTATTTTGGAATGCTCAGAAATGATTCAAATTTAAATCGGTGATACGTTAATAAAGACGTTTGATATAAGCCGGATTATCGAGAGTCTACTGTATTTTGGGATGCTCAGAAATGATTCAAATTTAAATCGGTGATACGTTAATAAAGACGTTTGATATAAGCCGGATTACCGAGAGTCTACTGTATTTTGGGATGCTCAGAAATGATTCAAATTTAAATCGGTGATACGTTAATAAAGACGTTTGATATAAGCCGGATTACCGAGAGTCTACTGTATTTTGGAATGCTCAGAAATGATTCAAATTTAAATCGGTGATACGTTAAATGTAAAAGGTCTGAATATTGTCCTGATGGCCGTTTTAATTTCTCATTGTCCAATGCAAACCAGATAAAAATTTAGTTAAAGTTACAAAGTATGCTTAAGCTGGTTACACAAAATAACTGGCGGCAGCAGTGTCAAGCGTTCAAGCGAAACTTGTTATCGAACTCGCCCTAGCAGAAATGAAATTCAATTTACACGTCTAAGTGTTTCAGTGGAAATGTATATATCTTCCATCTCCGTCTCACTTCCACCCTTGGCTGCCCTATTTTATTTCAAACATTTTATAAAACTGCATTCGCTTATAACATGACGTTTATTAATAGCCAGCCATGTTACTTGAAACGATAATATTGAAATAATAATACTGAAAAACTATTATTGATACAAGATTTACTGGTAAATGTTTATTGATACATGGTTTACTGATAATTTTTTATAAACGTATTATATTTTCTATTTAATAAATTGTGAAAAATATAATTCCTTGAATTTTGCAAAATCTAAACGAAAATGTATCCTAACAACACCTCAAAAAGTGTTCCAGAAACAAATTTCTGTGCGCGATACATGGCACCATTGTGGTTGTTTCAATTACTCACGCTAACGATACGTGGTATCGTTGTAGTTGTTTCAATTACTCACGCTAACGATACATGGTACCATTTTGGTTGTTTCAATTATTCACGCTAACGATACATGGTACCATTGTGGTTGTTTGAATTACTTACGCTAACGATACATGGTACCATTGTGGTTGTTTCAATAACTCACGCTAACGATACATGGTACCTTTGTCGTTGTTTCAATTACTCACGCTAACGAAACATGGTACCTTTGTGGTTGTTTCAATTACTCACGCAAACGATACGTGGTACCTTTGTGGTTGTTTCAATTACTCACGCTAACGATACATGGTACCATTGTGGTTGTTTCAATAACTCACGCTAACGATACATGGTACCTTTGTGGTTGTTTCAATTGCTCACGCTAACGATACATGGTATCATTGTGGTTGTTTCAATTACTCACGCTAACGATACAAGGTACCATTTTGGTTGTTTCAATTATTCACGCTAACGATACATGGTACCATTGTGGTTGTTTGAATTACTCACGCTAACGATACATGGTACCATTGTGGTTGTTTCAATAACTCACGCTAACGATACATGGTACCTTTGTGGTTGTTTCAATTACTCACGCTAACGATACATGGTATCATTGTGGTTGTTTCAATTACTCACGCTAATGATACATGGTACCATTGTGGTTGTTTCAATTACTCACGCTAAAACACGCTTACGAATTTATTGATTCGTAACTTTATTTATAACTGGTTTTTAGTCGTTAAAAAACAGCATTGTTTTATATCAACAAATATTGACATAATAAGGATTATGACCTATTTTTTTAAGTCTAGTAGTCTCTTACTTCACCTCTTAAAGCAAAAGTAAAGTAAAGTAAAGAATAAAGTAAAGGGTTGTCTTTACTCACCTCATAAAGGTTACCTTGGTTTCGAAACTTCACTGTTTCATCTTCAGACCGGACTGTAACGACATACGAGTCTGGCCAAACAAAATCTTGTCGTTGTGCGTTTTAGTAAGAGTCGCGTAATTGTGTTTAGTGTTGCACGCTTTCAATGTTTTGTTACTTTGCGACTGCCTCGGCAGAGGGATTTCACCATTTGTACTACGGTCTGAAGATGAAGCAGTGAAGTTTCGAAACCGCGGTAGCTTTTATGCTGAGAGTTAAAAAACCACCTGACGGAAGAAAATAGGTCGTAATACTAATTCTTCAAAATGCTGTCCGGTGGCTAGGATGCAGTAATGAAATATTCACACTTTAATTGTTTAAAAGTAATTTAATTGTTTTCATTTTTATAGTTTTAGGACAAAAGAATGTTTAGTGTAGGATAACCAAAAATTCGTGTCAAAACATAGACCCGATTTTTTAAGAAAATCTGTCACATTTTGGACCAAATCTCTACTAAATATTTATAGTTTTAATCAGTGTACAGGCTTGAAATTAGAAAACAAGGTCACGGCAAACCACACACACACACACACACACACACACACACACACACACACACACACACACACACACACACACACACACACACACACACACACACACACACACACACACACACACACACACACACACACACACAAGCGCACGCTAGCAAAACAAATATTTTGTGTGAAATAAATTATGTAATTTCTCCAATACGTAGTTGAATAAAAAACGGTTTTAAACATACCATACTGTTTTACTTTTTCATTAATAAGAAATGTAATATATAAACTTACATATTACCGTGTATTAGACTATACATTTTCCCAGTCGTGTGTGTTAATAGGCAGTAATCAGGTTTAAGCATCTAGTTGAGAAGAACTTAGATTACTGCGACCAGTCTTTGTGTTTCCAATTTGCCGCCATTTGTAGTCCTCGGAATTGCCAATCGTCTCACGTGATATTCTGTCAAGCAGTGCTGTAATATAGTCTCGGTCTCTGTACTACAGGGAATACATTACGTGCATGAGCTGGGATACATTGTAGGGAAGA
Source organism: Callitettix versicolor (assembly GCA_022606455.1). NCBI lineage: Eukaryota > Metazoa > Arthropoda > Insecta > Hemiptera > Cercopidae > Callitettix > Callitettix versicolor. The sequence continues at coordinate 13,824,460 of CM040188.1, read as the reverse complement.
CGGATATGCAACGCAAGCGTTTGTGCATCCTAGAGAAACGCGAATTGTTATTTTTAACGATTCGATAGGTTTTCTGCGTTTTGTTATACGTTTATTATTCTTCTTCTTTTACAGCACTGAGAATATTTTAAACAATCCAACATTTTTTATGTTTATTCTGTGAATACGTTTTTTTTTAATTTTAAAAATATTTCAGTTTAGATGTTACGTGAAATAATTTTGAGCGTATGATGAATTTGATTTTGAATTGAAAATTGTTATTTTTAACGATTCGATAATTTTTCTGCGTTTTACATGTTTTCATTTTTGTTCTTTTATAAAATGTGTAATATTTTTAACAAGCAATGATTTTTTATGTTGATTTTGTGAATCCGTTTTGAAAAAAAAAATGTTTTTTTAGATTTTACATGAAATAGTTTTAAACGTATGACGAATTTCAATTTTATAGGCCATTAAAAATGTAAAATAATTGAAATAAAATAAAAATATTATGTTATAGAATCGAAGGTGAAACCAGATATTCAGTTGTTCTAATATTTCAGTTGTCTTCTTATGCCATTTTTATAGATTATCGAAACGCGCATTCAGGTTTAGAATCACAGAGCTGAAGTGCTGTTCAGAATAATGGTTCACGCCATCCTACTTTAACAAGACACCCCCGACCTTACCCACCCCCTTGACCCGGAATGCTTTTCCAAATTCCACTTCTGCGGATCGGAAACTCTCACCTCAATTACCTAAAACAGTAACATTCTTCGGTTACAAGTTTCTATTGAGGTCAGATTCCCACTTAGACATAACTTTAATTAAAGTTTATTTTGTTGTACGAAAACAAAACGAAAATGTGTTATACACTTGTAACGAATAAACGTGTATAACAAAACAATTTCGCTTCAGAAATAATTGATTATGTTTATTATTTTTATTTAAATTTTCATCTTGTTTTAATCATCTGAATCGCTAATTATTCGGATCAATGGAAGTAATAAATTATAGGACGCATCTGTCTCCCTGACATGATAGATGTTAATTTCCAAAGTTCTTTTATAATCCTATTTTTTTAAAAAGAATCTGATAAAATGTAATGGAACACCGCAATTTTTGAACATTTAAACGGGTTTTGCTTGATAACAGAATTCTTAAACTATTTCTAATATCACTTTTTCTGAAAACATATTCGTCTCCAAAAGTTAAGTTATATATATATATATATATATATATATATATATATATATATATATATATATATATATATATATATATATATATATATATATATATATATATATATATATGTATGTATGTATTAACGACCACCAAAAAGTAATCCAGAGATCTGGATCGGTGCTCATATCAAAGTCTCGACTTTTTCTACCACGATAATCGCTTAATAGCTCATTTTCCAGTAAAAATTTACTGATTTTTGAGATTAAATGAAAAATAGGACATAGTGGTTCTAATTTCGCCTCAAATAGAGATAATAAATCAAATTGTTGCTGTAAAATATAACACACAAAAAACTGTAGTAATTCCTCAGTGTGGTGAATACTGATCAACAAATTCAGATAAATTGATTTTGAGGAATTATACTAATTTTGCGGTTTGGTTTTATGATTTATTTTACGTTTTACGAGGGTGGTCTGAAAGTTTCCGACCTAACAAAGATACAAGACATTTTTTCAGAAATTTTTTTAATTTTTCAACATAGTCTCCTATTACCTCTACACAATTCTCCCAGCGATGCTCCCATCTCTGTAACCCGTCCAAATAGTACTCGGCATTTTTTTCTGCAAAATAATTGTTCACGAAGGTGATTGCCTCTTCATTTGACGGAAATATCTGTCCTCCCGAGCGCAGTTATTAGATAAGGGAACAAAAAGAAGTCGCTTGGGGCTAGATCTGGTGAGTAAGGCGGATGGTCAAGCAGTTCAAACCGTAATTTCTTGGATTTTCGCCATGGCAACCGCTGAGGTGTGAGACGGTGCGTTGTCTTGGTGAAACAGGATTTTCTTTCTCTGCAAATGTGGCCGTTTTTCCGCATGTTCTGACTTCAGCTTGTCAAGTAATGATGCGTAGTATGCTCCTGTAATGGTTTTTCCTTTTTGAAGATAGTCGATTAAAATAACTCCATGACTATCCCAAAAAACAGTCGCCATCACTTTCCCAGCTGAAAAAACAGTTTTTGCTTTTTTTGGAGCCGGTTCCCCCTTTGCAGTCCACTGTTTGAACTGTATTTTTGTTTAGGGCGTATAATGGTGTATCCAAGTTTCATCTACAATAATTAATCGGCGCCAAAACTGGGATTTATTGCTCCTAAACTGCGCCAACAGAGCATTGGAAATGTTCATTCGAACACGTTTTTGGTCTAACATGAGCAAACGCGGCACCCAACGCACGGACAGCTTTCTCATGTCTAAATGTTGATTTAGTATGTGACAAACACGTTCTTTTGACATGTTCATAACGTCTGCTATCTCTCTCACTTTAATTCGGCGGTGATCTAGCATTTTGGTGAAATTTGGCGATGTTTTCGTCAGTAGTTGCAGTTTTTGGACGTCCCGAACGTTCATCGTCTCCCAAGCTCTTACGGCCACGTTTAAATTCAGCTACCAAAAATTTCACTGTGGTAAATGATGGTGCAGAGTCCCCATACACAGAATCCAACTCATCTTTGATTTGCATTGGCGTATTGCCTTTCAAAAACAAATATTTAATGACAGCTCGATACTCGATTTTGTCATTTTCATAAAAATACTCACATCAACTCACTCAAACGACTGTTACATAACAACTGCGCGTCCAAAATGGCTGAAACTTTGGTGAGTAACTGTCAACAGATGAACAACGAAATTCGAGTGCTGCCACCGACGAGTGCTGCTATCTTCATGTTGAGGTTGGAAACTTATCAGACCACTCTCGTAACAAGCCCACGTTTGCAATTTTAGTCTGATTTGAATTAAAACTTGATTTTAAAATTGTTTTTTTTTAGCTTCGACAAATACTTTAACGAGAAAAATGGAGGCCACTTCGAAACTTTAAAAAAATTCGTAGCATTTGTGAATAATAAAAATACATTTAATTGGTGTTCAGGGTTCAATGTTTGTTCGATATAATATAGAAGTATAAAATGTTATTATAGGGAAATTTTTAATCTGATTATGATGGTAAAATTGGAATTTCAATGGAAAAAAAGAATAATTTTGGAAAGTTGTTCGCACTAAGTCAGCGAGACAGTTGCGTGCCGCGGTTACTTTAAAAACGGTGTTACTTTCTACTTTAAGTAACGTGTAAAGTAAAAGCCTACATACGCGTATAATGCTCGGGTAACTTTACATCTGTTGCCCACTATACACGATATTTGGCCCACTATACCAAACGCTGTTATTACAAACTTATTCCAATATTTGAATAACAGTTTCATCATAGAAAAAGTCAAACAAAATACAAAGAAACATGTCTAGACTTGTAAAATTGAAACTGAAAACGCTTTCTCGACAAGTAAGTATAAATAAGTAAAGTAAATATAATGAACATTTCGCTTTCTTGAAATTAATCCCGGCGCAATAATCTGTACCGTGATGAAAGCAGTAACTTAATTTTAATCCAGCGAATAATATTTCTGCTTTTGCAATACCTGCTTCTCTGAGAAAACGAATTCCAATTTGCTTTTTCAATAACAATAAATTTAATCGTAGTAGTTATAATCATGACACGCAGCTGACTCGGTGATGTTATAGAAGCAAACTTGCAAAAGTACTTTGCTTGTCTTATTTTCTTTTTTAAACACTGATTTTACCACAATGAACAGCATTAAAATCTGGATATATTATCATTTTAAACGTCGAAATTACATTGAATCTAAGAAAACCAACAGTTTCTGTCGTCAAATTAAATTTCTTAATTTTCAAAAACAAATTTTAACTGAAATAAGTTGTAAATTTTTAGAGGTTTAAAATCGCACGAATATTACTGGTTAAGGAACGTGTTAAAACCATTAGAAAAATTTATTTTCGTGCCAAGTTTGAATAAAATTACTAAGATGAGAGTGCTAACACGGTACTACCGAGTCTGGGTGTTACTATGATGGCCGTTCCATTGGCTCATTTTCAGTTGAAATTCGTTAATCGTTTTTGCTAATGTGTTGATTTAATCAGTTTTTAGATACTGTAACAGATCTACCAATGTCACAGTAAGTCGACATTCTGTGCTTGAAAATTCATACCGTGAAATATAATTAACTCTTTATGGTATGTAAACAATTTGGACAAATGTCGTTTAGGGGTGAAAAACATGTTTATAATTAGGGGCACAGTGTGAGCGCTGGCTTTTACTTGAGGTAATGGACACGTACCGAAATATGTTCACGAGAGCATGTCGACTCAAATATATCTACTAAATTTCTAAAAATTAGGACAAGCTATTTTACATAAATTAGAAAACGGTTACAGGTGAAATAACATTTACGTATTTTAATCAAACTGTAACATACGGTAACAGTTTTATCTTAAAAAATCCTGCTTTTGCTTCATAAAACCGCTTTTTACCGATTCAGGTTCATTCTTCATCTTTCCGGTTTAAAACGGACTTCCGATTCCTATCTTTCATTTTCCTTTGTTGTCCCACAGATCCAATCCCTTAATCCCTTAATCCAATCCCTTCTCTCTCACTTCGTTATCAATTCCTTGTCTCCAATTAATTCTCAGTCTTCCTCTTTTTCCTGCGATCAAGCGGTTACCATTTTAGAATCTGTTTCGGACGTCCATCCAATTTTTTTTGTCTTAATCTGTTGTGTTGTTTGTCCGTGTGTGCTTTGTATCCATGATTTCACGGATTCTTAATTTTTTTATTTTCCTCCGTTTCGACCGACCTGCATTTCTTCGCCAGTAGTCCGTTTTTGTAGCTTGAAGACATTTTACTGTTTTTTGTTTCAATGGCCATACGTCACTTCCTTATGAGATTATACTTTTATATTTGTATTGTATATTCCATAATTATTTATTTTCGTGATTTCCAGATTTATTATGAGATTAAAATTCTGTTTTAAAATTTGTTACTCAATAATTCAATATTCATTCTATTATTACTGTACCAAATATTTGTCACACTTGTGTATGCAGAAAGAATACACGATTTTTCACTAGTGTACACAAAGTTTGTTCTCAATAGCCTAACTTTGAACATATCCTCAGCAACTAGAACAATCCAGATGCTTAGATTTATTTAAAATACGAAAAAATACAAATATGTTCAAGGCTGTTATTCAAGGAAAACTACACGTGATAGAGGAATCAAGAAAAACAGGTTACGCTTACTTTTGAAAAACCCAGTGTTATGACCTCGAGGTACTTGAATATTCCATTTCTATCATTTTGTCAGCAAGATCTGTTGACTTGAGTTTTGATGGATACGGTCTGTATTACATTCATATTGTGTTACGCTACTTCTACGAAAATTAAATACTTTTTCAATAAAGATTTCATGAAAACATTATACGGAACATATGCTATGTTTAAAAGAAATCTGTGGTATTATTTATTGAACACATTCAGTACTTGGTGAAACTCCATGATATCCAGGAATATTGAAACATAATGATTTCACAAAAATCCTTTATTAGTCCTACTTGAGGAATCTTCAAACATAGCGAAGTTAACACAAAGTGTGTTTTTATACTAATACAGTTGATTTAAAAACTGGAAGGGAGAAGGTAAAGAAAGGAAAGGTTAACACAGTAAGAAGGTCGTTGAGCAGCAGGTGGGAAAAACATCTAAACGATAGGTTTGAGTAGAGGAGAAGGGATGAAGTTAGTCTGTTCATTTAAATGATACTTCACTAAAAAATGATATTTGGTTTAAGCAATACAGCTTATGCTGGCTACTGAAGGGTTGTAATCTAAGTTTGTCGAAATCGTGAACCCAGAACTTTGTTGTCCAATTAATGTCAACGCCAGATGGCATATATTGTTTATGACTTGAATTCACCCTCAAGTACTTGACTGACGAGTATTGAGTAACATTCGTTTACAAACAAAATATATTTTCTTAATAAAGATTAGCACTTTATCAAACTGTATAAACAGCGGATGCTATCGCCTGCTTGTTTGTTTGCTTATCAGGTGGTTTTAAGTTTTGTTACTTACAAGTTAGGTTATTAAAACGCGGTAGTATGAACTGAGTAAGCTACTTATCCGAAAAATGTTCTTTATAATGTTAAAGAGAAGAGGAGGACCTTGGTTAACAATTTTGAAAATTTTCACGATTCGATATTAGTGTTAAATTTATTGTTTAACGTTTAAATACGTCTTCATTTAAATACAGTCATTATAATTTATGTATTGATATTTCAAAACATGAATACATTGATCAATACACCGGTGCAGAAATGCAACGAGAGCGTGATTTGTTTTTTAGTATTTCACTTTTGTTTCTTCTCTTTCTAATCTTAAAATAATGTGTTTATTAGTGAACTTCCACTCAAAAATGAGATATTAGGTCACCGATAATAGGATCGCCTCTAAATAGAGGATAGCCTCTAAATCAATTTTTGAGGGTGTCGTATGCATGTGTGATTGTGTGTGTGTGTGTGTGTGTGTGTGTGTGTGTGTGTGTGTGTGTGTGTGTGTGTGTGTGTGTGTGTGTGTGTATATATATATATATATATATATATATATATATATATATATATCGTCTTTGCTGATAGCTTCGACAAGTCCGTTAACCAACAAAATTCGTTAACAGTTTTGAAACGGCTGTCATTTGAAATTGTTAAATATGCATAAATGTTGTGTCTTACATTTTTTCGATAATGTAATTTCACCGTCGCAATAAGTGTTAAAAACTGCATTTTTTAAATATCCGTTGTTATTAAGATATTAAATTTGAAGGCGGTCAGGTTTCATTTAAGTATTTTCAATGTAAATTGAAAGTTTGAAAAGCTTAAAGATTTTATTGCTCATTACGATTGCTAAAATATTTCAAAAAACAAGGCAATGGAAATTATTTTTTAGACTTTTGCTTCTATCATTTCAGCTTAAGTGCTGTGTGCCGAGATGATTTTTCAACTTAACTTTTACACTATCTTAACAATTGTTTTATTTTTATTGACAAAATTTATAAGAGATAAATTTTCAATGAATTTAAGAAAAGCCAATGAACTTTTTAAATGGACGCGCGTGTCTGTCTGTCTGTCTATTGGTAACACATATCTTACTCGTAAATGATGTAACATATTGTTTTAAGATTTGTTGAAAATTGCTTTTGTATCGGAATGAATCCACCAAAAAGTATGCAAGTTGTCAAACGTTATTATATAGATAGTATTAGAAATAAAAATATTTTCTTATTTTTATTTACCTGGAGTTTGTTATCATTTCATATATAAGTGATAATATTTCCGAGTAAATGCAGTATCTGCAGGTAACAAATTGAAATAAGACAAACACACGTAACTCTGTTGAAGATTAAGCGTTGATGATCCATTTGTAATTTCGACATGTTGGATGACAAAATCTAGAATATTTTAAAAAAAACTAGTTTGGATTAAAACAAATACAGATTTTCTCGATTAATCGATTGCGAAAATGTTTTTTTTTATTATTTACGGACCTCAAGAAAACATGTTTTGAAACAGTCACGAGAAACTTTAGAATGTTGTTTTTATGCTGTTCAAATTTTTGCACTGTTGTTAAAAGAAGCAAAATTTATTCAGAATTCACTTAAAAACAAAAATAATAAGTTTTTTACGGTTAATGGTAATTTACAGGAACAAGAATTGAGGTGGCTTTGAATCCTCCAATTTAAAAAAAAATTCTGTTAGTAGTATTTCCTAAAAATCGATGATTGTAATATCAATCATTTTTAATTATACAAAATGCTTCGCATTTTTCAAAGCACTTTCGAAATATTTCGACAGGATAAATTAAATGCGAATGTGATCAAATGCGACGCAAGGAAGACGTTGTGGAAGAGAATACATAATCAATAAGTAATTTTCTCCGACTCAAAGCTACTCAGATGTTCCATTCGACAACGATTAATTAGGTTGGGTTAGATTATTAAAACGAAGCCGCTAGTTTGTTTTGTATTAGTGCACACTTCAGTTATTTTATCGGGAATATATCAATAACAGGTCGGTTTGTTTCCTCGGTCGCCTGATGACTACGCATTAGAAAACACTGTTTGTTTGATTGTACAAGAGATAATGAAAAGGAAGGACGCACAAAGGGTACATTGACAGAAAATCTCACATTACAGGAAAACTTTATTATCTGGATTCATTCAGTCATCAACAACGTCAGTTATTCCACATAATTGATCGTCCGGAACGTCAATTATCCGGATACGTTCAATCTTTGGGAACGTTAATAGTCCGGATTCATTCAAACGCCCCTAAAGTCCATTGTGCAGTTTATTTATCCAGATCGTCAATTTAAATCGCACGGGAAGTAAACTATGTATATTTTTTTAAAGTAATTAATTAATTTTTTTTTTTTTAACGTCCGACTATTGTGCACACTTGGACTTATGCAGGCGATGATATGATTTATGGCGTATGAAAATGCCAAGCCCTGGCCGGGAATCGAACCCGGGTCCTCGGGGTGAAAGTCCCGTACTGTATCAACTAGGCCACCAAGGCGGCTCTATGTGGACTCGAACAGCCATTTGGAACGTCAATTATCCTGACTTGATCAATGTTTGAACATCCCGAACGTGCGTTGAGAAGTTTACTCAATCGGATATTTATTTAAATCATCCGTAAAGTCAACCATGTAGATTAGTTCAATCGCTCGAAACGTGAGTTATCCGGAATTGTTCAGTTGTTAGGAAAGTCGGTTATCCGGATTCATTCAATCGTCCCGAAAACCCATTGTGCAGATTATTCGTTCGGATCATCAATTGAAATAGTCCGGAAAGTCAATTATTAGTACTTGTTCAGTCATCCGAAACTTCAATTATCCGGATTCATTAAATCATCCCAAATGTCCATTGTGCAGTTTTATCCTTCCGGAACAATAATTTAAATCATCCGGAAAGTTAACTGAGCGTATTCGTTCAATCGTCCGCAACGTCAGTTATTTTATATGCTGAAAAAAAATTAAAATTTTCGCTGTCATAATACAAGCGAATTTCTGACATTATTAGCAAAATTTCTTTAAAAAATAACCTGTTGGAACGGCCATTGCGTTATGAACTCAGATCCCGGACCTTGAAATAAACACATATTCTGACCTTTAGGTCATTTTTTGAGGTATATTTATATACATTTTTCAGATATACGTATACACCGACCGTGCCAAAAACTAACTTAGACGAATTTCTTTACCAACAATTTTGTTTTAACATTAAAAATTGTGGCCATTTCAAATTTGTAAAATTCATATTTTTTTAAAATCCTATTTTACTCGTACTAATGCTATTAGCTTTCAAATATACAAAAATTCATTTTAAATTTTCAAAATCTGTTGACATTAAGATCTGTTTTGATGGTAATCGTGACTTATTTTCTTATATTCAATGAAATGTTGAATGTTTACAATGCTCTTACATGCAGTCTTTAATACTGATTATAAAGGTGAAATCATAATTTCAGAAAGGGTAAAATAAAGAAAAATACTATTGAAAATTTACTTCTATCACGTCAGCGAGACATCTGCGTTCTGCGATTAAATTTTAGGTTTAACCGTAAAACATAGCACGAGAACTACTTAGTTAAATTGCTTGTTCTAAGTACGCGTGTTCAGTTTGTTCAGTTTTATAATTAACTGTTTTCCTAAACGCGTGTGTTGTTATTAAACAGTGTCCGACTTGTTTGCAAATTTTCTACTTCAAAAAATTACAACTTCGTTTTATTGCTCTTCAACTGAAATTTGTTCATATTGTGAAGTATTTTGATAACAAACATTGCAGTAAATATTTACCTAGAGTTTATGGAATTAAATTAAATTTAATTAACGTAGTGTAGTTGGTATAAACTACTAGGTATGACCTTCAACGTGAGTAATTTACAAAGTTATTTTATCCAGTGGATATGTACACAAGATGGAAGTTTGTATAAAGTTTATAGTACAAAATAAAATAAATAAGCAAGAGTACTGTAGTTTTAAAACCAGTTATGAAATTATCATCTCTTTGTGTCAAAACCATTTCTCTACATTAACTGGGTTTATTAATGTTGACGTTTTATTTTAAAAAATCTGTGTTTTTATTTTCACGTTTTAGTTTTATTATAATAGAATAGAAATTACCTTACACACACACATTATATATATATATATATGTGTGTGTGTTTGTGTGTGTGTGTGTGTGTGTGTGTTTGTGTGTGTTTGTGCGTATGCGTGTGCGTGAGCGCGCGCGCGTGTGTGTGTGTGTGTGTGTGTGTGTGTGTGTGTGTGTGTGTGTATGTGTGTGTGTGTTTGTGCGTGTGCGTGAGCGCGCGCGCGCGTGTGTATGTGCGTGTGCGTGTGCGTGTGCGTGTGCGTGAGCGCGCGCGCGTGCGTGCGCGCGCGCGTGTGTGTAATTATAACAATAATGTTACCTGCAGCTTTGCTCGTTTGAATTTATTGATCTGATTAAAACAATCGATGGACTTGTTACACTCGAAATAAAATATCCAAGAAAAACCGTAAAATCAGGCATTTGTATGGATTTTTTTTGAATGACTGATATTTTTGAAAGCGAAGAAAACAGATTTCACCGCTTTCGTGTTTTTCTAACGTGAAATCCATACCTAGTAAGAGCCAGCTACTATATGACCCAAACATTTGTTCGCCAAAGTTTATATGTTTCAATGAAAAGAAAAGGGAATTTTAATTGATAACTGGCCTTTGCTATCATTTTTCAAAACAACTGGCCAATTATTCTAACAATGGGAGAGATTTCACGTATCGTTTCCTGCACAATAGTTTGAAATACTGAGTTAAAAAAGGCAAAATTTAATTAAAACGCAGCTGAATTGTGATGTTTTCGCAAAGTGTCTCGTTATGTTCTCAATTTCGAAATAAATAAAGAGTTTTGTTTACAACTTGATTAAGTCTAGTATTTATCAGTTGCTCTAGATTTCCATATAAACTTCAAAATAATAGTGGAAATTCTTTCAGGTAATATTACTGCAAAATACTGGTTACAAAAATATTTTTAAAATGTAGAAACCTAACCTAATTTACAAACATTTTTCATTAAACTCTTGTTAAATGTTGGTTGTGTTTAAAGACTTGCGTAAAATTTAATTTGAAGAAGGGAATTATTCGAGAGACATTTAAAAATCATCATTGCAGCGTTTGCGTTTTTTACAATTGAATAAATTTATCCCCTAAATGAAATATGTCTAATTGGATTATGATTGAACACATGGGAGAGATTTCATTATGTGTTCATAATTATGAACATAATTATGTGTTTTCATAACACACAACATAATTATGTGTTCATTATGAGCACATGGGAGAGAGCCAAAATTTTTGTGTGTGTGTGTGTGTGTGTGTGTGTGTGTGTGTGTGTGTGTGTGTGTGTGTGTGTGTGTGTGAGAGAGAGAGAGAGAGAGAGAGAGTGCGCGCACGTGTAGTTTATAAGATAAAGGTTTTTTTTGTAGTGCATTTCGATTTAAACTTAACACAGACATCAATTGCCGTAATAGTTATGAAAAGTTTGTGATTCAGAAAAATTTGACCAACATTTTCGTAATGGTTGCCATTTCAATGTTTAAGGAATTATAATTTTTAACGCGTTTGAAAATATAATTTCAACATCAAAATCAGCGTTTAAATGTGCATGTATTTAATAATTTTATATTCTCAACATGTTTGGTCTTATGAATTGTACGACTGTCAGAGTTCATTTTTGTATTGAATATATACATTCTCCTACAAATCAATGATGTATTATTATTAGTTCAAGGCCAACAGTAAGTAAATGGTGGGCGGTTCGGGTGGAAGTTATCAGGGACGGATGAATGGCACACAGTACCAAACGTTTTGCTACGTTTTTTCTTACTCTGTATTGTGTGAGTCCAGCTGAGCTGAAATTATTGTTCCGTTGGTACGCACGTTACACTTAAAACGTGTCATAATATTAACAGAAATTAAAATATCACCCCTGTAGAAACCGTCAGTGGCGATAGGAGCTTAAAAGAATGAGTTTGACAGTGGTCAGGTTTCATTTTGTATTTATAATACCATTTTAAAGTTTAAAATGCAAAGGTTAAAACTGATTATTATTATTGGGGCCGCCTCGGTGGCCTAGTTGATAGCGTACTAAGCTTTTACCCCGAGGACCCGGGTTCGATTTCCGGCCAGGGCTTGGCATTTTCATACGCTATAAATCATCCCATCGTCTGCTTTAGCCCAAGTGCACAATAGTCGGACGTTAAAAAAAAATATTATTATTATTATTATTATTATTATTATTATTATTATTGTTATTATTATTGTTGTTATTATTATTATTATTACTTTTTGAAATATTTCTAAAGAAAAACAAATTTAAATTATACAGGAAAATTAGAACATTGTAGATTTGTATAGTTTAACAATCATTCTTATTCATTGAGTGACATAAGTTTCGCCCCCTAAAGAAAAGAAAACGTGCCCTAAATTAAGTTTGTAAAATACCTAATTTTAATTTAAATGACCAGACTAACTTCAACCCCTCTCTCTTATTCAAGCCAAGTGTTTAGGACTTTCCCTAAATGTGCTGTTTACCAAGCATTGTCAGTCCTTCCTGTCTTAACCTTCTCTCTTCCAAAATTAACATCAACTGTATAAGTATCCTATATATATTTTATAATTATAATTGTAATTATCCTATATTTTATAATTTTTAGCTATGAAAGATGCCTCACGGTGAAACAAATGTCTGTGAATAAGAAATAATTTTGTGAAACTGTGTGTGTTCTATTTCTTCTGGGTGTCTTGTAGTTTCACCGAGTACCGACTGTGTGTTCAGTAACATTATACATTAACTTTTAAAAATACAGTGAATTAATGTATTTACATAATTTCACTCGCTGACTAACCACGTATTCGTTTGCCACAATGTGTCAGTAAAGTTTGAGCAGAACGTTGCCCCCCCCCCCATACCAGAGAGTCATCTATTGCTGTCGACACGGCTTCAACTAATTTCAATTGCAAAGTGTAACCTCCATGCATCATTAATTTGACGGTGGATGTATTACATTAAAATACGCATTAACATAAAATCCCGTGCTATAAATCTGTAACGCGTTAATATACTATTTTATTAATCAAAAGATTGTGTTTATATTTGTTTTAATTATTTATACATCTGTTTAAATATACCGGTCTGCCTTTTATAAGTAAATTGTGCTTAGAACTTCACATTTCAATATTCATCTTTACCGTTTTGTAAAGTAAACATTAATGTAAAAAGAAAAACTCCTTGTTCAATATTAACATATATTCATGTTTCAAATTTTAGCTGCAAGAAAATCTCAACACATTGCTGTAAGATATTTTTTACAGTTTTTACCAATTTCATTTTACCATTTTAATCAGCGATAAAATATGCATAAATTACAAATTTAAATTTTGGAATTACTTTGCACGTAAGCAACTAAAATTTAATTTACTTAGAGTCTTAACGCTGAAACGATATTTTCAAAAATGTTTAAAGCGAAGGAAATATTGCATAAAGTTAGCAATGGCCGCCACTGTGAAAGATTTCGATGGGTAATACGCTTTTTATTTGTTTTTTTATTTGTTATTTTTTAAAATAAATAAAACTTTAAGGTTTTAATAAAATATCATTATGTATTGTAGCCTTTAGAAGGACAAAAAGAAATTACAAACATAAAAGAACTTTTTAATGAGTGATTTTATTTTTTTGAAAGAAATGTTGGTTATTGTAAAAAAAGACATAGTTATTGCAATTTTGACTGATTCATTCACCTTAAGGTTCTCCGAATTAAGAAAAAGATAAGTTCTATTTGGATATCTGTCCTTTTTGCGTGTGTGTTTATGCATATTTCTAGAGACTAAACCAATTGATTGAATTATCGATATTTTGTAATCATTTTCTTAATTCTAAGAACTGTTTAAACCGTTTCGTATTATTTAATAAATGTTAAATATCTGTTATACTTTAACACTTCGATTCCATTACATAGAGTTTAATTCATAGATTATTCGTGCATCGTAGGATGGGAGAAGAACGGTAACATGTGGCTAGAACCAATAAACTTGTATTCCCGAATACCCAATCTTCAGGGAATTGAACAGCGCTTAAGTCAGTTACGCTACTTTATTCCCGGAAGGATATTAAGGCGAGAAAGAAAGACATTAAGAGAGGAATAGGTCCGGATTGGATTGCATATTGGTGTGTTCTTGTAACAATATAAAGAGTGAGGAAATATTGAAAAAAGAGACAAAGTTAGTTTTGTGCGGCGAAATAAAGTAAAACTGAGTGTTTACAAGTCTAGTTAGCAGAGTTTGTATTTTGAAAACACGAACACAAACTTTTGTAAACGTTCAGGTTTATAAACACGGAACAAATTATTTCGTTTTGAAGAAAGTTTAAGAATACAAAAAAAAAGCGTTTTCTTTAGCCATATACGCTAAACAACGCAATGTATCTATTACAACATTAGCCTAAAAATTTAATGGATTCAAATGTTATTTAATATTAACAAATTAATAACGTAATGTTTATATTTATTTAATGTTAAAGAAATATTGTTATGCTTCCCACATTTATTGATTTGGTTTTTATTTTAAATTATTTATTTGGAGAAACTAATTGGAAAAGGAGAACCAGGGAAATAAAATATGTTCATAAAATGTATTATGATATAAATCACGAGGTACATTTTATTCCGGTACGTCCACTAGTCCTTCGGTCTTACTTATTTGTGTTCCGTTACTCACAAAGCTTTCACTGTGTAGTGCTGTTTCCATTTGGAATAATTCCGACACCATAGTACTACCGTAATATGATTAATTGAAGCACTGAAGCTTGCCCAAAGAAGATAGCTTACCAAATTACGACCGACGACGTAATAATTCACGACGTACGTACTAACATTTACGTCACAAAAACAAACGGTGACGACGAGCCTTAAAAACACGTGCATTTAACTGGACACGACGAAGTGTTAAGTGCGTGTAACGTATGCGTCAAATGGGCAGAAGAAAACGTATTTGCAGCCCTCGAACATTTTGGGTGTTCGAAAAACTGAAAAAAAGAGGAATAAAATGTTCCTTTACATTTACAAAGCAGAAGACTATTTAAAATTATTTTCAAAGTAAAACAAATTAAGGTTTTTTTAATCGATAAAATGTAGTATTTAATGTAATGTACGTAGGTGAGTTTTATTTTTTTCACGTTAATTTTATAAGTTTTCAGTTTGTTTCGATGTGTTTTTTTCAATTTTAATTCCATTTTAAACTCAGTTATGAAAATGTTATTTTGGTGTTATAGGCCTAAATATACACATTAACTCTTTAATTTACATAATAATTTACTATCATTTTTCATCTTTTGCAATAATCCGTCGTTTTTGGTAATATGGCAACAGCGATGTTCGATATACACTGGATTACATTCACTCTATTGTGTGTGTGTGTGTGTGTGTGTGTGTGTGTGTGTGTGTGTGTGTGTGTGTGTGTGTGTGTGCGCGCGTGCGTGCGCGTGTGCGCGTGTGCGTGTGTGCGTGTGTGCGTGTGCGTGCGTGCGTGCGTGCGTGTGTGTGTGTGTGTGTGTGTGTGTGTGTGTGTGTGTGTGTGTGTAACTTATAACAGAGAAAATTACTTGAGATAATTTTTATATTAATTTATTCAGATGGCAAGTTGAAAAAATATAAAAATATATTAATATAAAAATAATATAATATAAAAATATAAAAAAATGTAAATACTACATAATTTTGCCTAAAATAATATTTAATTTTAACAATAGATATAAATAATTTGCGTTTGACGAGAATTTACTTTGGAAATGGTCTAAATAATTACGTTTGAGCTGTATTACATTATATACAGTAACACTTATAATCCACGTAATGTAGCATATGTTAGGATTCAAACTTACAAGGTATCAATCTAATAGAGTGATGTGTACACTAGGAAGATTCAACATTCGAGACCAATCGTAAATCTTCACTTCACCCAAGGACGCAGTATCAACAATGTAAGTTTATATTCCCCCATGGAAATAGAACCCTGAATAACTTGGGCAAGGAATGGGGGCACTAGTTTCTTGACCAAAGCGGTAGAAAATTGCACAAGTAGTATAAACTAAAACGTTCTTCAGTAAATTATTTAAACTTTGAAACAACTTGTTTCAACAACTTATATCCGACAGAACTTTAGAAAGTTTGTTTCAGATTTGATTGTAAATATGAATTATTCACGTATTTGTTGCTAAACTATTCCTGAACTGTTATTAGAATATTTCTATGGAAAATTATGAATTGGGAGGGGGAAATGAGCGCCGGTCTTTAATTTCTAGATTAATTTTTTAAAAGGTTAAAACATTTACAGGATCCCGTACTCTTACGTTTGCATTTTTAGTCCGATTTGATTTAAACTTGGCAGACAAATTGATTTTGGGAAGTTTAGTTCAATAACCAGCAAAATTATGGTTTCAAAAGCAAAAATGTGCTTTTACAGTTTCAAAATGGTGCCTATTTAAACGCTGTAAGAATCGTCACTTTTTTGTCATTAATTTTTATCTAACCATCGTAATCAACATGGTGAATGGAATAAATTATTATTTTCAATTTTCAATTATCAATTATTTTTAAATTAAGAAATATAAATTGTGGTCGGTCAATATTCATTTTTGTCCTTTTATTGAAATTAAAATTAAAATGTATATATATTATTATTATTTGCGTATAGACCCTGCTGGATTACGCAAAGCACTCCAACTCATGTCTTGTTCCTTCTAATCCTCCACACCTCCCTCATCCTGTCCCCATGGATCCGTGGCAGTTGCTGATCTGCTATCGGAGGCCGCCCCTGGCGATGGGGATGCTCGCCAATTTCGGTTGGAGGGTACTGGGGGAATAAAATACCCAGGGTGGACAAAAATCAGTGAAATGGTCAACGGCCTCAATGGTGGATGAAGATGTATTTCTCAACGGTAAAGAGGGCGGAGGAACCAAGAACACCAAAATCCGGAGTGCGTCTGTAGTGGCAACCACCGGCAACCTGGTCAGCGTCTGTCCATCAAGAGGATGCGGCTGTACGTAACGCTCCACGAACTAACAATCCATGATTCTAAAAATCCCAGTGGAAACACTGGACCTTCAAAATGTATATATATATATATATATATATATATAGATAGATAGATAGATAGATAGAGAGAGAGAGAGAGAGAGAGAGAGAGAGAGAGAGAGAGAGAGATATTAGTGCTTATTATGATGGTGATATCAGAATTTCAATAAAGGGAACGACAAAAGTATTTTCGGAAATTCTTTTCCATCAAGTAAGCAAAAACACCTGGGTGTAGAGGTTATTTTCATTTTTAAATAGAGAATTGAATGCAATCAGGCACATAATGTGAAACTTGATGGTGATGGTGCTTTTGAACTTTTCTTTTTGGTTCAATTTTTGTCGCAGTATTTCTTCCGTTATGTGTGATACCAGATTTCAAGGTCATTCCTTTAACGTTGTTTAACCATTAGTAGTTAACAGCAATATTGGCTTTATTATTTTCTTGGCCATAGCTCCACGACAGCACTCTGACGCATTCGCAATATTTCCCGCTAATTTAACAGAAACCATGTTATTAAGGACAAAATATAACTGGTGTGAAAATTGATCGAGTACCAGATCGGTACTCAAGTTATTATTTCCGTTATTTTCCCGTACATATTTCGCAGTGGTATTGAAATAGTTACACATCCGTTTGCCTACCGCAAGTGTAACTGCCTCTGTGTTGGTAGTCTCCTGGTTGTCTGGTTATAACCGTCCTACGAGGATCTCAACTGACATAGCTTTAACGTGTGCCTTACTGTTTTAATTATCCTTTCTGAGATAGTACAACGTTTTTACGACAGACAATAAGTAGACTAAATTAATAAGTATCAACTTCATCACGTCGGAAACGGTGCGATTGGACCAATCTATTGTTCCTGAATCCATTTCTGGACTGATGCCAACATTCGAAGACACGACGGTTGAAACGGTCCTATTGAAACAATCAACTGTTCTTGAATACCTTTTTGGACTGCTGCCAAAATGCTATGACACCAAGACTGAAACGGTCCTATTGAAGTAATCTGTTATTATTGTATCCCTTTTTGAACTGTAGCCAACTTTCTAAAACACCGCACCTGAAACGGTCCTATTGAAGTAATCTATTGTGCTTGCCTCTCTTTTTGAACTGCTGCCAACATCCTAAAAGACTGCTACTGAAACGCTTGCAACATCCTAAGAAACCCCTATTGAAACTGTCCTATTGGAGAAATTTGTTGCTTTTGGATCCGTTTTTGAACTACTGCCAACGTCATAAGACAATTTTTCCTTAGAATACTACGTTTTTAAAATATTTAAAAAAATTGTAAATGATTTGTGTATATATAGAACAAAGCACGATGTTTCAAAATGTGGATCAACTCTCGTCCTTATAGAATATGAATTGCAATATAACATGAATATTAACAAAAACAATTTTTTATCACAAAAGCAATGAGAATGTTGTTATCAACAAACAATTTGTTATCCTAGATGCCTTAGCTTATTTAAAATACTAAGACTAAGTACAAGGAACAAGTTATCAAAAATACGATTATAGGAAAACTTAAACGAAAAACATGTGTCGCCTTATGCATAAACGATACTATTCAAACTAGTCTAGAAATAAAAAACTTCTGGGCTTGTCCTAAATACAAATTAACTTTAAATTAAATCAATTTAAAGTAACAGACTGAAGTATTAAGGGTAAAAAATGTCACAAAAATCAAGCTACAATAAAACATGAATAATTCAATTTAAATAAAAATTTTTGAAATGTGTTTGAAAAATTCTCTTTTAAACAATAATATGACAGTTGGTGGAAGTTTGAAAATATTTTGCTAGAGTGCAGGACGAATAGGAAGATGGCTTAGTTGCGTTTGTACCTCACAGTATGCAGCACCGTCGATGTATTATTCCACTTTCATTAACAATGTTTGACAGTACATGTATAAATTTGGAAAATAAATAGGATACTTATTAAAACAATAATAATTGTCTGAGATATTTTAGGAATTTGTTTTATTTCTGAAAATAAGAGTTTTATTTCTAAAATAAAAAAAATTAGGAAATTAGCGAATTTCTATTGGAAAATAAGTTTATTGGAGTTTTTTCAGGGTAAGATCCAGAACCCGGGCCCTAAACCGATCCTGAACTGCAAATCACGTGTAGAGAAGTCATATATATATATATATATATATATATATATATATATATATTGTGTGTGTGTGTGTGTATGTGTCGCTCATGTTCGCATTTTTGACCGATCTAATTAAAACTTCGCACATAAATCGATTATTGTGAGGCTTTGACAAATTCATTAACCTGTATAAATTGTTGAAAACTTTCAAAAAGTTGGCCTTCTTAATAATAAAAAAAACATTACTTTTTTATCTAATATGTGAAATAACTAATTACAATAATAATTACTACCATAAGAAATTCTAATTAAAATTAAAATTATAACCAAATCGAAAAGCTAATTCTAATATTAATTACAACCATATGAAATGGCTAATCCCAATAATATTAATAATAACTATATGAAATGGCTAAGTCAAGTAATAATTACAACCATGTGAAATATCTAATTCCAATAATAATTAAAACCATATGAAATGGCAAACTCTAATAATAGTTACAACCATATGAAATGGCTAATCCCAATAATAATAATAACTATATGAAATGGCTAAGTCAAGTAATAATTACAACCATGTGAAATATCTAATTCCAATAATAATTAAAACCATATGAAATGGCAAACTCTAATAATAGTTACAACCATATGAAATGGCTAATCCCAATAATATTAATAATAACTATATGAAATGGCTAAGTCAAGTAATAATTACAACCATGTGAAATATCTAATTCCAATAATAATTAAAACCATATGAAATGGCAAACTCTAATAATAGTTACAACCATATGAAATGGCTAATCCCAATAATATTAATAATGACTATATGAAATGGCTAAGTCAAGTAATAATTACAACCATGTGAAATGGCTAATTCCAATAACAATTAAAACCATATGAAATGGCTAACTCTAATAATAGTTACAACCATATGAAATGGCTAATCCCAATAATATTAATAATAACTATATGAAATGGCTAAGTCAAGTAATAATTACAACCATGTGAAATGGCTATTCCAATAATATTTAAAACCATATGAAATGGCTAATCCCAATAAAATGTATTATGTTATAAAATATGCTTACTTTATCGTACGAAGCTTGTATCACTTACTACGAACTTAACAGTTTCCACTCGACTTTGTGAACAATCAGTGTCACATCAGGCTTTACGTGTTCACGAAGCCATGTGTTATTAAAACGCGTCAGAATTTAAGTAAATACTCGACATAATGTGCTTTAAACGAGATTATTTCGCTCGGTAATTAATCACTATAATGAGGAAGTGATTCCGCCTCGGCTGTTAGGCAGACTTTGTAGCTTAATTATTACTGGAAATATCTGCGTAAAACTGTCGCCGGTATTATCTTATTAAACTTGCAAGCTACGCATTTCATCTTATTTGAAAATGTGTCTTCTATCTCAAGTCACTACTTGGGTTAAGGTATAATATATTAATTTACTGCTTACCTCTTCACTGTACTAAATGTAGAAGACATCTCTGTAGTTGTGAACAATCTATCTTGATAGTTTTGACGAATTTATCCCTTTTTAAGTTCCATGAATCCAAAACAATTTTTTAGGTGGATACTGTGTGTTGTGTGTGTGTTTATGTGTGTGTGTTTATGTGTGTGTGTGTGAGTGTGTGTGTGTGTGTGTGTGTGTGTGTGTGTGTGTGTGTGTGTGTGTGTGTGTGTGTGTGTGTGTGTGTGTGTGTGTGTGTGTGTGTGTGTGTGTGTGTGTGTGTGTGTGTGTGTGTGTGTGTGTGTGTGTGTGCGTGTGTGTGTGTGTGTGTGTGTGTGTGTGTGTGTGTGTGTGTGTGAGAGAGAGAGAGAGAGAGAGATTTTGTTTCTACTTATTTATTTGTTATTCGTTTCGATTCATATCGAAATATTTCAAGGTCGTGTAACAAATTTTACTTCATAGTTTTGCAGCATTTCGTAAGCACGTAGGCTATTTAAAAACGTTTGAGATTTGTTTTCGTTGTATAATTTTTATACTTAAGGTATGGTATTTTATATCAATATTTATCTTTTTTTGAAAACCAGAAACATGTTTAGATAAAGTTGTGTTATCTCCTAAAATACGATTTTGGGCAAATATTGTAACTCAATTTATGTTAACTTTTACATTATCTTGTCTACTTGGTAATTAATTACAAATCTAATGATTTTTAACACAAAATTTAATCAGTTTACGTAATTTAAAACTTATTTTCATTACAAGCACTTGTTTGCTTTTAATTAATATTTTTATTAGTTAGTTTAATTGCGTATATTATTTTTGTTCATATGAAACTAAATATGTATGTCCCCTAATATTTATGTCCCCTAATGGGGTTGATTCTTAATTAACAACATTACAATTTTCAAACAATTCAATATACAATAGTCCTCTTTGATTTTCGAATTGTTCCTGAACATTATTTAAACATTTCCCACCAGATTTCAGGATTGCACCTAGAGCACAGATGATTGGAAATAGTTTGCCACTAGTTACGTAGAGTGCAGCACTTGTATAAATACAGAATTTTTCGTAAGAATTTTGTACGAATTTTTTGGGCGCTAATTTTTTTTACGAAAAGTTTCATAAATAAATGTTGCATTTGTAGTTTAGTTTATGCATTAGCGGTGTAAACTGTACCAGTTATACTAAGTTTGTTTTTCTTGCTATAATTTCTTCAAACTGTTAAATTATTTTGAAAATCTCACATGGTTTTGGAGCTGGGATAAAGTTAATGATTTACTGTTGTACTGTAAAGTTATTTGTTCTATACTACAACAGTGCGCGCCTTTAGTTCTCGGTTGCTAAGATACCGGTCAGTCTGCTGCGCTTCTGAACTGCGCAACTCAAGATCGTTGGTTTGAGACTCGCAGTTACTGCCGTAAGATTTATCATTTCCGTTATTTAATTAATGCAGATTCCTTGTCGTCATTAATCTAACTAGTACTATGTAACTTTGAATTTGAACTGGTTCCATTTAATTCGTTTTTGTTTCATGTGCATTTCATTTTCCATCCTTTATACTTGTGTTTGGCTTTTCTTCCTTTTCGTGTGCTTTTTGCATTACACCCGTTTTCCATATACTTTATTTTATTTATTTCCATATTTTACCATATTTCCATTTATTTTCACCCCGTTTTCAGCCTTTTTAAGTTTTACTCTTTTCTTATGTACTCGTTTATTTTTCAACATGTATTCATTTCATTTTGGTTTTCATCCATTTTTAGGCTTTTTACTTTTACCTGCTTTCTGTACTTTTTAGATGCCAACAGTTACAGCATTTCAGTTTTCACCCATTTTCTATGCGTTTTAGTTTTCTCCCGTTTAATGTGCATTGAAGTTTCCACCAATTTCCTACTCATTTTAGTTTTCATCCTTTTATTGTTCTTTTCCCTGTGTATTTTAGTTTCCACCAGTTTATATGTTTTTCAGTTTCCACCCATTTCCTATGCGTTTTAATGTTCTCTAATTTTATGTATTTTTCGGTGTTTATCCATTTCTTATGCTTTTTAGTTTCCTTCCGTTTAATGTGCTTTTCAGTTTCAACCCATTTCCTATGCGTTCAGTTTTCTCCCTCTTAATGTGCTTTTCAGTTTCCATTCACTTTATACGGGTTAATTGCTAAAACATTTTAATTTTTAACAATATAACATTTTTATAGTTTTAAAACGTGGTTTTGAGTTATGATTTTTGCCATTAAAATGAAATTTTCAAAATTAAATTTTTTGAAGTTATTTTACTCGTGTAGACAAAAACGCAAAATAATTTTAAAAATAAATCATTTTATCAAAAAATCAGTAACGTTACTCGCTGAAAAAAGCAACAAGATTTCTGATTCCATGATAAACTTGTCCGAAACTAAATGAAAAGTTTAGAGTGTTCAAAGGATCGGGTGGAATTAACTGAAAGGGTTACTATATCAACTTGGGAAATTGAGTTACGTAAGTAATTACGGAGAGGTCCTGATTAATTGATGAGTTTAGAAAAGATTTATTTAGTGTGAGTTGTCTACCAAAAATGTGCAAATTCCCTTATAGTTTCCTGGTTAACTTCGTAATATTTGTTACTTTTAAAAATGTATTGCATGTATTTATTTTATTTTTGTTTTGCTACATTCCCTTCAAGTTTTTTTGTGTATAATAAATATCACTTTGCACTATTCAAAAATATGACACAGTATTTGTTCGAAATTTTAAATTTAATAAACTATTTATTATAATAGTAATAAAGAGTTAGGTTAAACTCTGGTGTGCCCAGAGATTCAGCGTTATGCACGTGCTAGAATAGACTTTACTAAACTAAATTTAACAAAGCTTTGTTTCAATGCAGTGACAATACAAAACACCGACGCGACTGAAGTAGAATATAAAGAACATCTGCAAGATCAGCTATCGTGTTACATTGCCCATTGTCTTATTATCGTTACACTAAATAAACGTTCATGTATTCACAATAAACAAATACACCATGTTTGGGAATAACTGACAAAGTCTAGTTTTTTAAAATTATATTCAAAGCGTTTTTGTTATAATTATTTTCATATATTAAAATTACCCCGTTTGTTTTTGTGCAAGATTTTACACTCACTAAGATTTGCATATTAGTGCGTTGTAACTGTAAAAATAATGGCGGCAGGAAGCTGTCTCACTGATGTGATGGAAGCAAATTGCCAATTATTTTTTTAAACTTATTTTCTTTTCGAAACACTTGTTTGACCATAACAAATATCTATAAAAATGTATAACATTTTAAATTCCCAAAATGCGTTGAAAGTACGAGAATGAATTAAGGAAATTAATTTGACAAGGGTCTTATTAACCCTTAATTAATTTCAACGGATTTTGAAAATTGACAATGCTCATTAGTGCAGTTTTTTTAACTTCGATTACGGTGGTGAAATAACCATTTTCAAAAATATTTAATACAAAAAAATACACATTGTTAAATAGTTTAAATTGCCACCACTTTGAAACTGTTGAACGAATTTCGCTGGTTGATGGATTTTTCAAAGCTATTATCAAAACCGTTTTTCTGCCATGTTTGAATCAAATCGGATTAAAATTGCGAAAGTCAGAGTGCCACATTCTCTCTCTCTCTCTCTTTCTCTCTCTCTCTCTCTCTCTCTCTCTCACACACACACACACACACACACACACCGAAAATATGAATTAAATTAAAAAAAACAAATGCCTCAATATTAGTGCAAACTACAAATAAATGCAGAACTACGTGGAAATCGCATGTTTTTCCAGCTGATATAAACAAACTACTCAAGTAATTTAAAACATTTCAGGAGATCTAGAAACTGTCAGATCCATCAAAATCTCAACAATAAATTGTTTTACATTAAACAGACATATTGTTTATAGTGAAAAAGTTAAATAATTTGCAATATTTTATAACTTTTAAAATATACAAAGCACTATACATCACAAGTGTTAATTAATTTCTGCAAAAGTTTCCTTGGAACTGTGGCAGACTATGGGCGGTAATACGAAAGTTGTGTGTACTTTACTTAAATAAGTCTTGATACGGGAGAAGTAATGAAGTTATAGCAGTAATTAGCGGGACCAAGTTTGTTTTATAAAGGCACGATGTAGGTGAGCATCCTTCGAGCCGCCGACTAATTACAAACAAGTAGGAAATATATTACCAGCTTTCCTGAATTATAATTTATAACCGCAACTTTATTGGAGAGGTGAGAACCGTAACGCTCGCCAAGAGAGATTTCTGTTAACGTGTAAATAATTGTGGCTTCTTTCTGTTTGTTACGGCCAGATGAAGGTTCTCTTTTCTTAATTACTATTATACTTGAGATTTCAATGTATCCAATTTTAGGTCCCGAAACTCTGAAAAAACTGTTTTTGTATATATTTTTGTAAATTACTTGCTGACTTAAATAAAATATGGCTTATTGAAGAAATTTTATTTATAAAAAAAATTAGGGAATGAAGTGGCCGAAATACTTCAATGCCGATCAGCAGTTTGTTGTGCTTTAGAATTTGCGCATCCAAGTTCGTAGATCCGAAACTAAAGTTGATGCCGTAAATTTCCCTTACTGTTATCGCCGATCGCTCGTTCTCATTAATATAACTGAAATAGGCCAAAAGTTTTTTTTTTTAATTTTCTCTATAATATATTTTTTAATACCAAAAATAAAACTTTATAACTAATAAAAATTACCAGATGTATTTGAAAAATATGATGGCAAGATGAGGAGAGAAAATCAAATAGTAAAAAAAGAAAAATAATATGAAAATCCACTTCAAGAATTATCGAGGCTTGAACCTACAAATTACGTTCATTGCTGTTGTGCTACCCTTACGATTTCTGGCAGAGGCAGCTGAAGTGAGCAGCTAATTGGCTTAGAAATCCCACCATATCCATACTCTTACTCATCTACTCAAAATATAGTTCCAATATATTTCAAAACATCGTGGCTTTGTGAGAGCAAGAAGAAAGAATTTGAGCCTCCATATTGACAGAATGACGAAGGATTCTAACGTGTCGGGCAAACTAACAAACTATATACAAAACTAGGTCGACCACCTAAGAGAATGTAAGAGAGTTGCTCTACGTCTTAGGTAGAAGAACAACACCAATGTTGAGAAGAGGACTAAACCTTCAAGAAAGAAAAAAAGTAGCCTATTGAAATAATAAACATTTTAATATACAAATAGGAAATATTCCATAATGAAATGTTAATATGAATAACTGTGCACGCAATTGTCTCACTGACGTGATTGAAGCAAATTTCTAAAGTAAATTTCATTATCTTACCTTTCTTTGACATTTCTATTTAACATTATAATCAGCATAAATTAACATATATTAACATTTTAAACTTTACACGTACCGTAAATCGAAAATACGAAAATAAAATAGACCACCGTCAAATTAAATTCCTTAATTTGAACAAGATTTTGAAAATTCAAAACACTAAATCTTACAGTTCTTAGCGCCGATTAAGACGATAAAATAATATTTTCGAAACAAATTACGAATTTTTAAAGATTTGTCATGGCCGCCTCTTGAAACAGTTGAATAAATTTTGTTAAGAACTTGTCTTAGCTATTTTTGAGTGCGCACGCGCGCGTATATTATCGACCCCTTAATAAACAATCTAGAGGTCATGATTGGTGTTATCATAAAGTCCAGATTATGTTTCTTACCTTGATGGCTGTTCAATTTGTCAGTAAAAATCAGTTAAAAACATAATTTGATATATCGTTTCTTTTCTCTTCAGGCAGTAAATATTGTTTAACTATTGCTAAGCAGAAGTTGATCCATCATGTCAGCCGATATTAAAGAAATACATTTTATTCCCCATTAAACTGCATAACAAGAATCGTGCACGCTACAACTTGTCCCAAGTCGTTATGTAAACTTTCCTAACGAAGTAAACTTTATTCAGTTTCTTGTGCTGACAATATTGTTTCATATCCTTCAGCTTAGTTGCTACACGTCAATTTTGTTTTACTAATAATGTTTGCTACTTTATAAACAACGTCATGAGAAGTTGAGTTTACTTTTAAAGTATAGGTTCCGCTTGTTGAGTAGTTATGTCTTGAACTACTTTATTCCAGACGTGAGTGAATGACTAATTAGTGGTTACAAACAGTGATACCTTCGTAGATCTATTGTGACCACTTCTTTCTTATTGCACTCTGAGACTCTCAGTTACAATATCTTCTCCAGTCCTAGCTTGTTCATAAAGTCCAGGATTTGGAGAGGATTCAAAGTAGGTAGATTCATCACTTCTAATTGGCAACTTCGCAAAATACTGTTTTTTCTCGTAGCATTCGCCTCACAGTTACTATGAGGTGACAGGGGATTCCCTCTTTCCTACCTCAGTATCTGCACTGAGCAATCTTAGCTTATTTTTAGAAGGACATTACAGACCCTTGCTTTGCTCTTGTCAAAGTACCAGAGGAGTTCCTTGGCCTGAATTAAACCTTGCTTATCATCCCAGAGTTTACACCTTCTAGCTCCTTCTAACTACATAAGCTTCGCCTTGAAGTAGCTGTCCAAATCCGCAAACGGTTGTGGTCTATCGCACGTATTATTGTTTGTATTTTAAATTAAACAAGTTCACATAGAAACACCTTTCTTTAAAACCAAACTCCTTTTAATATAGAGTTTAGAGGAACTGAATTTTGTCTAATATTCTAGAACATTTTTTCCGCAATATAAATTGTAATAAATTATAAATAAATTAAATAAGTGAATAATTGATAAAAATTTAGAAAATTGAATTGTATCCTAGATAGAACATGTATGTTACAGGAAGAAATTATCATTTATTAGATTTCCGAAAACTCTATTTATGTTAATTGATAGAAATTTTAATTAAATTTATTACTTTTTTGAACATCTTAATAAATAGGTTTATATATAATCAGAATTACACATAAGAGATACAATTAATTGAAGTAGTGTACACAGACTAATAGATATAATTATGGGAAAACAATAAAAATAGTGTAATTAGCAGAACACTTTTTCAATAGCACTTTGAACAAGTCTTATTGGTTTGCTAAAAATTTATATTTTAAATAGAAACCAAATGGTCATAAAGTACAGTCTTTATATATATATATATATATATATATATATATATATATATATATAAAACCAAATTTGTGTTATAACAATATCATTTTTTAATTCATTTATTTTAAACTTTGACTTTAAACCATGTTATAATACAAAATGATATTATGAATAAATAATTTAAACAGTGAACAAGATTGGCTTTGGGTGATAACTAAAATTTATCCATCTATTTGAACAAAATCAAAACATAACCTTAATTCATACTCTTTAGTTTTGCTGAGATCTTTACAATCTATTAATATCAATATTATTAATTATACTACTTCTAATATAAATTTACTTTTTAAATTGCTAACTTGTAATAATCTATAATTTATCTTATAATACCTGTAATTAATTTCTTTAAAATCATAAATTTTATTCAATGATGTTTAAAGTCGGGATCTTTAATTACAATTTAAGGTAATTAGAGTTCTTTAAATTTTCGTGGTAGTTAATTCACTTTTATTAATCTTATTTAAATTACATTATAGTCTTTATCTCTTGTTGGACATTGGAAGTGATTGATATCGTTGTAAGTCTTTACCTCGATGCAACTGAATTTATCGATGGTAATAAAACGTCAAGTGACGACAATTAATACTAAATAAACGAAACGTTAGCTCTTGACTAACTGCTAATTTAGACAAACCTTTTTAGCTCTATACAAAATGATTATGTATTTATCAAAAACTTTAATTAAACGCTTGACAAAGTATCTGTACACAATAAAAAAAACTATCATTTCTAAAGACCTCTCCCGATCGACTACACAGTGCTAAGATAACCTTCCCCGGGCGCCTATGGGGTGCATAAGACTAGAACCCTTGGTTTCACTCATTTTTATGACTTCTCACTGAAACAATACCATTGGCTTATGAACAATAAGCAACAACAACAGTTAGAACAAAACAACACTTAGGACAAAACAACAGTTAGAACAAAGCAACATTTAGAACAAAACAACAGTTAGAACAAAACAACAGTTAGAACAAAACAACAGTTAGAACAAAACAACAGTTATAAGGAATTATTTGAAAACTAAACCGTCATTTACGGTTGCAAGAACACTGTTTATTTCTAAACATTCAAATTGAATTTGTGACTGTTAATTGGCAGTTCTCACGTGACAAAGACCCTTTCGTGAGAAAAGTCAATTTTTAGTGCATTCCATTCTTATTGTACTATCAGTGGTTGATGTTTCACACCTGTCTTTAAGCAAATCTGACATTTTACAAACTTTTTAATACTAACTTCGTTAGTATTGTACAGACAATTTGTACATCAATGTCTACATGTAACTGCGCTAAGATGAATATATCTATCTATCCGTCTGTCTATATATATATTTAACGACTCTTCAAAAAGTGATTTAGATGACAGGATCGGCGATCATTTCAAGTCTTATCATCACAGCAGTGGCTGGGTCTTATCATCACAGCCGCTCCAATAGCTGTGATTTCCATTATCCAATGGAAATTGCCAATGACTTTTAACTATGGTTACAAAATAATTAAGCATTGTTCTTCAACGGAATATAGTCTACTTTTGTAAAGTAAGAAAATTGTAATAGAATTTAAACCGAAAGTTAAGGTATACAACCTTTGTAGGTAAATGGGTCGGAAGTTCGCATTACACGCATATCGAGTAAGACATTAATTCAGTTTACCTTGGGTTACTGAACGGAAAAAATCGTTTGACATTATTTATCCTAAATAAGACATTTTATAAAGTCACAGTATTGTTATAAACAACAGTATTTTCTGAATATATTGCTTATCCAATCAGTTAAAAGTACTGCATTATTTATTAACATGGCTAATATCGTGGAATTGTGTACTACTTTGTAAAGGAAATTTAACTAACACATATATTTGTTCTGTTTTTAAATATACCACGTAATGAATGACTTTCTATGGTTACTTCTTCAGTGCGATCTTGTAGCTTGTGCCCATTTCTATATTCCTGAGATGCTCAGTTATTGCACCTTTTTCAATCCTATTGATAAAATCCAGGATTTGGAGAGGATTTAAAATTCACCTACCTTACTTGTAATTTTTGTCGTCTCAGTTCATTACTGAAGTACCGCTCACTCTGCTAATTTCCTTTCAATTTCTTTTTTCTCTTGACACTTATCATGGAAGTTGTCCTCCATTTGGCCAACTTTTTGTTGAGCGTTGAGTTTCCGCTTATTTTATTTAAACTCCTACTCATATTTCTATAAGTATCTAGGGAATTATATCCGTCCACACAGAGCCCCGCATGCGTACACTGGAAGGTTGGCCAAGTATCCCAGGGTTCCGTTTGATACACCATTAGGCCGGTGTCACGCACTCCATCAGTACGGGTTGCTTTACACTTTAGAGCTAGCTTACGTAGAACAGTAAATATGTGTACATGTATGTCTTGAGTAATCGAATAAGAGCAGTATGAGCTAGAGATATGTTGGCAGCTAAACCCATCAGCTGCTTATTCCAAGTGCCTCCGCAGGACAGTGAAGGAAAGTTATTATTTTAATGGAACATTTGTCACACAGAGTTTTGCACAATAAACGACATTCCAGAATGTAAATCAACTTTTGTTCTCAAGTGCATAGATTAGATTAATTCCTTAAAGATTTACAAAGTGGTTGGCTCCTTGCACAGCATTCGAAGGACTTATTCTGCAACTAGGCCCCTTGGATTCTTGTTTAGTGGAGTAGTAACATAAATGAGTTTTAGCAGTTTACTGACTAATTCATTTTGTCGGAACACGCCTTGCCTCCTGCTGGCAAGATACTCGCCATACCTAAAAGAGGTGGGTAGCTGCAGTTTGGAACTGATACGTTGGAACGTTTCACAATGGAAACGGTTCTGGAACAGCTGCGCCATTCGGAATTGTCGCTTCCGGCGCAGCAGCAGTTCTGCAATATGCGAAATCGCGAACGTAAACATAATTGTGTTATCAGGTCTGCGACTGCGCAGATGATTGTTTATACTTCACGTGACTTTTTTGTTTCATAACTGTCGCAGTATCAGATCTATTTCTCACAGGTCTGCGACTGCGCAGATGATTGTTTATACTTCATGTTACTTTTTTGTTTCATAACTGTCGCAGTATCAGATCTATTTCTCACAGGTCTGCGACTGCGCAGATGATTGTTTATACTTCATGTTACTTTTTTGTTTCATAACTGTCGCAGTATCAGATCTATTTCTTACAGGTCTGCGGCTGCGCAGATGATTGTTTATACTTCACGTGACTTTTTTGTTTCATAACTATTGCACTATCTGAACTATTTCTCACAGGTCTGCGACTGCGCAGATGATTGTTTATACTTCACGTGACTTTTTTGTTTCATAACTATTGCAGTATCTGAACTATTTCTCACAGGTCTGCGATTGCGCAGATGATTGTTTATACTTCACGTGACTTTTTTGTTTCATAACTGTCGCAGTATCAGATCTATTTCTCACTGAAGCTAATTGTTCAAAATTAACTGTTAATAATTTATTTGTTGCTATTAATTTATTATTGTTTACCATAATTTGTTATTGTTATTTTATTGTTAAATGGAATCCGGAAATAAAAGCTTGAAGTTCTTTTCTTTTTTAAAGATATTTTACATTAGTGAACGAAGGACTTGAAAAGCCGATGTGGTTTGTGTGGTCTGCTGATGTCCTATCAAAGCTCAGTTTATAATTTAAAAAAAACACTTAGAAAGTGAACATGAAACAGTTAATTTACGTGAACATTCTGTCGTTAATGTGAGTTAAAGTCAAAATACAGATTCTTCAATATCATGTAGGCTTGTATTATACAATATAGATAGGCCTAGTGCTGTTGAAAAAAACATGAATATATAAACCAAGTTAATATTCGTATACTAAACCAAGGATCCACAAGCTTTTTATCCGAAGCTATCTTCCTTTGTTAAAAAATACGTGAACGTTTGTTGTACATCCGTAACTTGCGAATGTTTGTTTTTTTATTGGGATTCTTATAAGTAACTAAAGACAAAACGTCAATCTTTGAAATTAACAGAATTGGTTTACTTATTTATGAACCATCGATACACATAGACTAAATTTGCTAATTATGCAGTAAGAAATTACATACATTGTAGTTTTTATTAACTTGCACAGCAGGCTATAATTTTTGCAATACATTTCAAAGTAAATGTTTTACATAATTTCTTATTAACATTTTTTAATTTTTATTATGTTCTAAATTTATATTTTATTTGATTTTTGTAATACATTTTATATTAAGTACTTAATAAACTATTTATATTTAAACTTTCATCATCAAATAAAAGTTATTTTCAAATTTTCAAATACTTTTTACTGGAAATAACTGTTTATAACTTAAGTTTAAATACTGTAGAGGCTTGAACCTCCAATGTATAAAGTTTAGCTGCAGCTATTTTCTAATTTAAAGGAATAAAAAATTAGTTTCATTTGGAGCCGGATTTAACAAATAAACTTAAGGAATTGATAAAAGAAGTTAAAAACAAAACAATTAATAAATATGTAGAAAACCTAACAGCTGAAAAAGACACTGACTACTCCTTATGGCGTGCCACCAAGGGAATCAAGAGACCTGTTGTGCAGATACCACCAGTTAAAAGAAACGAAGAGACCTGGGCTCGAAGTGCATATGAAAAGGCTGAGCTATTTGCAGATCATCTGGAACAAATATTCCGTCCTCTCCCCAGGCAAACGGCAGATGATCATCTACCAAAAGTAAACAAAATAGATAAACTAGACATTAGACCAGTAACGCTACAAGAACTAATAAACGAAATCAGTCAGAATTTACATCCTAAAAAAGCTCCAGGATATGATCTAATTACAGGGCAAATAATCGAAGAACTTCCAGAGAAAGCCTTGAGGAGACTGCTGTACATTATCAATGCAGCATTCAGGTTACAGTATGTTCCGAATCAATGGAAAGTAGCAGAAGTAATTATGTTACCTAAGCCTGGTAAACCACTAAATGAAGTAACCTCATACCGACCAATTTCATTATTGCCAATACTATCTAAGCTCTTTGAGAAACTCCTTTTAAAAAGACTGATGATTATTACAGAAGATAGGGCGCTCATACCTGCACATCAGTTCGGTTTTCGGGCAAAACATTCTACAATTGAACAAGTTCATAGAGTGGTGGATATAATAGAGGAAGCTATGGAGAGGAAGCAAATCTGCTCAGGTATATTTCTTGACGTGGCGCAGGCGTTTGATGGAGTCTGGCACTGTGGGCTGGAACATAAACTGCAACGGGACTTACCAGAGCAATTCTTCAGAATTTTAAAGTCATACCTTTGTGAGAGACATTTCCGGGTTAGATATGAACTCGAATACTCACAAATTAAAACAATTAATGCAGGAGTACCTCAGGGAAGTGTTCTTGGCCCTGTACTGTACCTTCTGTACACTAGAGACATACCAGCTACTGGGAACTCCACAGTAGCAACTTTTGCAGATGACACAGCAATTTTAACAGTTGGGGACAATATTTTAGAAGTCACAGAGAAATTACAGAATGCCACCAACGCAGTAAGTCAATGGACAAAAAAATGGAGAGTAAAGCTTATTGAAGCAAAAACTGTATTTTTAAATTTAACTGTAAGTAAATTTTACGAATAGAAAATAGGAACCATTACCAATAATATTAAACGAAAGGAGTATAACATATGCAAACAGTGCTAGATATCTAGGAATGACACTCGATGCAAAGATCCGATGGAAGGTGCATGTAAAAAAGAAAAAAGAGGAGCTACAGGTCAAATTCAATAAAATGTTTTGGCTTATTGGAAGAAATTCAGAACTTCGATAGCCAACAAGATACTGCTATATAAGCAAGTTCTAAGACAAATATGGACCTATGGTACACTCTGGGGATGTACAAGAAAAAGCAATAGTAAAATTATTCAAGTTTTTCAAAATAAAGTATTGAGAACGATTGTCAACGCCCCTTGGTATGTGAGAAATGAAAACATACATAAGGACCTAGGTGTTGAATCTGTTCAGGAAGTCATTAAAAAGCTCTCGATTAAGCATTATTGAAGGTTAGAACAGCATAATAATACAGAGATTGTCCAACTACTATGCCGCAGTGACAACATCACAAGAAGGCTGAAGAGGACCAAGCCAATTGACCTCTCCAGGCCGTAAACACATTGGGACCAGCCGTCGGACTGCACCCCAGCACACAGTGAACACAATGATAAAGAAAAATTACTAAATGGGACACGCCTCAGTTGTAATTAATATAAAATTTTAAAAAATTGGAGCCGGGAAACAATGTGGCTTCAATTGTAAAATTATTTCTGCCAAACCAAGCTCTCTAAGGTGCGGCTGAAACTGCTTTTTGAAACCTGTTCGGGGCTGCAACGAAGCTACTTTCTTCGGTTGTTGGGTTGTTGCAGCCGATAGAACAACTAAGTACACATCTGTCCTAGAGTTTCCTATTAATTCCTGCATAACCTACAATATGACGTGCATTCATATCGTGTTCACGTACACCTACAAGTACTGTAGTGCCCTGTAGTTAGTCCAATAACCATTGGATATCTTAACTTTCATTCTGCTCAGGATCATTCTTGTCCTCCTGGAGAGACTTTCTTAGAATATTTCCAATATGGAAATTCCCATAGAAAAGATCTTTTAAAGAACAAAAATATTTTAAAAATTAAAACATGACCATATTTCCACTTTTAAGGACTTAAAATTAAATATAAAAATATTTTCCCCTTAATAGCGGAGTAACCTCTTAGTCGATTAACATCCTTCTTATAAGGAATACATCGAATATACAATATGGCCGACTGGAACTACTTATTTTTAAGAGAAGTTCGATTAATTTATCGAGACATCATGTGTTCCGCTATTATTTTTCATTTACCAAATCTGAACGTTGTTTAGAGCTACCATATAATTACCGCAAATGGAATATCAAAGCTAATGAACACGAGGACATCTGATGGAAGCGATACGGTCTAACGTTTTGGTAATTACTGTAAAGGACTTAAGGATAAACATTCAGCGTAACAAGGACGGAGTGGTTCGCAATGTGAACGACAGCTGGGCCGTATCGATTATTGCCTCAAGTGTTTCAATATGAATAATAATCCAGTTCAACGTGGAGGAGTTCACTTTTAACCTGAATCGATTTTGTCTCGCGTAACGGCTGTGGAAATTTCGATAAGTGAGAGGATTTACAAAATAAAATGATGAAAAAATGAAATTAACTTATTTCATTGTAAAGCATTCATTGTTTTGCTATTTAAGTTAAATTAGTAAACTGAACTATTTAAAGAAAGTTTTGTTAGAATTGGATTTTGTTCTGTCAGTAGTATGTGAGTCTAGCTTAGATATTATTTACTGTAATTACAGTAAAAGTTCAGTTCTTTTATAGCAGTTTGTAACGATCAACTGATTTCATTGAACAGCTGATAAATATCGCGTTATGTTGTTAAGAACTAACAATATTAACAATGATTACTAAAAAGATTTCTATTCATTTTGAATACATTATAAATAGTTAAAAGGTACACTTGTTCTCAAACTAAGGTAAAATACCAAAAACAAAGCAACTCAACATTTTCATATAGTCCGCGTGTCCTGTTATCGAAAAGGAAGAAGAAAAAAAAGAAAGGGACAAAAATAGAGACGAAACTCGTTTGTTCGTTGATTTTATATTTCCGTTAAATTCTTCCTTTTTTTCTGTTCACTTCACAGAAGTCACAAAAAGTCTGGCAGACTTTATTCTGTTCACTCCTCTCACCAAAACCAACATTAAATGCTTGGCTTCAATATTTTTCCTATACAACGTTATACAAAAATTAAAAAATAAATTTTGCACAGTCATGGTTAATTTTCGTCTAATCAATAAATGTTAAAGTTGAAAATAATCGCTGTAAGCGTCCGTTAAAGTCTCTGTGATATAATGGTAACGGATATCAAGCAGTATGTTTTATCTAACTTTATTTTGAAAATCTGATTTTACATTCATAGTCATCGCAAAAACATGCATAAAATTGCGTTTGAAACGTCAAAGTTATAGGCCTAATGCACTTCCGGACCGGGGTAAGACTTTTTATTATATTGAAAGCAATTTAAACAATTCTGATTTATAAATATTTAAACGCTGTTTCGATTGTAAAACCAGGTTATCAAAGAAGTTTAAGGGAAATAAAATTTTACTTTTTCAAAGTTTTAATAGTGGTAATTTAAGAACGGTTTGACGGATTTTTCATTTAAAAAATTGACCAATATCTTTAAATGATATTGACTGAAATTTTAAATAGTGGTAAGCTAACACCGACCCACACGCACGAACGCACGCGCGAGAGCGCGCACACCCACCACCCACCCACCACACCCACACACACACACACACACACACACACACACACACACACACACACACACACACACACACACACACACACACACACACACACACACACACACACACACACACACACACACACACACACACACACACACACACACACACACACACACACACACACACACACACACACACACACACACACACACACACACACACACACACACACACACACACACACACACACACACACACACACACACACACACACACACACACACACACACATTATATGTTTAGACTTCTGTAAAACATTTTTGGGGTCAGGCTTTTTGGGTTTAACTGAATGCTACATTACTGAAGGCTTACTCATTTTCCATAAGAAACGCTATATACATATATATAT
This sequence comes from Callitettix versicolor, assembly GCA_022606455.1. Classification (NCBI taxonomy): domain Eukaryota; kingdom Metazoa; phylum Arthropoda; class Insecta; order Hemiptera; family Cercopidae; genus Callitettix; species Callitettix versicolor. The sequence goes on along the minus strand of CM040188.1, from coordinate 13,787,780 downwards.
ATATATATATATATATATATATATATATATATATATATATATATATATATACTCGTAATATTAGTATTAAGTTTTAAGTGTACATTTTCCATACTTTATGCGTAATTAGATTTATACACGGCTACTCGTTAATTTTGGGTAAAATCTAGTTCTCAAGTGCTGAAACTAAAACTTAAAAAACTATCACGTGAGTCTAGAAGCTAAAACTAAAATTAAAAACAAGAAACAAACACTTAAGCTTGACTTTCTAAGTGGTGACAATTTGGGAGATTGAGTTATTGATTCAGTTTTTTGACATTCCGTTGCGTGTGATAAAAAAAATCTCTGAAAGAGGTCTCAACAAAATTATCACATAGTAATACTGACTGGAATCCGGCGGAGGCAGCTGAAGTGAGCAGCTGTTGGGGTTAGCCACCCCACCGTACCTCTAGCTCATACTACCCTCACTCATCTACTTAAGACGCACGCACGCACGCACGTACACACACACACACACACACACGCACCCCCCACACACACATATATATATATATATATATATATATATATATATATATATATATATATCCACACACACACACACACACACACACACACACACTATTGTACTCAGCTTGGCTAACTGTAAAGTGTAAAGTGACCCATGCTGATGGAGTGAATGACACCGGCGTAATGGGGTATCAAAAGGAGCACTATGAGGCCTGGTGACCTTCCAGTATATCTTAGCCTTACCCATGCATAAAGATTTCTGTATTGGATGGACCTGTATCGAATGTTTCCAGAAGTAAGAATATAAAATAGAATGAACAGGATCTCACCGAACAGTAAAAATGAAACAGATCCTCCGCAATGAGGGTGAAAAGAATGACAACATTAAAAGGGATTTTGCAGAGCAAGTATCTGCAAGCACCTCAATCAGGACTGGGAAGTTACCAATTAGAAGTGGGGAAGCTACACACCTTGAATCTTCTCCAAATCCTAGACTTTGAAAAGACTAGTATTAGCGAAGGCGACGATATTAGCTATATTAGCGAAGCGAAGATGACGTATTAATTAAGCATCCCAGTAATAAATTTATTAGGATCGCAATGCAATAGTAACCCTAGAAATCCATTCACTCGAGAATTAATGCCGGCTTCTTTGGTGAAACCCACTTCCTGAACTTAGTTTTTACTCTTTGTTAGTATTTCAGTCTCTTTGGTCAGTAAACATGTTCTTCTTAAATTAACCCTGTTTTCTGTACAACAATGTCATCGGTCTTTATTATCAAATCTGGCAATTTTTTCTAGTTTTCGTGCCTATTATTGTTTGAAAATTTATAAACATCTTACGTTTTTTCAATCCGTTTCATTTGGTTAAATTTTAATATTAATTTAAAGAAAATCATTATTTTTTTCTACAGTATATTTATTATTAGAACTCAAGTTTATAGAGCATTTGGTACTTCGAGAATAATAAAAAAAATCATTTCATTTCGTTTTCCTTTTACGATAAATTTTACTTTATTACATTTTTATTACGATATGAGTATCACTGTATGTTTCGTAAGCCTATCTCGGACGATAAACTCGGTCGATATACTCCATTTTTGATGAGAAAGTCTGATAATCTTTGAATACTGATAAAAACTAAACCAATTTACTGATTTAGTAAAGTAATTTTTCATTTGGATCTAGATTATTTTTATTTGTGAACCATTTTTATTTTATTTTTTTTTCAAATAACTCTCAATCACCTGTTCAAAAAGTATAAGACCTAATTTCTCCAAAAAAAGTATTGTTTAAATTAATGTTGTTTTGATCTCAAGCTGAAGTTTGAGTAATATCTGACTGAAAGACTATGGTTTTTGTCACTGACAGGCAAATGTTAGAAATGTGTGCATTGTTTTTTTCAATAATTATTTTAAGGGAAAAGTAATTAATACAATATTTATTACCCTTGCGTTATATTACTGTGACGAAGTATCTCTTCCAGAATATTTGTCTAATTTTTCCATCTTTAATGCACTTTATATCGTCTGTTTTGCACGCTTGAAAGTAAGACATATGTAACTCTCAATCAGTAAAGCATCCAATTCGTCTTTAAATAACCGCTGCAAGCAGCTGCTTTTTCGACAAGAAGGAACCGAATTTCAAAAAGTAATTTTTTATTTTACCCTCGTTTCGAAACTCCGATTACACTCTCATGAAGAAATTAAAAATCATAATACAATATTTGAATTTTAAACCTCCAAACCACACTGAATATACGATATTAAACCCTGACTGCAGTCACATTGACTTTCTTCATTTCAACGGATTCTGAAAAGTCAGAATAATATTGCATGCAGTTTTTAACGTTCATTTTACTGGGGAAACAGGTTTAAAAAAATATTACAAATGAGTTACGAATTTTCAAAGATTTTATTCGACAGACATTTTGAAACGAACGATTTTCAAGCTTGTACCGAAATCAATTTTAGTGCCAAGTTTGCATTGAATCGTATTTAAATTGCTTTAACGAGACTCAAAAATTCATCGGAATTTACTTTCGTTTCAAGTACAGTGTTTATGTGTTACAGTTGTGATAGATTTTTTCAATTTAAGTTCGCTAATGATTTTGCTTCTGTTCATGAATTAAATATCCAAACAGTGAATCCAAATAAGCGAAAATCGCTCAATCTTATTGTTACCTGTAGATTTTAAAACAGTTTGACAATTTTCTCGGGAACAGCGTTAGCGTCAATAAAATTTGTACCTCAATCTGGGCAAATGACGTCACAAATGTGTAGGGTTGAGATGAAACGAGCCGCGCTGTAATAAAGGTGTTTATGTAGAGATCGCTGTCCTTTGCCAACGAAGCGTGGTAACTGCAACATGTACGATTAGCGTAGAAATAAGAAACTTTAAATGTCATACAATCAGAGCGTTGCACGTTCACGTAATGCTCTAATGAATTACGCTAATCATTGTTAAAAATAAAATTAACGTCAATTCAATGATACTAGTTTGAACCTTCACACTAAAAATTGTTTAATTTTTTAGTTTAATCTACTTTTACAGTTTTGTGCATTCAACTAACTTTCTTGCAACGTTTACACTGTTTAAATATTGACCATTGTAAATATTAAATATTGTGTGTAAATATTGACAATTGTAAATATGCAACTTATTTAAGCAGCGATTAAGGTTCATTTGAAAAAGCTGATTCAGCCCGGATTTTATCTCTTGTAATGAAATCAGATATTTCTTAAAGTACAAGATAAAGAAGTGATGATATTTTTAAGACATTAAAAGTAAACAGTTTTGAAACATTCGAACCAATTTTTACAAGTAACAAATTTATTCTGAAGTACTAGGAAAAGTTAAATTTGGACTTCATTATCAGCGCGAGAACCACCTCGAATATGTTAGATACAATTTTGACGAAACGTCAGAACTTTTCTGGAAATATTTTGAAGTGGATTTTGCGAAAAGTGAGAAATACACACACACACACACACACACACACACACACACACACACACACACACACACACACACACACACACACACACACACACACACACACACACACACACACACATATATATATATATATATATATATATATATATATATAAAAACTGTCGGATAAATTAGATTTTAATGTTATTCTGAACGATGCTACCTTTTGGTAATTACAAACAAACGCGTTAAGGACTTAAGGAAATCATTCAGCGTAACGTAACAAGGACGGAGTGGTTAGCGATATGAACGACAGCTGGGCCATATCGATTATTGCCTCAAGTGTTTCGATATGAATAGTAATCCAGTTGAACGGAGGAATTCATTTTAACCTGAAAGTTATTCGTCTCGCGTTACGACTGTGAGTATTTCGATAATGAAGTGGAAATATAATAAGAAGATTTGTTTGCGTTTAATTACAATTTTTAGGGAATTTTCCACTGAAAAATTGAGCTATTCGATCGGGCTTTATAGTAGGATTTCCGCGGAACTATATGAGCACAGATTCTGACCTCAAGATCACTTTTTGAACTTTTTTAAAAATTTATATTTGTTTGTGTGTGTTTGCGAGCGTGCTTGCGTGTGCGCGCTCGTGTGTGTTCTAGCACGCTTACGTTCGCTTTTTTGATCAGATTTGGTTCAACCTTGGCAAAAAATCGATTATGTTAATATCTTCGGCAAGTTCCGTTTATCAGCTGAATTTGTTTACCACCAAAATTGCGGCTGTTTCATTTCTTTTAAAGGGCATATTTTTTATGTCTAATTATTTTGAAAAATACGGTTTCGCTATCGTAATCATCAAAAATCTACTTAAGTTAGCATTTTGAATTTTGAAAACCCGTTGGAATTGAGAAACATTATGACAGAGGTCAAGGTTTATTTTGACATTTCCAATGTAAATATGAAAGTTTAAAAGAAAATATATGCAGATTTTATTGCCAATATAATGATAAAATCAGTATTTAAAAAAGGGTCTGATGTAGCAAAATACTTTTGGAAATTCGCTTCTATCACTTCAGCTGCATACCGCGATTATTATATATTGAAGTGATATTTTTAGATTAAAATTTCTAATTTTTCTCAGGTTTCTTTTACAAAACACTTTTATTTGCAGACATTACTTGTTATTATAACTCCTTCTGACTCATGTTGACCTAAAACATTTCCAAATTCTTTAATTATTTTTCACTGCGTCTTTTTTAATTTTTTTTTATATTAATGTATTCCTAAGACTAATAAAATTATTCGCGTAATTATATTGAAAATTTATTGTTAAGCAGACATTCTATTAAGCGCGGGACACAAATCCATGAGTTGTACGCAGATCTTGGCTGAGGTAATCAGTTTGTGTGTAATCACTCTAAAGTAAGATATTTTAGTTAGCTTTTGATCTACTTTGACCCTACATAGGAAAATTTTGCCGGGCAGCTAAAACCACTGGCTTGGTTTGCTATCAGTAGGTGGATCAATGATCGACACTAGGATAGATGAAACTATCTCAGAGGGCTTTCTCGTAGTCAACGTCTTTTAAAAAATAACCCTCTAGGAAGTCATGTGATTCTGGGCAGAGGAAAAATCTGAAAACACATGGGGCTCAATACAGAGCACGGTGTACCGAGGGCACACATGAACTTAAGTAATATACTTACGAGAATCTGTAGGTTATGCAGGAAGAAAGATTAAACTAATCTACCAAGTCCTTTAATCACAGAGCCAGGGGATATAAAACCACTTAACCTTTATCACTTAACTAATCTTTAATCTCAACCACTTCGACCACAGAACCCTTCCATTGCACTAATGAGAGTAGTAAAACATGTTTTACAAGTTTGATTATAAAAATACGAAGTAAATTTTAATGCTGAAAAAATTGTGTTGAATCTGATCTCAGATTCTGGTACACTTAATACATCCACAATACTGGTATCACTTAGTATCGTAACCGATTGGTGGAAATGTTTATTGCGAAATTAACGGCAAATTGAAAACACCTCGGTTAGTTTCCGTACACCCTGTATTTTACTTCGCCATAAAACAAAACGTAGCAGTAAATAATCTCTCGGAAGTATTGTCGGTTATTCATTTGCAAACGCACCCGTCTGCGGAACAAATCACAACCGCAGATAAATTCTAAATACATTTGTTACAACACAATTTGCAATAAAATCAAAAACAGCTGTAATTTTACAAAAACGTGTATTTCACCTTGTAAAGTTGCTAAAACTGGCAAAAAAAATGTTTTTTTTTGTAATTCTTGATATTATTAATGAATATTCATTGAAAAATGAAGTGAGCTATTGGAGTAGCAATGGTGGTAATGCCCTGACCAAACTCTCTCTCTCTCTCTCTCTCTCTCTCTCTCTCTCTCTCTCTCTCTATCCATATATACATATATATATATATAAGATAGGCAGGTAGATAGGTAGGTAGAGAGAGAAGATATATATATATATATATATATATATATATATATATATAGAGAGAGAGAGAGAGAGAGAGAGATGCAGAAGAGATGGATATGTACGTCTGAGTTTCCTTTCTAGGGTCCGGGAACTCAACTCTAAAAAGGTCACTTTCGGGGGGGGGGGGGTTAGTCTGGTTTGATTCAAACTTGGTGAAAAAAATTGTAGTTATAACTTTGAAAGTTACATTACATTGTTACTTGTTAAAATCGTTATTAAAAGACGATCAATCTAAGTTTAAAATAGTACAAATGTTTTTATTTTACACTGTGTTAAAAATTCACTGTTAAAATTTGGGTAAATTAAAAAATAATAATTAATAAGTATTATACGTATATAAGACTCAAGTAGGTCAGGGTTCATTATTTCTCCAATTTAAAGTGAAAGTTTCAAAAGCTAAGTTTAAACGCGCAATTGTTAAACCTTACTACAATAATAGAAACAGATTCTCAAAAAAAAAAAAAAAAAAAAAAAAAAAAAAAAAAAAAATGATGCGTTAAGAGTGAATATTATATCGAAATTCTGTTTAATCGCTATTGTGTTCTTAACTTGTATACAATTCATTTCTCTATTTTTGCTTTTCTGTATAATCTCTGCATATTTTACGAATTTTTGCCTTCTTACATTATGTTTGTCTTTTGAACAATAGCCTTCATCATTTAAATTTTCATTCGGTGTCTTTTGAAACTGTGACCATTTTGTAACTTTATAAAATTGACATAAAGCCTATTCATAATGTAAAATTGCCTATTATAACCTAAAAATTACACAAACACGTAGCATTACTTTAAATAATATTACATAAAAGCCTTAATACATCACTTGTATATAATTATATTTCTATTAATACCAAAATGTATAAATAACATTTCTCTTACTTTATTCGTTTTGATATATTTAACTTCTAATTCTACCATAATGTTATTTGTTAGTATTTATTCCTTTCTTCTTTTTCAGTATTCGAACTAATCAGTCCGTATATGTTCGTCGCTTGATTATGTGCCGCCCTTATGGCGTATTAAAATTAAAGGAAGGGTGCAGGCAGTAAAGGACCGGTAAGGGTAAAGAGCCAACACGGGTTATACCTACCTAAACGCCACAATTGGATTATGTGTGTTGCCGAATAGAGGAATTTGAAGGGGCTTGTTAGGTGGTATCGGCAGCTACAATTGTTGTACTCACCGACTGGTATCTCTGTGATAATCAACTTTTCAACAATCAGTTAATGATATTGTTACGTATTAGAAACTTAAATTTGTCTGCAAAGCTGAGATTCACTATTATTGACAAACACTTTTTACTGTACATTATGACATTGCATTTATTACTATATTTGTTTCAGTTTTGCACAGAAATGAAACCACCTAACGCCTGCATGCTAATACAGAACTTGCGTGTCGTATAACGTTTTGTAAAGTTATAAGTATTAGTAACCTTTTACATGATCATCATATATAGTCCATCTTTAAAGGAAGTATATCTCTTCCACGTGTTCTAATATCTACTGTGTTTCCGTTAACTTTTATATAACTTAAAGTGTTCCACTTTTAAGCTTATCTGTTTCTTTTCTTGAATAGGTGAAGTCGACTTGATAGTTTCTACTACAGACTTATCATTCCTGGTCTGCTGAACAAACTATTTATTTTATCTATCAGTACAGTAGTTGAAGTTTGCTTTTGTCAGTGCGATAGATCTTACAATAACACATTGCTTACCTTACAATTGTTTCAGAACAAGTTATTTGTGAGGACGAAGTCGAAAACATGCATTTTACACTCACGTAACTACGAATTAATAAAAGTCACAAAAACATTTTACGGACTTCCTCACATTGCATTTTACGGTTTGGAAACTATAGAGGAAGAAGCCAGAAAATGTCTCTGTTATCGAAATCGTTTCGTCAGATTTTCCTTATATTTTATTCGTATATGAAGAATCATCGCCGTACCAAATTTTTAAACGGAATAAATTTACGATTCCAGAATACATTTGCAAATCAAATCATACTCGACAGTGGATAAGGGGTTTATTTTCTGTTATGGGTAGGGAGAGAGAGAAAGAAAGAGATTAAATTATTTTTGATTGATTAATTGTCTTTATTTGAGGTGAAGTTAGGTCCTCTCTTCCACGTCAACTCACAATGCCTTATAGCAAAAACATAAACTAACAAATTTAATAATATATTACAATTTAATAATATATTTTACAATTTTAATAATATAAATATTAATAATTTAAAAATAAAACAAAGTAATTATACTCGTTAAATAATTGGTTGAAAACTAGAAAGAAAAAACAAAGTAATAATAATAATAGTATTAAAAAAATACACGTGTGGAATTCGAAAAGTTACCGACAGAAGCGAAGCTTTTGTTAATGATATCTTTGCTGAATGTGTAATTAGTATGAAGATATGTTTACAAATATCTTGTATTGATTATGTAAATATGAACGTAGCTCAGATATTGTTTACTGTAGTTATAGTAAAAGATCAGTTCCTTTATATTAATTCGTAACGATCAGCTGATTTCATTTAACAGATGATAGGCTATAATAATTTTCAGATTATGTTGTTAAAAACTAGCGAAATTAAAAACAATTATTATAAACGTTTATTTTAATTTAGGATGTATTTTAAACGGTTACAACGTGTAACTTAAGGAAAAAACCAGAGGAAAACAATATTTTCATATAATTCGCGTGTACTGTTATCGAAAAGGAGGAAGAAAAAGAAAGAGGCATAAATAAAGCGACGAAATTCGTTTGCTCGTTCGTTCCATATTTCCGTTAAACTCTTTCATTCGACAGAGTTTTTTCTATTTACTTCTCTCGCTAAAGTTAATATTAAAAGCTTCGCTTCAATAACACAAAAGAGTTTTGCACACACAAATTACAAACTAACATATATTTGGAAATATGGTATTTTCAAATAAAAATTTAAACAATATTTTTAAGCTCCTATGGGTGTATAAAATGACCTATTTTTGTGTTTTAATCAAACAACACCCACGTGTAAATAGCAAAGCAATTTGAACATAACTTTGTGGTGCTACTAAATATACTACAAATAAAAATAATCAATTTAATACAAAAAAATATTCTCAACATATATACAATAAACTTCATAAAAATATTCTCAACATATATACAATAAACTTCATAAAAATACGAATAAGCTTGCCTCATGAATATACACAACCGAACAAAAATTAGTCCACACCACTGGGCAATTTAAGCGACCTCTAAAACCTGAGCTCGGCCATTAATCGACTTTGAAGAATCTGGTAACCAGTTCCACACACAGGAAGCTGATACCGTAACAGAGTTACTCATAATAGTTCTATACTTAGATATGAACGATATTTTCGATCCCTTCCTTGTAATTATATGTGAGGCAAAAAAATTATTTGCCAAAAGCAAGTCGGCACTGCAGTTTGGACAGCGTGTAACGTAGTTAAAGACCGTTTTTTAATTTCATATATTAATGGCTAACATGATCGTTACGTTTTAAATCGAATGCAATAATTTAGAGATCGATCGATCGATATATATATATATATATATATATATATATATATATATATATATATATATATATATATATAGAGAGAGAGAGAGAGAGAGAGAGAGAGAGAGAGAATGTTAAATGCTCCTTCTAATTTTTAAATATTTGTGTTTGTATAACATTGTACGACAATAATTTTTAAATGGTTTAAAACGTATTATTGCATAGATCATGCAGAAATGCATATACATACATTTTAAAGCATTCATAAAAACAAATTATTTTCGAAACATACGCATATTTAGGCCAAGTCTACTCCATCCTTGGATACGTAATGTCTATAAATAAAACTGGAAAAAACATAAATTTAACAATTAGAACGTTAGCCTAAATGCCTAGAACTAAAAATTAATTCCAATTAATTAATTAATTTTAATTAATCAAAGTTGTTTACCTGAACGCTCAAAAATAAGTAAAATATATAACTTACTTACGATAAGGAACCGCAAGTCACCAAGAAAACGAAACAGTTACAACTGACAAATGACTATACCGTTACAAAACACGGTTGTATGCCGGTCAAAAGCAAACAAATACGATCGTGCGAACATCACAGGGTCAAGAGTCGTGTAATGTTTCTATACACAAATGACCTAATAAACATGAATATTCAATCATTAAGTAACAATTACTAAAAGAGTATCTTATTGTTGTAACACGTATCCACCTAGACTCAGCTTGTTATAGATTCATATTATTGTGGGCGATGTTTCCCAGCCCAAGGTAAATGTACACAGTCTGTAGGAGTAGAACACCCCTTGTATGCTTTGGAATTAGGGGCGGAACAATACCAAACTGTTTGGGAGTAATAATATTACTGGAGAGAGGGGAGTTCTAACAGAAGTAAAACAAGACGAACCGAGTTTTGTAATTTAGGAAATTTTGCAAAGTAAGCTTGTTATGATATTACTTTATACTTAGTTAATAAGGTTTGTTGATCCTGCATAAAATTTTAACTGAAGATTTTTGATGAAACTTTTCTTTTACATCTTCTTCGAATCTCAGAAAATGTTAATTTTTTTAACTGAATGACTTTAAAAAATAGCTTTTACGGTTTCGATATAGGTGTTGGTAAAAGTTTGTTTCTATGTACCCAAAAGAAAGTATTAGTAAATATATACCCGGAAAAATTGCGTTCATGTGAGCTATTGAACAACTTTATAAAATGTGATATATTTTCAGTAAATAATAAGTAATAGTATTGATACATTTTTAAAGTAAGATATGTTTTAACTTTTTTACCGTAGCATGTTAGCGTAATGTAAACATAAACGTATTTTAATATCTTCTTAATTTAAGAAAATATATTTATTACTTCAAACAACATGACAGTAAGCTTTAGCTATAACTGTAAAATTAAAATTTATCTCTAGCAGGTTAGAACGAAACCGTTTAAATCTTAATAAATAAAAGAAGAAGTACTGACTGGCTGACTGACTGACTGATTCATAGTCAACGCAGAGCCCAAACTATTTTAGCTAGCGACTTGAAATTTACAGGGTACATTTATGTTACCATATAGGCGTGTACTAAGAAAGGATTTTGCAAAAATTTGATTTGAACTCCATTAAACTACTTACCTAATCCAAATTTAATAATAAACGTATACCCGAGACTATTATAGCTAGAGACTTGAAATTTTCAGGGTACCTTACAAAAATGTCGAGATGCGCTAAGAAATGATTATGCAAAAATTTGATTTTAACGCCATTAAACTACTTACCCAATCCAAATTTAATAATAAACGGACACCCGAGACTATTATAGCTAGAGACTTGAAATTTTCAGGGTACCTTACAAAAATGTCGAGATGCGCTAAGAAAGGATTATGCCAAAATTTGATTTTAACGCCATTAAACTACTTACCCAGTGCAACTTTAATAATCAACGTACAGCCGAGACTATAATAGCTAAAGATTTGAAATTTTCAGGGCTACCACCACATGTAGGGGTGCACTGAAAAACGATTTTCCAGTATTCAACCCAAAAGTGGTAAAAATGAGGTACAACAATTTTTATTGCAAAAGTATATTTTTCGTCTTAAAACGTAATATAGTCACTCTTAAATATAAGTAAAGAAATATATTTTTCACCATTTTCCAAAACTCATCCCTTAAAGAGATTGAAAGGGGGTAAACAATGTAAAAAAGTGGTATATAATTTTGCATTGAAAAATATTTGTTTTGGATCGAATATTTTAGAAGTCTGCTATGAAACACAAATAATGAAACACACATTTCATCATTTTTCCGAATTCATTCCCTAAAAGAATTAAAATGTAAAAAAGACTTCTAATTAGAGAAAAAAAAGGTTTCATTGGAGAAAATTTTTTTTTATCGGCTTTTCTTAAAAGTAAGCAAAATATTCTAAAACACAAATTATGATACTCGTAATTCAGCTTCCCCCCGAATTCTTCCACTAAAAAGAAAAAATATAAATGACGTATAAATATTTGTATTGGAGAAAAATATTTTTTATCAAATTTTCTTAAATTCGATTGGAACACGTTTGAATAAATCAACATATTGAGGTTAAAATATTTTTTTTTCATATTCACTGTAAAATAATCACGAGTTTAGATGATCTCTTTTTTTAATATATTTTTTTATGTTTCTAAGTTATTACATTATTGAAAACGTATACGTTTCGTGGGCGAAGCCTCGACAGGTAATGCTAGTATTAATATATTGAGCAGCGTGAATCCAATTCACACATAGCTCATAATAATACTAAAGTATATATATAAAATAGCAGACATATTACTAGTTTTTAATTGTATTCATCGCATAAAATAAGTTAATAGTTTACAATTTTCATTAAGAACTTACGTTTTGCTTTTATGTTACCAAACCCTAGTCAAACTTTACTTTATTCGTGTTATTTTTTTTATTTTACGACCAAGTATAATCTGATATAAAACTGGGAAGTCTGTCGAACATATTTTTTTATACTGCAATATTTGTGTTTATACTCGTACTTATTTTTGCATTTTAAGATACCAATGACGTTTTGTAAAATCTTATCTTGTTATCTGGACTTTTTTATTTACTTAATTTACTGAAAATTCAGATGAGAACACCGAATCATTCAGTATTTACTGAAAATATGGTTACCCTTGCACTATTTACTGTTTTCTGTCTGTATCAGAAAAACATAAAATTATGCTCTGATAGTATATCAAGTACTTGTTTTTCAAATATAATCAGTATTTATTTAGCCTTGTTGGAAATAGGTGAAGTAAATTACTTTATATTTCTATGAAGCTTCTGTCGACGTACAGAATTTTCTCCATTGGTGATGGCTCCTTAAAAGAAAACAAAACGACTTCCCCAACATTACACCCAAAATGCTCGACTTAGTCATATTGTCAAATCTTTCCACTTTTTTAGTTCCTTATAGCAAACACGAGACTCATTTGATGTTCGAATGTACTTTCGGTGTTCCTAAGGTAGCCTATACATTTCAACGAGTTTTTACGATTCTTTTAAGAAGGACAACGCAGATCGATTGTCGACGTCGTTCATTGCGCCAATCAGATGTAAGTGTATCTATCAGCAGGTATTGGTGCAAGGAAACAAACAATAACACACATTTTGAACCCCCCCAAAAAAACAATCACTGCATATTTTCCGGAAGTAAGTTTTGTTTGAGATCGGTTGAGGTTTTGTGGTAAACCCATGTTCGTCGCTAATCACAATATGATTTTTAAATACTTTTTTTAAGTGATTCAGAAGTCGCTGAACGAAGATATATCGCTTAGTTTTGCTGAGAGAACCTGAAACCCATAAATTAAGATCGAGTAACGGAATTTATTCTCACGTAAAAATATGCATTTCTGTTGCGATACAATTTTAGCTACGTTAATGAGGCTATTACTTCACTTTTTCCTTTAAAAAAAGGTAATTCTGAAGTCGCTGAAAGAAGAGTGTAGTTATCTTCGTTTAGGTGAGAGAACCTGAAACCCATAAATCGAAATTGCTTGACTTAATTTATATTCATAGCCAAAATATGCATTTCCGTTACGATAAAACTTTAGCGACGGTAATGCGGCTATTACTTCATTTTTTTCCTTTAAAAAAGGTAATTCTGAAGTCGCTGAAAGAAGAGTGTAGTTATCTTCGTTTTGGTGAGAGAACCTGAAACCCATAAATCGAAATTGCTTGACGGAATTTATATTCATACGCCAAAATATGCATTTCCGTTACGATAAAACTTTAGCGACGGTAATGCGGCTATTACTTCATTTTTTTCTTTAAAAAAGGTAATTCTGAAGTCGCTGAAAGAAGAGTGTAGTTATCTTCGTTTTGGTGAGAGAACCGGAAACCTATAAATCGAAATTGCTTGACGGAATTTATATTCATACGCCAAAATATGCATTTCCGTTACGATAAAACTTTAGCGACGGTAATGCGGCTATTACTTCACTTTTTTCCTTTAAAAAAAGGTAATTCTGAAGTCGCTGAAAGAAGAGTGTAGTTATCTTCGTTTTGGTGAGAGAACCTGAAACCCATAAATCGAAATTGCTTGACTTAATTTATATTCATAGCCAAAATATGCATTTCCGTTACGATAAAACTTTAGCGACGGTAATGCGGCTATTACTTCATTTTTTTCCTTTAAAAAAGGTAATTCTGAAGTCGCTGAAAGAAGAGTGTAGTTATCTTCGTTTTGGTGAGAGAACCTGAAACCCATAAATCGAAATTGCTTGACGGAATTTATATTCATACGCCAAAATATGCATTTCCGTTACGATAAAACTTTAGCGACGGTAATGCGGCTATTACTTCATTTTTTTCTTTAAAAAAGGTAATTCTGAAGTCGCTGAAAGAAGAGTGTAGTTATCTTCGTTTTGGTGAGAGAACCGGAAACCTATAAATCGAAATTGGTTGACGGAATTTATATTCATACGCCAAAATATGCATTTCCGTTACGATAAAACTTTAGCGACGGTAATGCGGCTATTACTTCACTTTTTTCCTTTAAAAAAAGGTAATTCTGAAGTCGCTGAAAGAAGAGAGTAGATATCATTGTTTGTGTGAGAGAACCTGAAACCCATAAATCAAAATTGCTTGACGGAATTTATATTCATACGTCAAAATATGCATTTCCGTTACGATAAAACTTTAGCGACGGTAATGCGGCTATTACTTCATTTTTTTCTTTAAAAAAGGTAATTCTGAAGTCGCTGAAAGAAGAGTGTAATTATCTTCGTTTTGGTGAGAGAACCTGAAACCCATAAATCGAAATTGCTTGACGGAATTTATATTCATACGCCAAAATATGCATTTCCGTTACGATAAAACTTTAGCGACGGTAATGCGGCTATTACTTCATTTTTTTCTTTAAAAAAGGTAATTCTGAAGTCGCTGAAAGAAGAGTGTAGTTATCTTCGTTTTGGTGAGAGAACCTGAAACCCATAAATCGAAATTGCTTGACTTAATTTATATTCATAGCCAAAATATGCATTTCCGTTACGATAAAACTTTAGCGACGGTAATGCGGCTATTACTTCATTTTTTCCTTTAAAAAAGGTAATTCTGAAGTCGCTGAAAGAAGAGTGTAGTTATCTTCGTTTTGGTGAGAGAACCTGAAACCCATAAATCGAAATTGCTTGACGGAATTTATATTCATACGCCAAAATATGCATTTCCGTTACGATAAAACTTTAGCGACGGTAATGCGGCTATTACTTCATTTTTTTCTTTAAAAGGTAATTCTGAAGTCGCTGAAAGAAGAGTGTAGTTATCTTCGTTTTGGTGAGAGAACCGGAAACCTATAAATCGAAATTGGTTGACGGAATTTATATTCATACGCCAAAATATGCATTTCCGTTACGATAAAACTTTAGCGACGGTAATGCGGCTATTACTTCACTTTTTTCCTTTAAAAAAAGGTAATTCTGAAGTCGCTGAAAGAAGAGAGTAGATATCATTGTTTGTGTGAGAGAACCTGAAACCCATAAATCAAAATTGCTTGACGGAATTTATATTCATACGTCAAAATATGCATTTCCGTTACGATAAAACTTTAGCGACGGTAATGCGGCTATTACTTCATTTTTTTTCTAAAAAGGTAATTCTGAAGTCGCTGAAAGAAGAGTGTAATTATCTTCGTTTTGGTGAGAGAACCTGAAACCCATAAATCGAAATTGCTTGACGGAATTTATATTCATACGCCAAAATATGCATTTCCGTTACGATAAAACTTTAGCGACGGTAATGCGGCTATTACTTCATTTTTTTCTTTAAAAAAGGTAATTCTGAAGTCGCTGAAAGAAGAGTGTAGTTATCTTCGTTTTGGTGAGAGAACCTGAAACCCATAAATCGAAATTGCTTGACGGAATTTATATTCATACGCCAAAATATGCATTCCCGTTACGATAAAACTTTAGCGACGGTAATGCGGCTATTACTTCATTTTTCCTGTAAAAAAAAGGTAATTCTGAAGTCGCTGAAAGAAGAGTGTAGATATCGTTGTTTGTGTGAGAGAACCTGAAACCCATAAATCAAAATTGCTTGACGGAATTTATATTCATACGTCAAAATATGCATTCCCGTTACGATAAAACTTTAGCGACGGTAATGCGGCTATTACTTCATTTTTTTCTTTAAAAAAGGTAATTCTGAAGTCGCTGAAAGAAGAGTGTAGTTATCTTCGTTTTGGTGAGAGAACCTGAAACCCATAAATCGAAATTGCTTGACGGAATTTATATTCATACGCCAAAATATGCATTCCCGTTACGATAAAACTTTAGCGACGGTAATGCGGCTATTACTTCATTTTTCCTGTAAAAAAAAGGTAATTCTGAAGTCGCTGAAAGAAGAGTGTAGATATCGTTGTTTGTGTGAGAGAACCTGAAACCCATAAATCAAAATTGCTTGACGGAATTTATATTCATACGTCAAAATTAGCATTCCCGTTACGATAAAACTTTAGCGACGGTAATGCGGCTATTACTTCATTTTTTTCTTTAAAAAAGGTAATTCTGAAGTCGCTGAAAGAAGAGTGTAGTTATCTTCGTTTTGGTGAGAGAACCTGAAACCCATAAATCGAAATTGCTTGACGGAATTTATATTCATACGCCAAAATATGCATTCCCGTTACTATAAAACTTTAGCGACGGTAATGCGGCTATTACTTCATTTTTTCCTGTAAAAAAAAGGTAATTCTGAAGTCGCTGAAAGAAGAGTGTAGATATCTTTGTTTGTGTGAGAGAACCTGAAACCCATAAATCAAAATTGCTTGACGGAATTTATATTCATACGTCAAAATATGCATTTCCGTTACGATAAAACTTTAGCGACGGTAATGCGGCTATTACTTCACTTTTTTCCTTTAAAAAAAGTTAATTCTGAAGTCGCTGAAAGAAGAGTGTAGATATCTTTGTTTGTGTGAGAGAACCTGAAACCCATAAATCAAAATTGCTTGACGGAATTTATATTCATACGCCAAAATATGCATTTCCGTTACGATAAAACTTTAGCGACGGTAATGCGGCTATTACTTCATTTTTTTTCTTTAAAAAAGGTAATTCTGAAGTCGCTGAAAGAAGAGTGTAGATATCTTTGTTTGTGTGAGAGAACCTGAAACCCATAAATCGAAATTGATTGACGGAATTTATATTCATACGCCAAAATATGCATTTCCGTTACGATAAAACTTTAGCGACGGTAATGCGGCTATTACTTCACTTTTTTTTTTAAAAAAAAAGGTAATTCTGAAGTCGATGAAAGTAGAGTGTAGTTATCTTCGTTTTGGTGAGAGAACCTGAAACCCATAAATCGAAATTGCTTGACGGAATTCATATACATACGCCAAAATATGCATTTCCGTTACGATAAAATTTTAGCGACGGTAATGCGGCTATTATTGGAGTTTTTTTTGCGAATCGCAAAGGACTACAGTCTCCAGTCGTAAAAGCTAAACTATAACTCAACCCTAACCAAATACATAGACACGAACGGCTGAACCCTGTCAATATTGACGCATGCGCTATGTACGTTAGTTTAGCTTACCATTACATCACGGTCACTTCGGTAATATTGTTGGTCCAATTAAACACCTAAGTTGTTGCCAAGATATGGGTTTGTTGTATCGTGACGCTTGAAATATAAGCGTGTAGTTTTGTGGTGGGGAGTTGTAAGGGAATGTCTTCGTATATATTACTCGCTTAATACATTATGATAACTGTATTATAATCTAAATACGACTTAGTTGTTTTGACTTCCCTACCACTAACAACAGCCACTACTGGTTCTGGAATGGAAAGTGTCACCCACATGTGTGGCCGGCCGGTTGTTCTCCCTGCATCACTCCCACAATTCGCGGCTCACCGTCAATGCAATAAATACCTGTTTTATTTGAATTGTTTGCCTATAACATAGTTTCCATTTTTCATTTACGATCAAATCGTGCATTACTTTAATGCAGGGATCTCCAAACTATGGCCCGAGGGCCACATCCGGCCCGCGGACAGATTTTGTCCGGCCCGCGGAGAGCTACCATACTTGAAAACTCCTTTTAGAGAACATATTTTTTATATCAAATTAAATTTAGTTTACTGAAGTATTCTAATTTTATGTTGAATAATTATTAATATGACATCTACATTGATATGGTCATGGGCTAACTACTCATAACATTGTTGTAGGCTTATTGTTATTGTTTTATTGATAATATGGTTTTGGCCCTCGGAACTTACTGGAGTAATCAGTATGGCCTTAAGGCTGGAAAGTTTGGAGACCTCTGCTTTAATGCGTTATACATGAAAACGAACCTTTAAATTTAATGTTTATTTTAAGTTCACTATATACGTATATCAATTCCATATTACCTATTTTTTATTAAATTGTTCGTAAATACGTGGAATGTTTAGGTATTCCTTATCAATTATTCCATTTTTGAATTCCTTACTGAAAATAAAATAACGGGAAAGAATTTCCAAGGAATGTTTGCATATTACAATGCAGTACTTTTATAGTACTCAGTGAAAATACACTTTCAAGAAAATTGTTTGTGACAGACACAATTTAATTCCTCATGGTATTTTCTGTTTATTAATCAATTCCAAAAAGTGTATCTTTTCTTTTTAGATGGATATTTTTGAAAATTGTGTTAGTTGTTTCGTAGTAGCTTGGTGTCGTATTCTAAGTTGGCATTCTGCCTCCGCGGGTCTTTAGCAACTTACATATTTTTAATTTACTCAATTTTAACCCTCCGGGGTGAAATTTCAAAAAAAAGGTTTACTTGAAAAGTTTAATTATTAAATGCTCATTATCTTCATGTAAGCAAAATTTATAGTTTTCAACATCATTATTCCGTTTTTCTGTTGTACATTTTAAACCCTAATACAACTCTTTAAGTGTTTCTAGATTTTTTTAAACTGTCTCTTTGCAAACATTTAGAAATCTAGGAAAACTTTCACGACAAATTTCAACTTCAAGGTCTTCAAGGTTAGGTATTTAACCTTTACAAATATCAACCCCGAATGCAACCACTTATGGGTTTATATAACTATCTCTTCAGTTAAATTAAGAATGAAAATTAGGCATTTTCAGTTTCCAATATCCCTCGATTTAAGTAATACCATGTTTAATCGAGTTTAAAGTTTATGCACTAATTTAATCCCTTACGTAAACTTGTTAGTATTGATTTACGTAAAGGATTTCCTTGTGAACACTTAGAAACCACGAGAATCGTTCATACAAAATTTTAACGCAAACGGTTGAAATGTACACATTGAAACCTTTGGGGTTGAATTCTTAAAAACTCTTCTTTGTGAACAATTAAAGCTTCAGTTAAACCTGTGCACCAAATGTGAGCTCTGTACGTCTTTTGCATCTGGAGGTTCAGAGATAAAATATTAAGTTCGTTTTTACTCAATTGAACCCATTAAGGGTGGTATTTTTTAAAGTACTTTATAACTTTCATATTTGAAGAAGCATAATTCAATTTTTTTATAAAGTGGAACCTAACTAGACCATATTTGCAAAGCTGAGACTGAAAAACCACACACACACACACACACACACACACACACACACACACACACACACACACACACACACACACACACACACACACACACACACACACACACACACACACACACACACACACACACACACACACACACACACACACACACACACACACACACACACACACACACACACACACACACACACACACACACACACACACACACACACACACACACACACACACACACACACACACACACACACACACACACACACACACACACACACACACACACACACACACACACACACACACACACACACACACACACACACACACACACACACACACACACACACACACACACACACACACACACACACACACACACACACACACACACACACACACACACACACACACACACACACACACACACACACACACACACACACACACACACACACACACACACACACACACACACACACACACACACACACACACACACACACACACACACACACACACTGTTTACGAAATTTCGATTTATCTCCAAAATTAATAAACATATCATGGGATTATAAAAACCTAAATACAGTGATTTTATGGACCCTACTTTGAAGAATTCTAAGAAAATATAATTAGCTACACAGGTAAATATAATTAACCAACAATAAACCTTCACTTGAAAAGACAGGTAAATTTTACTTTCACCACATCAGCTGTTGTACTTATGCCAGGTAATTATAGTCGTACTTTTAAATCATTACAACTATATCTATATTTATTGTATATTATTAATGTGTTTGCATTTGTGTGTGTGTGTGTGTGTGTGTGTGTGTGTGCGCGCGCGCGATACAGCCAAATCTATGGTACGCAGAAATCTGAAATATTTAACATATGTAGACAGAGGTAGGTCGGACAGTTCTTCAAGGATACAGGACTTAAGAATTTTTTTTAATAATAAGTACTTAGCTGAATATTACACCTGACTTTACGCCATACAAGCAATTCTAGTTTGTTATAATTTTATATTTTCTTACTTTGTTTTTGCCATTAAATAATTATAATGTAATTTAAAGAAAAAATGTCAACAATATTAAAGGAATGTAAACATACATTTTGTAATTACATTTTCATTTAAAAAAATTAAACTTTTTTTTACGTCTTATAAACTAAGTATATAAGATTTTACACTAAAAAATGCATGTCACATTTCCAGATTTGTTTCTCTGTGTTTCCTTAAGACGCCGGATCTAAGTTAAAAGCACTCTTGTGCCATTTAGGAGATGTTTTCTAGCGGAACAAACTTGTACTTTGTACACTGATCTCTTAAACATTGCTAGAAAAAGTACCTGCAACATTACTGTATAACATGATGGTGAAAGATTATCCAATCTTATAAACTTTCGTGCTACTTCATATTACTAAGTTGGGTGGAGAAAGTAATTATCTTCACAAAACAGCTGATATTCTACAAACAGGTGTTTATAAAATTAAGTTTATTTTGCTTCTTGCAAGTAATTCTTATTGCATTGAGGTATAACGTGAAACATTATTCCTGGTTTGCCACTTAAACAATGCCACTTAAAAACCAATTTAAAATGTTTAGAAGTTTACTGTCTCTTTTTACTTTAAAGATAAAAACGCTCTTTGAAACAACATGTCTGTGAGAAAGTTAAGTTTTTTTTTAGTTATTTCTTTGAAAGTCAAGAAAATATATTACTTTTTTTAAATCAATTTAAACATTTAAAATACCCAGAAACACTTTTGAAGTTGCAGAAATGTCGAAACAACGTGTTTCTTCTTAAAATATTTGTCTATAAAAAACAATATATATTTATATAAAAAACTATTCAAAAAATCATTTTGAAATAATGATGGGGTCATTTTATAGTTCTGGTTGAAAGTCTCACCACGTTTCAATAATTCTTTTTCAAATGAAAATTCAGAAATTAACTGTGAATTGAAATTAACTGTGATAATGTTATATAATAATACATTTTCTATTTATGCATATATATATATATATATATATATATATATATATATATATATATATATATATCTACTAACACACATAGATATATCTGTGGTGTGTGTTTGTGTGTTTCTTTGTTTGTTTTATAGTCTCAGCTTTGCAGTTTTGGTCTCCGACTTTATTATAAATTTGAATTATACTTCTTCAAATATGAATCATTTAATAAAAAAATCTGATTAACTAAATTGTGCTTTTTCGACATGGCATACTTCTCACTTTTGGGGCTTTTTTTGGAAAAATTGAGTGTGTGTAAGTTAGCGTGATTTGGTAATGAATAACGTATCTTGCATAAATGTAAGGGCTTCAGTTTGTTTGAAATAAAATAAATAATAATAATATTAAGTGTACGATAAAGTCTGCTTTATAGGGATTAATTAATGTGTTAATGTTACATAAATATGAGTTGCAAGATTCACTTGCTCGCAGTACAAAAATTAAAAACAAAAATAAGTACAAGCAGTGTGTATTCACCTGAAGGAATCCTTAATACACACTCTAGTGGAGCTATAAAATAAATTTTATGTCTCCGATTTACGGTTATTACAACGTTTACTAGGTACTACGTCTTGGCCGCGAAGTGGACTTTGGTACTGTGACAAATTGTTTCAAATAGAATTTTTACTAACATTAACTTAAGCAATACACGAAACAATACACGCATACGTGTAATTCAGTGTCTCGTTGACGTGATGGAAGTGAATTCCCAAAATTATTTTTTTATCTCGTTTTCTATAAATACTCTTATTTCACAGTCGTAAAGAGCATTAAAATCTGTATATATATATATATATATATATATATATATATATATATATATATATATATATATATATATATATATATATATATATATATATATATTATTATTATTATTATCTGCATAGACCCTGTTGGATCACGCAAACCACTCCGACTCATGTCTTGTTCCTTCTAATCCTCCACACCTCCCTCATCCTGTCCCCATGGATCCTCTTCCGCTCCTCCGTCCATTTTACCCCTGCTCTCTTTGGGATTTCATTCTCTGGGACCTTCCAACCGAGCATCTTTCTCCTGTATGCGCGCCTGTCTTCAACATCTGTTGAGTCTATTCCTGCGTCATGTAGGTCTATTCTGACTTGTGCGATCCACAACGTTGTTGATTTGACACCTTGTATGTACTTAAGGATTCTGTTGGCAAGTCTCGTTGTTGGGAGTCTACTGATGTGTCCATAGAACCGAAGCCTCCTTCTTCTGATATCTGCTGCCAGGTTCGATATCTTCTCTGTGGTCTTCCGGGAGTGTAACCTGTATCCATCTTCTGTTAATCTCGGGCCAAGGATCTTCCTCAAGATTTTGCGTTCTTCCTTTAAAATACCCTCCATGGTAGCTTTTGTGTGGAGTGCTAGCGTCTCGCTTGCATATAATACCTCCGGTTTTATGACTGTGTTGTAGTGTCTGATTTTGTGTGCGTCGACATACATCTCTTATTGTAGATATCACGCGTTATACCAAGAGCCCTCTTCATTCTCAGTAGCCGAACCTTTGCGCAGCCTTCTCGCCACCTGTGGGTTCAAGAATTTCTCCCAGATATTTGAAGTGCTTGACTCTGTTTATCTTACCATATTTTGTGTTTAGTTCTTGAATATTTAATTTTGAATAGAAGAATTTGGTTTTGAAACGAGATCTGTAGACCGATCTTCTCTGTACATTCCTTTAGGACTTCTATCTGTTTAATTGCTGTTGTTTCATTATTTGTGAGTATGGCCAGGTCATCTGCAAAAGCTAGGCACGCGATTTCTGTGTTGTCCTTAGGTCTTCCAAGTCGAACTGGTTTCCAGTGCCCTTCAATTTTTAATTCTTTCTCCCATTCCCTGATAACTTTGTCCAACACCAGATTGAAAAGGAGAGGCGAGAGTCCATCTCCTTGGCGAACTCCAGTTGTGATCAGGAAGGGTTTAGAAATTTCCCCCATAAATTTCACCTTAGCGATTGTGCCTGTCAGTGTTTGTTTGATCAGTCGCAGTGTTTTAGGATCAAGTCCATGTTCTTCCAGGATATTAAACAAAGATTTTCGATCAATGGAATCGTACGCTTTTTTAAAATCTACGAACGGGCAGATCACTGGGACATTCCTTTTAGTATATATATATATATATATATATATATATATATATATATATATTGTGAGTTATATATATTGTGAAAACTCACTGTGTATATATATATATATATATATATATATATATATATATATATATACTGAATTGAAAATTTTCTAAATTACACTGAAATTACGAAAATGAGCCCTGATCGCAGTCAAGTTATATTTCCTTATTTCAACGGATTTTAAAACCGGACTAAAAAGCGGCGAATCAAACTGAATAAAAGCAAATCAATAATCACGTGGATAGGTTCACAAACCTATCTTTATTAGTCATCAATTGGTCCCATACGAGAATACAGCCAAATATTTTGGTATGAAGAAAGGTGCCAAACTTAGGTGGAAGCCGCATGTAAAGAAAAAACAAGAGCTTGATGAGTTGTCGTTCTTCCTTATCAGTATTCGAGAAGCTATTGCGTCATCAGCAGATCCTTAAACCAGTGTGGACGGTATTCAATTGAGGACTGTGCCAGTCAAAGTAATAGAAATATTATTCAACGTTTTCAAAACAAAGTACTTCACGGTATCGCTGATGTGCCTTGTTAAATCCGACAACTTATATAAAGATCTCGAGGTTCCAACTGTCGATAATGAAGTCAGAAAATTCGCTCAAAATCACGAACAAAGATTACATCAACAAGTCAATGTTGAGTTTGAACCCTCCAGTTAATCAACAACGGCGGTTTAGTCAGAAGATTGAAAAGAGTAAAACCATTTGAACTGGTGTAGTTGTTAAGCCACATTACAAAAGTGACTAATTATTCTAGACTAAGTGATTATACGTGGATGAATTGATGCATAGTAATTACTGAACTGAATACAGTAATTATAATTTATTAATTTAGGTTAGAAACGAATAGCTTAGTAGTGCCCACACTAGATTAAATAAATAAATCAATTGGTAAATAAATAAATAAAAAACCAAATTCAACACGTTTTAAAAAATCCTTTATTTATAATTAGCATATATTTAAAGCTAATTACGAAAATTTAAAACAAAACGAAAAGGTAATACCACCATTTTGAAACTATGCACGATGCGCGATGTTTGCGGCTGAGAACATTTAGTGATGTTGATAAGGCGTTGAACTATATTGGTTCACCTATTGTTTTGATCTAAACGTATAGGAAGTGCATTATGTACTGCTTTCGTATCGCCTTTAATTTCATTACGTAGAACAAGATGCTATAATTTTACAGCGTTTTAAATTTTTTCATCTATGTAGCATAAATTAGCGCTGACCTTGATCTTTAGTTTGAATTAAAATTTGATATTTTATATTGTAAATATTAGAAGAAATATGTTACAATTCTGCCCATTTCATCTGCGATGGAATTCTTATAACTCGTTTCTACTCAAGTATATTTATTTTTCTTGCAGTCACAAAAATATGTATAGGGCTATCTGACGTTCAACAAAAGTCAATTTAAATCCGAATTCAACCAACATGATTTTTTCTTAATTTTCTTTTATCTTTTGTATTTTTTATTTTACCATGTGACGTATTTCTTATAAATAAACACACCCCTGTATATCATATGGTACCACTTATGTAAATCTTGTAATAATCTTAAGTAATGCTCTTGAAAATAAATTTCTATTGACCTTTAGAATAAATCATTTAGTAGTGAAACGATTTAATATATATATATATATATATATATATATATATATATATATATATATATATATATGTATATATATATGACACAAAAGTTGCAAGAAGAAGACATTGTTCCAACATTTCTAGAAAAATGTATCTGGAAACTTCTAGGTTGCCTCTAAGTCTCGCTCTAATTCTGAAATAAAACTGAAGGAAACTAAAATTTCTTGCAATTTTTATTACCTCCGTTTGACAGCTCTTCAAATATAAATAGCGCTGGATTGAAGTTGACGTGGATCGACACATTAACTCACATTAGCCCGCATGAATTAACGTAACGAAATTTACTATGACCAAGCACGCTTTGAATCAGTACGATCAAAACTCAGAAGGTCAGTCAGAGGGAAACAAGAGGGAAGCAACGGGCATCGTTATTAATATTCAGTTCTCCTTGATTTGTAATAGTTATTTATAGGTTACTATTTTCCACTCTAGCAATATTTCTGCCTGTCTGAAAATATATAGTGTGGTCAGTTTATCTGTAATGCTACACGAGTCGAGATAATTATGTTTGCCTATATAATTCTTTAAACAATCCCAACATGAAACATATCGATTTAGTTGGCAGTGACTAAATCCAATCTGATTTTGTCTTTAAAATTAGCAAGATGGAGGTCAATATTGATGTGGGTATTAAAATAAGATATATATATATATATATATATATATATATATATATATATATATATGTGTGTGTGTGTGTGTGTGTGTGTGTGTGTGTGTGTGTGTGTGTGTGTGTGTGTGTGTGTGTGTGTGTGTGTGTGTGTGTGTGTGTGCGCGCGCGAATATGCCTATGTTTCAAATGGGCCGTTCTGTATTTAGTTTTTGGCATTAATTTTTTTGTTTGTTACACAGTTTTGTCCAAACGCATGACCGATTGTTTTAAAATTTTGTACGAGGTTTTCACGTACAAAGGCCAAACGAAATATATATAATATTTTTTCCTAATCAATTTCGTTCTAAGATGGCGGTCTTTGATACAACGATGGCCCGTGTAATGGCTAGAAACTTCCTGTAATACTGAATGAACAGTTAGTTCATAACTTTGACTGCTTCGAAAATAAAATTCCAATAAAGTTGGTACCGTTTAAATTGGCTGAAAAGTTTACGAGCGCTGTCGTGCAGCAGCGGTTAATAGAAAATTAATTTAAAATAATTTTGTAATGCGAGGCTTACTGTTCTTTGACATACTAGTGTATAATTAAATAAAGATAAATATACTAGACATTTAATCTAGTTTACTGTCTGTCACTTTATACTTACGTCATATTGACGTGTTTTGGAACTAAGGTCCCTTCTTCAAAACTCACTACTAGTAGGTCGTATCCCATTAAAATTTTATAAAAACCACAAAACATATACCACATAAAACATTTCAATAAATACCTCAACTTGAGCTTGCACCGTGGGGTCACGGTACCAACTTATTCTCTGGAGCCGCACTTAATGTTCAGTTGCGAGGCTTGCCTTCATTTAGTATCTTTATTGCAGTGTCATAAATTGCATTCGACTTAATATTTAATTGATCATTCAGTAATTAATTCGGTTCCTAAGTGTGTAACGCCTAAACGTTGCCTAAATCTATCCTTTTTATTTATGTGTGACGAAATGTGGTTGACGACCTCCTAGGAGTGAGTTCTAAAAGTCATACCGTAGTCCCGAACGCGTCAATATGACCTCACAGGCTGCTGAAGGGATTAAATTTAAAAAAAAAACATTTATTTTGGTACGTGTCTTAAATGAAGCTAAACATCTGTAATAATATACAAATCAGTTTTACAGTTGCAAAACAAAAGGAGTTCTTTGTTCTTACACAGCTCCGAACATAAGTAAGGTAAGAGAAGTGTAATAACGGTTATAAATTGAGTTACCGGAAGTTGTAATCTAGACACAAAGCGAGAGACACAGTCTTGGCAGGTAAATGGGCCGGAAGTTTTATTCTACGTGAATAGCAAGGTAGACATTCCTTACGTTTGTTTTACATTGTTTCAGGTAGCAAATCTTTACTGTGCCAGAATTTCGTAATACACTTGCTTTATTATTGCAAGCGTCAGTCTATACGGGCTGAAAAATAATTTCTTAGATTTTAAAAGAAAAGATTTAGTTCATGGCGAAGAATTTTTTTATTTTAAGGCGAAAAGCACATTAAGGCTATTATTGCCGCCCTAATGTAAGTGTGAGTGTAAAGTGTTAAAGTCGCAAATGTAGTGTTGTAAGTGTAAGTGTATGTTAGACTCGGGTACAGCGAGGGACGTCTAAATCCTTGCAATAGGTGCAGCTAGTCTGCACCCCCTGCGGGGACATGGCGTAGAAGAGGAAAGGCGCTGGAATACATTTAGCTTGATTTAATGTTTATTTTAAAAAAATAACAGTTTACAAAACTGAATTAAGATTTTTAACTATTGTAAAACGAATCATTAATCTTAAAAACTGCGAACTTGCTCTTTTTAGTGAATTTTCATTGGGAAAATGAATTACTGAAGCAGTTATCATAGTAAGACCCAGACCAGTCATAAAAACAAAAAAAATCCACTTTTTTGTAATAGCTTAGACAAGTACGTTTAACCAGCAAAATCCATTTCAAATCAATAAAAATTTATAACTTTTTAGTATTAAATTTCATTCTTTAAATCTGATTTCATCATCTAATCACAGTTAAAACTTGAATAATCACGTCAGCGATACACCTGAGTGTCGCCATTATTGTATGTTATTTTTTTAATTTGCTTTATTTTAGAGGTATCATTACTTTTATTGGACGTTGTTTCAAGAGAGGCTGGATTCCAATCAAGTAGATTGGAAACATAAATATTTTTCAATTAACCAAAATATCATTAAAACATTCCATTCATCTTACAATGTTCTCTCACTTTGTGTTTTAGTTTTTTCGATTCAATTTAATTTAATCTCCGTAATAGTCGTTGTATTATCAATAACGATTTTTACTATATTTTATGTTTTTGTTAAACATTTGTAAAAATAAATGAAATAATGAACAGCAAACCTTATTCGAGAAGACAGACACATTGCCGCAGAATGCCCGCAAGTTGACCGGGAATTGCCGTCATTAATAACCTGATCGCCGCATAGCGGTCGCCAATGGACTTGTATTAAGGATCATCAATGTTCATTAATGTCTGCTATTTTACAACCGATACTCGTTCTCCTAAAACCTGCACTTTAAATAAAACAATCTATCTGAACAGGTTTATATATTTATTAACTGGTTTCCATTGAAAAAATAAGCTATTTTAGAGGCCATCATGGTAAGACGAAACAATCTGGCCTTGAAATGCACCAATCCTAACTTATATATGAATATTCAAGATGTCCTTAATATATATATATATATATATATATATATATATATATATATATATATATGTGTGTGTGTGTGTGTGTGTGTGTGTGTGTGTGTGTGTGTGTGTGTGTGTGTGTATTATATAAAAATTTGAAAGGAAGAAAAAATATTAATAAATTGATACAGAAATTAATAAAAAGAAACTATAATACAATACAAATATTTTTAAGTATAAAATGGAATTATTATTGAAAAAACATAAAAAAGTAGAAAACTCTCAAAATTACAGTGAAAAATCTTTGAAAAACATATTACTAATAAAACAATAGCATTAAGTTGTTGTACTATGAAAATAATTGTAAATATTTTTCTGCTTAATACCTGTAAATGAACTTTACATTGTTTTTCTTTTCAGTTTTTTAACGACTAAAATGTCATGTGCTGCAACTATGTTTTCTCCTGCCCATTTTACACATACGTTACACGCATTTCGTCGTGTCCAGTTAGATGCACGTGTTTTTCAGGCTCGTTGTCGTCGTTTGTTTTTCTGACGTCACAGTTATTACGTATGTCGTTGATTATTTCGTCGTCGTTTATAATTCCGTAAGCTACCTTAATTGGGCAAGCTTCAATATTTCAGTAATAATGTTACAGCGGTACTATGATGTCGGAATTATTCCAAATGGAAAGATAACTTCACAATAAAAGTGTTATGAGAACACAAGTAAATAACGCCAACGGATTAGCGAACGTGCCGAATTAAAAATTACCGGATTATTGCAAGTATACTGTATGTATTTATGTTGGGTGTCTTGTCCGTTGTCATGCGGATGTTATTTGTCCATATCTCAATAAAAATATTTTGATAACTTTGTTGAAAATGTCTAAAAAATTATTTAAAAAATCGATGAATGAGAATTGTTTCTATTTAGTTTATTAAATATTTGTTAATACGTATCCAAACAAAACGTGAAGTTTGCCATTGAACAAAAATTTCCTTTTCGAGAACTATTTGAAGATATTACGCACAACTAACCCACTTTAGTATCACTTTTGATAAACACTTTTTTTAGAAGTTAAAAATTTCCACTCAATATTTAATTAGATCGCTTACAATTAACAAACGTCTCAATAAGCGAAACAGTACGTACTTTGATTGGATTTATTTTGAAAGGGATTTTTCTCAGTAAAGAAAAAGTCAAGTTAGTCAATCAACATTTAAACCAATTTTACGAGCTAAAATATAATTGACGCAATATATAAACTTTAAGGAAAGCTGTTCTCTAGCCATTCAAAAATTAATGTTTGGCACACTTTTCATATTCTTGGGCGGGTTTTACCGTGTATACCGCACAAATGTTTATCTTACAATGGCAGTTTGCTTAAAATCGGTAACGAGAACGTTAATAACTTTCAGATTTGTTGGAGTAGAAAATTAATAGTATTTTTGAAAACCTAAATTTTCTTAAAAGTGTTTCAAATTTTTTATTAGTTAACTTTTAAAGGAAAATGAGCTATTGTAGTGGCATATTTGTGAAACCCAGACTCGGGACCTTGTGTGTGTGTGTGTGTGTGTGTGTGTGTGTGTGTGTGTGTGTGTGTGTGTGTGTGTGTGTGTGTGTGTGTGTGTGTGTGTGTGTGTGTGTGTGTGTGTGTGTGTGTGTGTGTGTGTGTGTGTGTGTGTGTGTGTGTGTGTGTGTGTGTGTGTGTGTGTGCGTGTGTGTGTGTGTGTGTGCGTGCGTGCGTGCGTGTGTGCGTGTGTGTGTGTGTGTGTGTGTGTGTGTGTTAAGACGTTCATGTTCGCTATTTTAGTTCCATTTGGTTCAAACTTGTAAAACAAAATTATATTATTAATAGCTTGGACAATGTCGCTATGAAGCAAAATTAGTTCAACAGTTTCATAGTAACACGACCATTTCAAATAGCTGATAACTTTTGTGTCAACAATTGATGTTGAAAAATTGATTTTACCAATGTACGAGGGTTGATCAAATATAAACGAGACTGACTTTCTAAAAACTTTTCCGTTGGACATTGAACTTTAAAGGGTGGGGTTTCAGGTAGCCTGGGAGGTTTGGGACGGGCGTAGACGGGCAACATTTCCGTTCGGACCCTTCAGTGTAAAATTATACAATGAGTGAGAGTGAAGTGCACGTTTCCGTGGAGCAGAGAATTATTATTAAGTTTTTGGCCAAGGAGGGGGTCAATCCGACTGAAATCTTTTGTAGATTGACGGCTCAATACGGGGACAGGACCCTGTCAAGAGCTCGCGTTTTTGCTTGGCACAAGGAATTCGCCGAAGGACGGGAAGCAGTAGAAAACCTCTGAAGGCCAAATCATGATGGTCGGCCGGGAAGGTAATGGCCACTGTATTTTTCGACAATCAAGGCGCCTTTCACGTCGATTTCCTCCATCAACGACGCACAATAAATGCACAATATTATTGCGATGTTTTAGAGGCCGCAAAACAGTCTTTTTGTAGGAAAAGGAAATCTAAACCGGCGAGAAACGTCATTTTTCTTCACGATAATGCCCGACCACATTTGGCGAACGCTACGAGGCTTAAACTCGATCAAATTGGCTGGGAACCAATGGAACATCCCCCATACAGTCCAGACTTATCACCCTGCGACTATCACCTGTTTGGGCCACTCAAAGAGGCGCTTGGAGGCCAGCGTTTCGAAGACGATTGTGCGGTGGAGACCTTCGTGCTCCAATGGCTCAATGAACGCCCGAGAACTTTTTACGAAGATGGAATTAAAAAACTTCCAATCCGGTGGGAAAAATGTGTTACTCGTGCGGGAGACTATGTAGAAAAATAAGTTGTATCAAGAATAATTTGTAAGTAAGCAATAAATTTTTTTAAAAATCAGTCTCGTTTATATTTGATCAACCCTCGTAATAGCCTTAAAAACATCATAAACTAGTAATGCAGTTATAAACAATTATTGGGAGAAATTAAAATTGTGGCGGACAGAGTTTAGTTCTGTATTATCAGTGTAACTTGATAATTTAAAATAGTAGTATGTGATGGTTTCAATGTTATGATGGTGAAGTGAAAATTTCAAGAAGGTAAACATAAAGAAAACACTTTAGAAAAACCGCTTTTATCATACCAGCGAGGTAGCTGCATGAACCGATTAATATTACATACAGATGATTTACACTTCAAATTATATTAGTAGCAATATTTGTATATATAAATTTGTAGAATTGTGAATATAAAAAAGATATATATGTTACCTTGGCTGATTATAATTTACGTCATGCGTTTTAAAATTGTCAATTAATTTCACTTTATCTACATATTTCGATGCAACTCTCAGGTTAGGAGAGATAACATTAAAGTTTCAGAGACCGTAGATGTGGCAAACATATCAAGTAACAAGATAAGTAAGGGTAATGTAAGGGTTAATGAGGGTAAAGGTTAACTTTGTTCCACGTGATAATTATACCTTACGTAATACCTACGCATAAACAGCAAACGAAATTTAAAGAGAAATAATTTACAATAATATATTTACTGCAGATTGCAATTATAACGCGATACCATTAAAAGAGTAAGTAGACAAAAAACCAGTTTAAACTACCTAAAATATTTGATTAGCGAATTTCCATTGAAATATTACCTTATTGTAGCGGCCATTATGGTAAAGCCTAGAACCGAATTCTTGAATTTTTGTTGAGTCTGACCTTTAGGTCACATTTTTGGGATTGTTTATATATATATTTATATATATATATATATATATATATATATATATATATAAACAGGCCTATGTATTATATAAGTCTGTTATATGCGATTTTACACGCTAAAGCTTTCACTTTAGGTGTGACTTGTTTCAAACATAGTACACAAATCGATTTGGATACCTAATATTAGAAACTAGAGGATTGGATAATACAACTCCAGGTTTTCTACTAATACAACCTCAGGGCAACGTAATCAACTAGATCTCTTAAGTACTAGTTCAGCAGATTAGTGCCCTTAACAAGTCCCAACAATCCATCCTGTTAGAGGTCCCTAGGGTCTTGGAAACCAAAAACCCAAAGTTACCTGCTAGCAAGAACCTCACAATCATAAATTGTGTGTTATGCAGGTTTCCTTCTCTTTACTGCATAACATGCACAAGGTTTCTCAGTGGTACATACTTATCCTGTTCATATACTCTCAGACAACAGTGTCCTGTAATGAGCTCTGTGATTTTATTTAGTTGTATCTACCAAGCAGGTCTACCGCCCCTCTTAATTCTCTAGAGAAAAGTTACCTAAGAGACGTTTGTTATGGGAATAATGATGAAGGTTATCCTACCTTGCCTGCTGTTGCTTGTTTATCCATATATTGATAGCAGACCCGGCCTCGGAAATCCTTAAAACCGGCTCGGTCCCGATAAAATCAGAAGCAGATCACAGTCCAGTTTCAGTTCAGTCGGTCTGCCTCCTTATTACCGTGAACCTTCTTATGCCCTTAACACTCAGTGAGTAACCCGGTTACCCAGGAACACTCAGTTTCTTCCGACACTCTCAGACCAGCTTAGTGTTAGAAACTCTTGGTGTGTTCAATAAAACACACAATTATAGGACCCTTAAGTGCTCCCATTGCTGTCTGACTATCGGTAAAGGTATTAATACGAGTATTCTTGAATTCCCGTTTCAATTTCTTTGAAACAAAGTCATTAATGGTCATTACTTCTGCCTGGAGTACTGTTGCATTCTGTCCCCGGGAAATAACTTTCTTCAACCCTTGGTGTCAGACAATACACTACAGCACCAGTGCCTGTGTTTGACTTGGAGCCATATTTATACCGATTTTAGAAAGACTTTGGACAAGTTTGTTACCTAGCAAAATCTTTCAACTGTTTTAAGAGAATTTAAAAATCATTAAATAAAATTTATTGAAAAATATGTTGAAATTTTAATCAATAAAATTTGAAAAAGGTTAGGTTTTATATACTGCATTTTCAACGTAATTTGATAGTGTAAAGTGGTGGCACATGCGGATTTTAATGCCGATTAAGATTCGAAGTTTAAAAGAAAAATTAGGAAAACTTTTTTCTACAAATTTCCCTACGTCACGTAGACAGCTGCATGTCGCGGTTTTTTTGTTTATCACTAGTCCGTTAATATTTTCCAATACACGGAAATATTGCCATTAAATATTAAGAGAAAAGAAGCAGGAAGGATGATATTCACATTTGCTACGCTCAAATGGGAATTTCTCAAATAGTTTCGAGCCTCGCCTCTTTTCATTTTCCACAAAATTGGAAACCTGTATATTTGCCGAAGTCTTTATATTTCCACGTTCAACAGAAAGTCATTTTAAACCTTCAACATGGCAAACATTGGTTTCTCTTATCTCGTATGTATACACCAATCTGTGTTTTCATTTGTATTTACACACACACACACACACACACACACACACACACACACACACACACATATATATATATATATATATATATATATATATATATATATATACTACAATTGATTCATAATGACTTTAATACAAATTACATTTAATTATTGCAAAATTTAAATATGCGCAGAATAATATTATATAAAATCGAAGTTTTTTGAATAAAAAATGAGACAGTAATATTTTTCGAAACTTTTTATATGTTATCTGAAGAAAAAATTACAAATAAAAAAAATTGGAAAAGTATAATTTTCTGCATGATCCCAAATATTTGAAATGACAACATATCTTCTTTTGTATTAATAAAAAGGAAATGTTTTCAGTGTGTGTTGTGTGTGTGTGTGTGTGTGTGTGTGTGTGTGTGTTGTGTGTGTGTGTGTGTGTGTGTGTGTGTGTGTGTGTGTGTGTGTGTGTGTTTGTGTGTGTGCGTGTGAGAGAGAGAGTGCGCGCGTGCGACAAATCCATGACACACAGAGATTTGAAATTTTTAACTTGGGTTGACAGAAAAATATCGGACGACTTGAAGCTAGATTTGAAAATTTCTAATTAGATCTTTTTAAAATGAATATATTGCTGGAAAATACACCTTCTGATTGTTCTGAATGTGTTCATAGACATTCAGACAAAATGTTCGACTTCTATGACAACGCTGTGAGGGCAGAGCTAGTAATGTATAAATTTAAAAATAAAAGTGAGATGATCAAAAAGAAAATAATTTTGTAAATTCATACATTTTCAAAAGTTAGTTATGTTAGAATTAAATAATTAAAACATAATAAACAGTATTTTTTCTGCATATTATTGATACACCTGAAGTGATACTGTATAGTGTTAATTGTTTCATTGGTAGAATCGCGTTAGACAATTTTACAAGGGCGTGAAATGTACCCGACTTCAGTGATGGGGAGGAGGGGTTGAATCAATGTTGAAATAATTGAAATGTTCAGCAAATAAATTTTACAAAATATGTTGTTCGCAATGTCGAAAGTTGAATTCATTTTTGTGTTTGAAACATCGCATGTATACAGTAGTTTTGTTATACTTTTAATAAACAGGAAAAACAACGTTTATTACACTTCAATAGTTGATATTATTTTATATGTATATTTTTATTCAAATTTTATACAGAATATTAGTTTTGAAAAATAGCGTCACACATTTGTCATTGAGTTTTGTGTTCGAAAGTTTTGCTCTGTTCCTAGTAAACAAACACATCAATATTTCAATATTAACAATTAAAACACAATTAACAATGATATTTGTTTTTTATTATTTATATTCAATGCAAACATTGGCAATAAACATAACCTCCGTTGAAATAATATTATCATTCTTACAGGTTAGGTGGACAATGAGGTGCTTATTGAACTCATGCATCAATATATTTTAATAAATTATGCCTTATATATTATTATTTATGTTTAGACTTGAAACGTTTTCATTTTGGGCAGTGGAGGGTTCGCATGCTACTTTACTTTGTTACTGTTGTTTAGAGGAAAGAAGCCATAATCCGATTATCAATATGTCACTTGCGCCGATGGCAGTGTGATTGGCGCATTACGCTTATTGTGTCATAACTCAGCAGTAAGTTTATCGATCGAAGTGGAAGTGGTCGCGTTTGATAGAGCTTATTCTGCCATAATAGATACAAGTCATGTAACTCGTACTATTGCTCATATAGCTCACAGTTGTGCGAGTTATATCAGACATTGACTTTGTTACCTTCGTGTGTGTTATGTAACTTACAAAAATGGCGTGCCAAGCCTTGGACGTAATAATGGATAGATGATCGTCCTCGCCCATGGCGAAACCTTTTCTCTCGACCCTTAAGCCAAGTTTAAGAACTTGGGAGACAACACTTATGGTACTGAGAATCTCACATTTCTAGACAGGCAACTATTGGTTAGGGTATTTTGCAAGCAAATACATTCTGACATCGGTTACAATTGGAAATATGGAAGTCTTGTGCTTTTTGTATAGTTCACCGTGCGCTGCTTCCATCATGCTATTTACCAGAAATAATTGTATATTATGGTTTCAAAATCTGTTGCAAAAGAAATATTAAGTGGACCCGTTTGGTACAAGATGTTGAAATAATATTCTTATAGCAGTGTTTGAAGAATTGTTCATTATCAAGTAGTAACTTGGGAAAAGTAGAAGGCATTCACTGTAAGATCCCCTTAACTTTTTTATTTTATTTCCGAAAGTTTCCCGTTTCCATTTAATAGAAATAAACCAAACAAACCATCATTCTTCTTCAACGGTGTCTACTGTGAAAATATTGCGTTCTCTGTACACCCTCTGCAATGCTATGTGTTTATTTTCAGAATATAAACTATATTCATACCATGAGTAAACTTCAAGCAAAAGAAATTAAATACTTAAGAAGTCACAGCTTACAAACAAAAGGGTGGTAGACTGAGAAACGAAAAAATACGTAGTGAATTTTGTAAGAATACGATAGAGGAAAGACAGCTGCTATTGTACGGACACGGGACACGGAGTAACCAAGGAAACAAATACCTGTTTTGGAGATGAGGATGGAGGGAACAGCAACACTACAGGGTCAGAGACTGGCGGGCGAGCGATCAAACCGTTGCTTAATGGCATAAAAGAAAGAAAAAAGAGAAACAACTTAACTTTACAAACATGGAAATATTTAATGGCCGACATAAAGTTACATTTTACTGCAAGTTAGTTGCTCTGTTGACATTTTATTTCTTGTAATGTTCATTAAATCTATACACTTAACTCGGATATGATTTTATCTGGAAATATATACTGTTTACCCAATATCAGATGTTTCGCTAATATAATTTATTTGATGGACTACGTAATGCAATTTAGTAATAATAAAGCAGACATTTTAATATACTTTGCATTCCTTACAATCCAATCTCTCTGAAATGCATTTCAATAATGTATTCACTGGGGTATGTTTGGATATGCTTATTTTAGATGCACTTGCTTTCCGAGATAAGGTAGACGTACGTAATGTGTGCTCGGGGATAATACAGCAGTCTTTTTTCAAACGACATTTATCTAAAATGTAACTTTACTAAATGTAAACTAGTTTAATTCCATAACGAAGGTTTATACATTTGTTTTTTTACAATAAGTTATATAACTTGTTTTACTTTTTAAAAAAACTTATGTGAATATAATAACAAAAAAATTTTACATAAATATTTTTAAATAAATTTTGTTGAAGCAAAATATTTAGCGGTGTGTGTGTGTGTGTGTGTGTGTGTGTGTGTGTGTGTGTGTGTGTGTGTGTATGTGTGTGTGTGTGTGTGTGTGTGTGTGTTTTAACTAATTAAATATACATTTTGATGAATCGACAAAATTCAATTTTACAAACTCTCCATTACATTTTCTCTTAAAAGTTATATAGCGGTGTGTGTGTGTGTGTGTGTGTGTGTGTGTGTGTGCAGTCTGTTCGAACACTCTTACTCTCGTAATTTTGATATAATTTGACTAAAATGTGACAAAAATCGATTTTCTTTATAGCTTGGGAAAGTCCCTTATTCCTAATTCTGAGGAACCTATTGGACAGTCTAAAAATGACGGTCATTACAAATTTAAAAAAATATAACTTTTTTGTCTTACAATTTTGAAAATATTATTTAAACATTGTAATTAGCGTTAAAAACTTCATTAATAGAAACACAATTTTTTAAAATCCTTTAAAATTAGGAACCATAATACATTTGACCGTGACTGCAGTTTTCGTATTTTCAATTCAGTTTGAAAGTTCAAAACCTAATGTATACAGATTTTTGCTGATGATTGTATTGGTGAAAACGTAATTAATAAAATGGTAATATAATATTTGAAAAAAATAAATTACTTTATGCTGTTGTTTAAAATCCTAATTTTTCTTTCTTTTTTAAAACTACCGTACAAAGTTCAATAATATCTTGTTTAATTTAAATAACATGCATTACGTTTTCTGTCATCTATGTTCAATAAGACTTTCATCATTACATATATTTATATATGTTCGCTACATAGGGTATTTGTACTAGCGATAACGTTTCTGTTTTAACTTTACCGTCTCAAAGAAACTACGCCCCAAATACGTATTTGTGACGGAAGAAAGTTTGTTCATTAAAGAAGTTCAGTTTGTTTAATGACTACACTTCTCTACAATACATTCTGAAACTTGCAAGTAATAACTTTGCAATTAACTCATCCATTATTGTTTTCACACTCGATGTAATGAGCTTCTCGCAATCGTGTAACACTTTGAAAATAATTTATTACAAAATGTATACTGTATTTATCTTTATCACTAATGTTTATTAGTGAATTTACGTTGAAAAATGAGCTATTGAAGCAGCCGTCATGGTAAAACCCAGACTCGGTAACGTCGATACTCAAATGACACTTAAATCAATTTTCGAATGGATCATTAGAAATCATAATTATAAATTCTCACATTCTCAGTTTTGATCAGATTTGATTAAAACTTGGCTCAAAGCTGAACAAGCGTGTTACCTCCAATAATCTCTTTGACAGTTTCGAGACGGCAGCCATTTTAAATATTTTAAAATTAATAACTTTGGGTGTATGATATCACCTTTGCAATCAGTGTAACTTTAGGTAAATTAGCATTTAATATTTTTCATATCCATTGAAAATAAGGAATTTAATTTAAACACAGTTACGGTTTATTTTTATAATTTGAACCTAATTTGAAAATTAGAAATTCGAAGTTATTCGTAGTTTATTAATCATTATAATGATATAACCGAAATTTAGAGATAAAATATACTTTTACATTAATGCTTATTAAGCTTTCACCTTACACTGGAAATACGAAAAAGACACGAAAATTTATTAATATATTGTTTTTAATACCAACATATTCTGAAAAATCAAAATACTAATTTATGTAAATTGTAACACTGGTTGTCACAGTGACAATTATTTTTAGAAAGCATTTAAAATTAAAATAATAATTTTCTTAATATTTCAAATATTTGCCGAAATTTTCAAATATTTGAACGAAACTAGATAACTTGTTCAAGCTATTATCCATACCTAGTTTTAATAAAACCGTACATCTGTAGAAACACACACACAACCACACACACACACACACACACACACACACACACACACACACACACACACACACACACACACACACACACACACACACACACACACACACACACACACACACACACACCTGCTAGTGTGCTGCCTTTCTGAAATACGCACCACAAGGTTGTGTTGTAGACGAAGTTACTGCCTATGCTATACCTTTACCATTAATGTTGATTACTCGTCTTCATTAATCTAATTGACATAAAGTGAGGATATTATGAAATATATATATATATATATATATATATATATATATATATATATATATATATATATACATATTGTAACGCTTAAAAATGACGCTTTCGTTACGACTAAAGCCGGATAGCCGTCCGCATTCATAGGCTTCGCCAGGGTTCAAATGCAGGTAATGGTTTTGGCTCAGTTATAAATTGGGCTCATTGACAAAATCAGTATTTCATGATTTTGCTCACCCATGTTTAAGTCATCATCGCCAAAAGAGGCTTTGAGTTTTAATATTGGTTAGCTGCGCAAATTTATGGGAGCAAGGATTTAGGTGCTCAATATTCTTGAGCGTAAGGAAGTTTAGGTGCTCAATATTCTCGAGCGTAAGGAAGTTTAGGTGCTCAATATTCTCGAGCCTAAGGAAGTTTTAGGTGCTCAATATTCTCGAGCGTAAGAAAGTTTAGGTGCTCAATATTCTCGAGCGTAAGGAAGTTTTAGGTGCTCAATATTCTCGAGCGTAAGGAAGTTTTAGGTGTTCAATATTCTCGAGCGTAAGGAAATTTTAGGTGCTCAATATTCTCGAGCGTAAGGAAGTTTAGGTGCTCAATATTCTCGAGCGTAAGGACGTTTTAGGCTTCCAGGTGTTTGCTATTCTCGAGCTCTCGGAATCCTAAATACTCCAAGGATTCGGAATGCCCAATTTCTACGCTATTCTCGAGCTCTCGGAATCCTACATTCGCCCAGGATTCGGAATGCCCAATTTCTAAGATTTTAAATGCTTCTATGATTTAATTCCTACCTCGGTATACGATACCTGTTTCCTGCCGGTATGCGTTTTCGTTCGATGATTTGTCGTATACTGCCCAGAGTTATCGAGTGGTCGGTGCAAATATATATATATATATATATATATATATATATATATATATATATATATATATAACATTATAATAACGACATGATAACGACTACTATAAAGTTATATAAAGATTTGTGTTGCATCAAGATCAGCTCTTTTGATGCAACCTATGGATTGTGGCTATCAAGTAGCTCACTTTACAATGAGCTCATGCTAAGAAATAATCATAATTAAATATACAGCACCTAACCGTAAGATCTCCATACCTGTACGCCAATTAATAATGAATTTATTCAATTCCATTCTTCAGCGATGTTCAGAGGCCAACTCAGATGTACATACAATACAAAATTACTACTCACTGAAATAGTCCATTAAATTTTCAAAATATATTTATCCGCAAGTACCTTACTTTTTTTAGTAACAAAGTTTAAACAATTTTACAGCTAATAGAAAATTTTATTAGCACGTTCCACTCTATACTTTGGCATTAAAATTTCGCTGGGCTTTCATTAATAAAGCAGCACGTCAATCAACAGAGCGTTAGCTTTTGAAAAGTTAAGAAGTTTAATTAAAGTATCAGACTTTTACAAAGTCCTGTGGAAGCCTCTCGGCGAAGTTGGTTTTAAAAATCAAACACTCACTTTTACAGGCTTTGTATCTAATTGAGTTGTTATTTACTTTATTTAATTACGATTTAATATTCACGCCTTTTGAAGTACCGATATCAAATTTTAATGTAATATTTTGCAAAAAATTATAGTTTGTACTGAAGTGGTCATCATAACATTACAAAATAAGCTCTGATTGTCACTTTTAGATTTTTTTTAGGGTCTTATTAAAACATTTGTATATATATATATAAAACAATCGTATCTGGCATCTTCGAGATGGTTCTTGCTCTCAGTATGAAGTCGTATTTAACGTAAATGCAGAACCACCGCCACATAGATACAATTTCGGTGAAACGTCGGATCAATGTTTTTTTTAAACCGTTGTTTCGAAGCATCAGACAGACGCACGCACGCAAAACACAATAATTTTAAAACCGTTTTTCTAGATAAAAAGTCTATATAAAGTATTTAAGAATGTAATGTTTAAAGTTCTATAGTTAGGAGAATTTTTTAGGAAACACTTGCATTAATTATATTATTTTTTGTACCTAAAATAAGGAAATGGTTGATAGGTTAGTGCAGTACGGTAACAATAACAATTATATTTAGAAAAACATCCATTTAATACGTTAGGTACAACATCCTTCGAACTATAGCACTGACAAATGTAAACATAATTATCACTTTGGCCTGTAGATTTAAATGGTATCACGTTTAGAATACCGAATTGCAAATTATTAGCAAACCCATTTTCACCTACATTATTGTAGGGCTGGAATAACATTACGCATTACACTAAATATATATCCTACTGAATTTCAAATGGATTCAGATACTGAAAACACTATAATTACCTAACGCTAATGTAATCAGTGGGCCTAATTTAATGTTTGTTCGGTAGGTAGGAAAGCATGGCTATTTTAATATAATCTGTTAATTATTACTTAATTGTATACACGAATTGAAACATAAAATAATGAAAATTAGTTGAAAAATGTGCTATTGAAGCGGTCATTTCTGGAAGATCGGGACCGGAAATATAGAAACAAGTGCACATTTTGATATCTGGGTTCATTTTTTTAGGCGTAGTTAAACTTTTAAATTTGCCAATAGTCAAAGTAAGGCCTACGAATACGCATCTGCTTTCATCGTAATACCTCGTTTCATAACATCCATCAGAAACACGCTCTCGTCGAAACAGTATCCATGACTTTTTTGTTTTAAACGTATTTTGCAATTTTTAAACTGATTTAATTCAATGTTGGCCCAAAAATCGATTTTGGTAATAGATTGAAAACGTTTGACAAGCAGTAAAATTAGTTTAACAGTTACATTCATAACTCATTCATCTGAAATGTTTTTGAAAATCTGTTTTCCTTATCGTGAGCAGCTTTCATGCTGAAATTAGTTTTGAATTTTAAAAATCCTTAAGAAATAAAGAAATTTAATTTTCACGGTTGTCGGGTTTTTTTCGAATATTCAATGCAATGTGAAAGTTAAAAATGCAAATTTTAAGGCTGTTTATGATCGTTAAATCATGTTTCGAAAAAATATAAAAAAAATATATTATATTTACTGTCTCCTGCCATTCTTTTAATTTCTCGGTTTTATGAAAACAAAACGTGAGTTTGTCCTTTCCAATAAAGGCGTTCATCACGTGTAAACACGTGTAATAAATGCTGTACTTTGTTTACCTATAGTTTGTACGTAACACATTCTGCACGTCTTTAAGTATTAACTGTTTCCACTACTTCACTAATCACTGCACAACCCTCTGAGACAAAGGTTACGAGTAATGCCAATATCAAATCAGTGGTTACAGAGGAGAGTGCATTTCATTACCTTGCAAGCACATACTCCGTCCGTTTACACATACACCATTCCATGATACAACTAATTTCTCAAGTACAACTGTGTTCAATTCCACGAGTCCTTTTATGAAGATCAAAACTTACTAAAATTCCGATAACAATAAAGTGCTCCTTTCCTTCGTTACTGGCAAACAGGTGTTATAATACAAATATGATTAATCTATATACCTGATAAAAGTAGATGTTATATTTTTGAATGCTGGGAAAAAGTAATTTCATTATACTTGTTTGTTGCTAAAAAGACTAAGGCCCATCATTGAAAACAGGAAACTTATACCAGAACATCAATTTGGTTTCAGACGAAGGCATTCTACATTAGACCAAGTTCATAGGATCACAAATATTATAGAAAATTCTTTTGAGAAAAAAGAAGTTTGTGCAAGTATATTTTTGGATGTAGCGAAAGCCTTCGATAAGGTATGGCATGAGGGCCTAATTTGGAAGCTGCAGAGAGATCTACCAAAACAATATTATGAAATTCTAAAGTCATATTTAACTGGTAGACATTTTCGAGTGAAATACGAAGGAGAATACTCGGAATTGAAGAAAATATCAGCTGGGGTTCCACAGGGTAGCGTTTTGGGACCTGTGCTTTACTTGCTGTACACAAGTGACCTTCCTACTGCAGATGATACAACCACTGGTACGTTCGCAGATGATACTGCAATCTTAGCTACGGGTAAGAAAATTGAAGAAGCTGTGATGAAGCTTCAACGAGCTACAGATGAGGTGTGCAAATGGACCAAAAAATGGCGCATTAGCCTGAACGAAACCAAGTCAGTGAATGTAAATTTTACAAATCTTAAGATAGATCATTCCATCCCAATTACAATAAATTCTATATCAATTCCCCAAGCTAACTCTGCTAAGTATCTGGGAATGACCTTGGATGTGAAGCTGAAATGGAAGGAACACGTAAAAAAGAAAAAGCAAGAATTGAATTTTAAATTTAGAAAATTGTATTGGCTAATTGGAAGACAAT
Organism: Callitettix versicolor; assembly: GCA_022606455.1. Classification (NCBI taxonomy): domain Eukaryota; kingdom Metazoa; phylum Arthropoda; class Insecta; order Hemiptera; family Cercopidae; genus Callitettix; species Callitettix versicolor. Next base: position 13,744,083 of record CM040188.1, on the reverse strand, counting down.
CCAAACTGTCAATTCATAATAAGTTATTAATATATAAACAGGTTTTAAAGCCAGTGTGGAACTATGGAATACAGTTGTGGGGCTGTACAAATAAGACGAATATTAATACAATTCAAGTTTTTCAAAATAAGGTACTTGAAGCATTGTTGACGCACCATGGTATATACGAAATGACAACATTCATAGGGATTTGAATGTAGAGTTTGTTAGTGAAGAAATCAAAAAGCAAGCATTGAAGCATGGACACCGCATCTCACATCATGAATGCTCCGAGGTTCGGGGACTGATGGTTACACCTACGTCAGCTAGAAGACTGCAAAGAACTAAGCCTTCTGATTTGATTAGTAGAGAATAACCATTGGGTTATAACTCTAGATAAACGTACTATATTTACCGATTGTGTTCATAGAAATGTAAATTACTAGATGGGTTTCTGACTCAGTTGTAATATTGTTAAAAAAAAAAAAAAAAAAAAAAAAAAAAAATTATACTTGTTTATTCTCAAATAATGTTAGGCCCGACGGCACAGAGGAGATGCGCTGAGTTGAAGCGAGCGTGGTGGGGGAAGCAAAGTCAGCTTCAAAACCGAACTAGACAGAGTAAAACCGAACTAGCTCCGTTACGCTTTCAGTAACCATACTTACATTAAAAGTGGGTTGGGTTTTGTATGAGGGGTCATCACCTGTCAGCGCAACTCTGCTACGCCACCTGCCACCAGCAGAATATGGCTAACATACTCTATCTACATAGAGATATGCTCACAAAAGTGTTGCAAATTTACCATTGAAACAAGGTTTAATGAATTCATTTTTAATAAAAATAATTACTTAAAAAATTAAAAAAACACCACTGCTAAAACACAAAATACAAAAAAATATACACACAAATTATATATTCCGTAATTAAAAGAAATGAAAATCTAAAATATAATTGATTTAAAAAGATGAAAACAAGTTATTAGAATAAATGCTAAAGATTATTTCCTGAGTATTTAGTTAATGAATAATGAATTTACATGTTAAGTTCACAATGTTTACATGTTAAGAACAAGTAAATGCATTGGGGGGTGGGCTGTTTAGTACAAATATATTGAGGTGCAGCTCCCGACTGCATTTACTTGTATGAACTTAACATGTAAATTCATTACTCATTAACTAAATTCTCAGAAAATATCATTCAGCATTTATTCTAATACCTTGTTTTCATCTTTTTAAATCAATTACATTTTACATTTTCATTTCTTTTAATTACGGAATATATAATTTGTGTGAATATTTGTTTGTATTTTGTGTTTTAGCAGTGGTGTTTTTTAATTTTTTTAAGTAATTATTTTTATTTATTCATTTTTAGTAACTAAGTAATTAAAAATTATCCTTTTATAGCCATTTTACCATTTTAAAAAGGAACAAATCTGCAAAAAAGGCACTGCGTAGTCCTGGCGCTGACGTGTGTTACCTCTTATGGTCCTGTTCCCATGTACGGCATAAGCCAACTGGAGTTAGCATGATTGAAAAATGTTTATTCCAATTTAAAAAATTATTTGTAATTTTTAATTCTCGAATTATTTAATTTTTGTCGCGTCGACGATTCAACGTTATTCACTATTTATTTTAATTTGAAGTTCTGGTGTCGTCCCCTCTTGCCTGACCTTTGGACAAAGCCTATCACTAGCTTATCTACCATTCCTTCTGATTTTGTGTCGTCCCCTCTTGCCTGACCTTTGGACAAAGCCTATCACTAGCTTATCTACCATTCCTTCTGATTTTGTGTCGTCCCCTCTTGCCTGACCTTTGGACAAAGCCTATCACTAGCTTATCTACCATTCCTTCTGATTTTGTGTCGTCCCCTCTTGCCTGACCTTTGGACAAAGCCTATCACTAGCTTATCTACCATTCCTTCTGATTTTGTGTCGTCCCCTCTTGCCTGACCTTTGGACAAAGCCTATCACTAGCTTATCTACCATTCCTTCTGATTTTGTGTCGTCCCCTCTTGCCTGACCTTTGGACAAAGCCTATCACTAGCTTATCTACCATTCCTTCTGATTTTGTGTCGTCCCTCTTGCCTGACCTTTGGACAAAGCCTATCACTAGCTTATCTACCATTCCTTCTGATTTTGTGTCGTCCCCTCTTGCCTGACCTTTGGACAAAGCCTATCACTAGCTTATCTACCATTCCTTCTGATTTTGTGTCGTCCCCTCTTGCCTGACCTTTGGACAAAGCCTATCACTAGCTTATCTACCATTCCTTCTGATTTTGTGTCGTCCCCTCTTGCCTGACCTTTGGACAAAGCCTATCACTAGCTTATCTACCATTCCTTCTGATTTTGTGTCGTCCCCTCTTGCCTGACCTTTGGACAAAGCCTATCACTAGCTTATCTACCATTCCTTCTGATTTTGTGTCGTCCCCTCTTGCCTGACCTTTGGACAAAGCCTATCACTAGCTTATCTACCATTCCTTCTGATTTTCATAACTCCGATTTGACTTGGATGTTTTTGGTGTTCAAGGAATCATTTCCCCCAGCTCAATACCCTGAATCAGCTGAAACTTGAGTGGCAACTCTAGGCGTATTGGTTCCGACGTTAGTGTTTTTATTGCTTTCCGTGGTTGAATCTGAGTGATTCCTATTATATAACCATTAATAATCATCTTATTCACCTGTACATCAGTTATTTTGGAATTAATGATTTCATCCTAACAATTTATCCTACCTGGAAATATCTGTAAATTTATTTGGGGTGATTTGGATGAACGTTATGTAGCCTGTGACACTTCTGGTGACGTGGGAAATTCAACGAGTTAAAGTAGAAGAAAGTCGGACAAGCCGTTAACAAGTTATGCTGGAACAAACATACATACTTAAGCAACCACGAAAAACAACACACTCCCTTTTAGGCAGTCGTGAAAAAAGAGAACATCTTTTTACAAGTCTACCCTTATCGCTGAAATCAAAGTAGTGTTTTTATTATAAATCATAAAAATACATTATTATTATTTTCTTCTTTTCCTCTTTATCTTCTTTTTTCCTTCTTTTTCTTCTTTTCTTTTCTATTTCTCTCCTCCTCTTTCCCATTCTTCAAATTTTCTTCTTCTCCTTCCTTTTTTTCTTCTTCTCTTCTTTTCCTTCTCCATCTTCTTTTTCTACCTGTTCTTCTTCTATTCATTTTCTTCTTCTCGTTCCACTTCTTCTGCTTCTTCTCATTTTATTTTTATCCTTGACCTTCTCCTTCTTCTTCTTCTTTTTATTTTTTCCTCCTGTTTCTTTTTTCTCCTTTTTATCTTCTACTTCTTCGCCTTCCCTTCTCTTTTCTCCATATTTTTGTTAAATACATTGCTTATTTTTCTCAGGTTCTATATGATGGATGGTTCATATCTTTCCCTATCGTCTCATGGAACATTCTTACGTTCGTGTACTTATCTGTTAAAATACTCTCTATACTGTTGATTGCTATGCTTCCTATGTATTGATAACATTTCATTCTTTAGCACTTTATCCACTGGTTAATGTTTGCAAAGTTATGCGCCTATCTCTCGGTATCTTGTTAGTTGTTACCATTTGAACTGTCTTTCATCATTTTCTTTGTTATTAACAGTTCTTCAACGTTTAGGAAATAAGTGTGCATGGTAAGTAAAACGCCAGTATAAAAATTATAATATATTTCATAAAATAATAGTGGAGAATTCATATTTTAAAATAAGGTTAACATTTGTTTTTACAATTTTCCTAAACAACTCCGGTCGAGTTAAATACATTCATACACGTTTCTCTTTTGTACATTTTAACAACACAGTGATAATGTCCATAGTATTTAAAGTCTGTATATACACCACGTGCGTCTAGGAAGTATAAAAATGTGTCGTTACAATTAGCATTAATTTAATAATATTATTATTCAACATTATTTTAAACAATAATTTATACTTGGGAAGTATTGAGAGTTAACATAAAAAATGTACAAAATTATGCGAATATAAAAATAAAATTGAATTGAACAGAGACAATTTTACGATTTCTTCAGTAATTACTTTAAAATAATTTCGTTTTGTTTATTTGCGCTCGTTTATTACATTGTTTAAAGATTTTAGTAAAACTATTACTGATTAATTCTACAGTTCCTTTAATTTGTGTTAAATTTTAAAAAATTGTTTCTTAACACTTTTATTATTCTTAATAATATTATCGAAGCTACTGAAGGAACTCATCCTAAAAAAGGACTCATTCCTGTGAAATCGAGACCTTTTGAAAAAGTGTTAAGGGTTTGTTTAAATGTTTATAAATGTGTGCAGCACTGTATAATTCTGCCTATTATATATATATATATATATATATATATATATATATATATATATATATATATATATATATATATATATATATATATATATAAACAAATGTTGTAGAACTTTTTGTAATTCTTTTTACAAATGTTGTGTCATGGAAGAACTGTACTTCATAATGAATAACTCGAAAGCACAAATCAAATTCTCTGAAAACGATATTTTAAAACGTTATATTTTAAAAATATACGTTTTGCAAAAAACTAGAAACACATTATTAAACGTTTTACAAGATTTGGTTTTGAAATAACATTGAAGTTCCGGTTTTACCTCAAAAATCAAGTATATGTCACAATACAGATTAGTGTGTTTCAAGACACTTAAGACATTGTTGTGACCTATTATTTTATTTTTTTTTGTAAATAAAAGTACATATTTACTCAAGAAATAATTTGTATCGCACTAAGAAATGGATTTTTTTAACTTAATATATTTGTAAATTTTTTAATTACATTTTTATTCACCATAAGACAACATAATTATAATTTAATTACTAATGTTCTTATTTTTGTATCTAATATATTTTACAATATTTACAAATTTATTTAATTTAATTTAAATATGCACATTATTTGTAATCAAATATGAAATTACTTTTCACATTTCAGGATGAATCATAATTAGCGTAGATTTTAGTGGTCAATAATAAAACCACTTTTTTAAAACTGTTTTGAAAAGCTGTCATTTTGAAACATTTATACTGACATTTCTAATTAACGAACCTGTCTAAACTATTGACAAAATAGATTACCAGGCCACGGGTGAATCAAATCGGACTAAAATTTCGAAATATAGCGCTAACATTCATACACATAAGTGAAATTATGAAAGATCCTCTTTAAAGAGTGATTAAAGATCCTTTTTAATATGACTGATTAAATCAGTTCATATTTCATGGAACCTCGGTCATACCCATTTATAGTGCCCAAAACAACTTTTTTCCGTGTAAAAGTACTTAAATAGTTTGTTACATTTTATAAAAATATTCTTCGTGACTGTTATTGATTAAACAGATTTTGTCCATCTATTTTTTTAAATTCCGTATCTTTTGTGAATGTCTGTCAAGCTGTTGGAGGCAGATTTGCGCATCTCTCACAATATAATTACTGCCACATCAAATTTCATGAAGCCATTTTGAGCTGAGTTGCAGAATCACAAACGTGGCAATGTCTATTGATTCTCCTCCAAGTGCGAATTGTAAAGTGTCATTTGTGTTTCACACAAAAGGGAATAATGAGGCAGAAAGTCATCGTAGAATTAGCAGAGAACATAAAAATCACTCGTAGCGAGAATGGGGCTGTAAGATAGGCCCTTCTTTCTTGGCACTTGGGAGAAAGCTGTAAAACCTAATTGTTACAAGATTTACAAGTGAAGCTGAGCACAAGGATTCATAAAAAAATACCTTGTAGCTATTTAATCTATAACTTGTAGTTAGTTATAACTATACTGCTTCGTAGCCTGAACACCAGATGTGTGCATTAGACTCGAGTGCCAAGAACTGTTGATCCAACTAGACTAATACTTCCCAACAGAATTAGACAAGAAGCAGTTGGATTAGGGTCGTGAGTTGTTACTGAATACTATTGTAGTATTTTGTGTAAAATATGCTACTACAAACGTACGTTACATACAATATAATGTGCATATATTGTAATTTCGTATCGCCTAACTTAAGTTGGAAGAAATATACCCTTTAATATACCCCATAATATAATACACATATTTTCATTTACAGTACAAAAGATTGCTTAACGTTTGTTGAATAAAAATAGCCTATCAGAGTCATACGTGGAACAGTTCTTCAGGGTGTTCACGAGTCTTACTCTGGTTTAATTCGTCACAGATACGGTTCAAGTCGTTCACAAGACACCGGAATTCAGACTGTTTCCCGTTTTGTCACACTCTTAGCTCTTCCATTTGTTTCCCTTGGGTTTTCCTATTTAAGGTCCCGCCGGCTCCCGGGTGCGTGTTGATGAGCTGGATCGTACCGTGGGTAGGCAGCAGCGGTTGCGATTCTGGAGGGATTGAGCACGATTTGAGTTCCGGAGGTTTAGGGGTTTTGGGCGGTGGGGGCGGTCTGGGCAAAGTTCCACCGCCGTTGCCTACGTAGTCCGGCGAAGAGGCTCTGTGACCTTGGTGAGGTGGCTGGAGAACGAGGAGAGTGGTGTCATTTGTTGGCGTTTTTAAAATCGATTGTACATTTGTTGAAGCTCGGGTCTCCATTATTTGCAGCAATTCTGTAGCGCCTGTAATCAGACTTTTTGTTAGATTTAACCGTACCTGGTAAAGTAGAGGCTTAAAAATAACATTTTCATTATACTTACATTTTTCAAAAAAAAAAAAAAAAAAAAAAAAAAAAAATGAAAAACATCACAACAACAAATTTGAAGTAAAATTTTTTTGCTCTTCGGTAGTGAATCGAAAAAAAACATTTAGTACTTTACTGTACCAGCAAAAAAAGGTTTACCAGTAAAGAACCTTAGATTTACAGACTATATAAAAAGAATGTCATTGAACCAAAAATAAAATCTTTCTTTATTTTTCCTGATAAAAAATATCTGGTTTTTCTCTTTCTTTTCATTTTAATTACGATAATTTATTCTAAAACCGATAAATTAACATAGTTTTTGCAAAAAACTTTAAACTTTTTATAGCTTATCAGCAGTTCTATGAAATCAGCTGATCGTTACGAATCAATATAAAATAACAAAATAAAATAATAAATATAAATAATAAATGATCTTTATTATAACTACGAATACAAAAATTAAATTAAAGATTCATTTCATACATTTACATCGGTCAAACGTTTTCGTAGTTTCCGTAGTGTAGTGATTACGACGTTCATCTCACAAGTGCAAGGTCTCCGGTTCAATTCCGGACGGAAACACAGAAATGTTTAATTATTATTAAATTCATATGAGACTTGCGACGTTCAAAATACACTATTATATATCAATATAAATTTTTACACTCGCATTATGCGAAATCCAAAATCACAACTAGCCCTAAAACAAGATACATAAATTGCATTTATTGGTTTTTCGAATACTGAAATTACCTCCGGTGACGCAGATACTGGTCATAGGACCGCCATTTTCCGCCCTCTTCTTCAGCGTGTTAGTGGTTAGTGAAGCTGTACCGTTACTACTTCCGTTGCTGTTGACACTTCCAGCACTGCCTTCATGACTGTGATGGTGATGATGATGGTGCCGCGTCTTGTCCCTCTGGTAGTACACTCCGGCGAAGATAAGCACGTTCAGTATGAGTAGCGAACATCCGATGGCTATCGTAACACTGAGGGCGGTAGAATAAGCAGCGAAGCCGTCGTCCTGTGAGGTGTTCAGGTTGTTTTCTTCCGTCATCTGACCGCGGTCTGAAGAGGATGGCGCCACTACGACTACAGGAGGCATGAAGAGGCCAAGGGTAGAGTTGGTGTCGTAGGCCGGTGATGGAAGTACACCGTTAGGAGGCGATGTGATCGTGGTGGATAAATCCGCTGGTTTTTTAGACGTAGTTGATATTGGAAACTGAAAAAATTAAACAAACTTCATTTCGACTCCTATTGTTAGATTTATGTGTATGCTACAATGAAGTGAAACTTTTTTTAAAGTGTAATCAATTTTTAAAAAATCATGTAAATAGTAAATATATATTAAAAATTATCTATTTTATTGGTTATGATGATAGGTCTGATTTTACAATAGCAATCAGCGTTTAAAGTTTGCATATATTTAAAAAAAGGCTTGAATCAACTTTACGAATTATTTGACGGTCGGGTTATTTTTTATGTTTTACTGTGAAATAAAAAACCTTTCATCTTCAAAATGTTTGTTTTTGTCTTTATTCAAAGTTGATAGTTACAGAAAATATGCTCCAATCAAGTCATCAAGTCAGCAATTTGTAATGGTAGTAGAATTCTTGAGCTCACTGGAGTTAACAGGATCCCATCTCATTTACTAGAACTGAAGGTTGGTATTCCACTTTTGTTGATGCGTAATCACGAGACAAGTAGACTTCGGGACGAAACATTATAAAAGCCAATGAACTCACAGGAATATCAAAAGGAAAGGAAGTTTTGATTTCTCGCATCCTTATGAATTCAAATAACCTAACTTTCATTTTAAAAGATGGCGTTTACAATGACAATAATAAGTCGCAGGGTCAGACGTTAAGAGTAGCAGGAGTAAATTTGGGAACTACGTGCTTCTCCCACGGTCAGTTACATGTCGCCTGTTCTAGAATTTCGAGTAGCAAAAATCTATATTTCTTGGCCGAAAACTATAAATCGTATAATATTGTATATAGAAATATATTAAATTGAAATAAATTTATTCTGATTTCGAAAATTGACAATAAAATTTATTGCCTATATATTTTAAGGGGGGAGGGGTGAAGCCGTAACAGGTAACAGCTATTATTATTATATACATTTTCGAATAAGTATATTCGTGATAATAACGATTCCGTATTCGTTTGTTCTATTACCTAGAACTAAAATAATATTTACAGCAAGATGCATTAATTTTCTTTTGAACTTCATAAACTACACATAATACTTTTCACATAGCAAAATATGTGGTACATAAGTTTGCGCAAACATGCATTGAAACCGCAAGACAAATTCTCAAAACATATTTAAATGCAAAAAATGTTCTGTTATAAATAAAACATACGATTCTTTGTTTAGAGAAAAACTTCAGATGTTGTTATACCTGGTGTGAGTGATCTTCGTTGTCCAGCTGATGGTGGGATCGAGGAACCTCATCACCTCCTGGCCTGTGAAGGTCTGGGACCAGATTCAACCAGAAAGACAATCGATGCGCACGGTAATGATTCTTTAATTTAGGTTTCGTATCTGCAATAATTTGGATAAAACTTGTTTGTTTTTTCATAAAACTATATTATGTCTAATTTTTTTGTAAAAAGACTGTCGTATCATACTTTAATGGAATTAATAATAAAAACAAAAATATTTACTATGTTTTCTAGAACAATAATTGTATTGACGTTTGGGCAACGTATTGATTGACATCTGTGATTTAGTACTTAAAACTATTTGGGATAATAATAAAATTATGGTTAAATGTTGAGACACATCAGGCCGATTTAAGGTGCGGTTTGTGGTTATGTGAAAGGAACAATGTTGATAGTGTTGCATGCGTTCAACGTTTTAAACTTTCATTATTACGTCGTACAAATTCAATTAATTTCTTTAAAACCAGATTTTCGTGATAGTGACAGAACTTTGTAGACGGACTTTTCTCCAAATAATTTGATTTTAAGAATTATAAAGCTTTTAATTTTATAGCTGAACTAGTAAACCTTATTGGCCACACTGACTAACTTCATCTATTAAAAGCTTTTAGTCACTTGCAACTTACTACAACACGGTATTGTTACACAGGAATAAACCTTACTACCGTGGTTTCAAAGTTTACTAAAAGTTAAAGAAAAAAAGTACTTTATAGATTTTAATGTAGAGAAAATATTAACTCTAAAAAATAAAACTGTCTAAACTGATTAGAAGAAACACGTTTTCGAATTCTTTTCGAATTGAATGTGTGACGACAACTTTTGAGACAAAATTTGAATAATTACCGCCAAAACAAATTTTAAGTGATTGTCTAAAAACATATTTCAATACTTAGATTTGGTAACGTAAGTTTTGGGATATTTTATCGTATATAGCTACAAACACTGAGAATATTATTTCTTTCTTGAAAGCAGATCAATGGCACATATTAATTTTTTCAGTAAATAAATCTGCTTTCCTAGCTATACACATTTTATATGCATCGAGGTGTTTTGGAATACTTCTATTATCGAAATATTCCATTGCACTGCTCAATCAAAACTAGATTCGTCCTTTAATACTATCGTAACCCTTCTCCTTCTTACTTCTACCGCATATTCAGGTTTCTATATACTAGGCCTAATATACACAATTTTGGTTCTCCCACCCAACACCTTTTCTTTACGGTCGAATTAATCCTTATATCTGGTAATTGTTCTTCGTACTTGTGTAAAAAGCGAAGACAGAATTAGCGAAGCATCACAGCAAAATATTTTGATAATGGAGTACGAAATGCGTTAACGAATATAAAATATTTAAAGATATGAAAGGCAAATGTATGTATTCAACAAAATAATAATATTTCTAAAGGAAAAAATATAATTGTATTAAAACAAGAAATTTAATTTTATATTTCTAGGTATACTTAAATCAGCTTGGGCGATAAATTTGTAAAATTTAAAAGAAATTATCTAAACATAGAGAAACACTAGAGATAAAAGTATTTACCAAGGCTGAGGTACTTTTTGTGTACAACTTCGTACGGTTGCCATTCGATATTCTTGAATCGGTTCTTTTCCTGACGAATCCCATGAACAGGTTCTGCTTCTTGCGGTTCATTTGGGTTCCTAAACAAGAACAATCGGTTAAAACGTTCATAACGTATGAGTTTATCTATAGGTACACACTTGTTACGGTTTTCATTTGACACAACGATTCAAATTGTTGTGGAATTTGCTATATTAAAACGCAATAATTTGTATAACTTATATACGCGTAGATTTAAACACGAAATTTAACTTTTCGTTAATACTATAATAATTATCAAAATTCAACAGGTACTTTTTTTTATTAGCTTAGAAAAGTTAGTTACCAAACTAAATCCGGTGATCCGTTTCATAACGGTGATCATTCCGAAACATAAAAAAATATTTTTTTATATTAAATTTTAAAAAATTCAGATTTTAACATTGATTGGGTTGAATTTAACGAATTTTTAACAATTGGTGTTTTTAAACTTCATGTTTTACTTCGGGTTGTGATGCGTGCCAATGTCGTATTGCATGTAATATTAAGTTATAATTAACGCGTTGCATCCCATATATATATATATATATATTCATGAAATGGTAACTACTTCTAAACAGTTGATTTCGCAGAACAGCTGTTGCTTCAAAATTTCAATTAAGGTTATGTTAAAAATTCAATTTCTAAATAAAATGAACATTAAAACTATTTAAGAAAAATACGTTTCAAATGAAGAAAATGATTAAGAAAAATGAACGAGAAAAACTACGACGATAACAAAATAAATGAAAACAAAATAATGTAATTAACGATGAAAATGTTATATTTAATGAAAGAGTTATGACTGAAAAAAAAGATAAACATAGAATTAGTAACAAAAACAAACAAAACATCAATAAAAACATGACACCTGATTTATATTCTTGGTTCTGTAACAGTTATTTTTTTAAATATATAAATGCCTTTTTGACACGTCTGAAATAAAGTTGTACATATGATTTGGAACACTTACCCAGTTCTCGCGAAGTTGCTCCAGTAAATCATCGTAGCCTCCGACAATAACATTTCCGATTTTGTATAATTTCTCGGGAAATGCATCATGCCGCCCACTAAAGGTGAGCCAAACATATACGTGAGCTCTTCTCCGTGAACGCAGCCTTGCCTCTGTGGACATACGTAAGTCAAAACATTATACAATACCTTAAAGGCACAAGGTAATGTGTTATACAAAATCGAATTTAAGAAAAATATTGATGGTTTTTTTGGAATAACGAAGATATCTTATTTTAATTTATACAACAAAACAATTGTATTTGTAAAACTGTTTTTAAGTTATTAATTTAAAGTATAATTATTTAAGACTATTTTTACTTACTCAATAAAAAAAATTTAAAAGAAGCGTGATAATCGTGAATAATAATTATTATAATTAGGTTAAGTTCTTTGAGTAAAAAATAGTTTTTATTTCTATGCACAGCGCGTGCGTGTGCAGGTGTGTGCGCGTTCATCAGTCCAGTTTGACTAATTGGTCGGTTTTAATGAAGTTTAGTGCGCAGGTCTGGTTTTCAATCTCGGGAACTTATTTTAATTTTTCAAAACAAAAAAAAACTTTTATGCTGTTAAATATAGAAATTTATAAAGTTGACTCTAAAATTTTGATGTCATATTGCTAAAAGATATCGAAGCAAAGTTCATCGATATAGCTTAAAAAATCCGGTTGTATCTATAGAAAAAACAGCAAAAATCTGGTTTAATTTTTTAAATAATTTCATCAAAGTTAGTTCCTTACTAAGCGTCATACTGTTACAAATTTTAAGTATACAAATTTTAATAAATTACGCAAACACAAAAAAAAAACCCTTCTAAGGTCAGGTTTTAAATGTACTAGCCTAAAGAAATGAATATAGCTGGCCGTTCTGGTTTGACAACTTTTCAGAACTAATTTTTATGAAAAATGACTTTTAATCAAAAAACATTTAAAGTAATTTTTTTCCTAGAGCGTTTCTAATGATGCCTTTCGTTTTCATTGCTATGAACGACAGTGTTTTACGACTATTGAACAAACTGAAATATCTGAATTTATATAAAGATCGGTGTATCTGATTTTGTTAACATTGTCGACTACTATTAAGATTCGTTTAGTGTCTCAACTTGACATCTGTTGAGTTAGATTTGTTTTTAGGATTCATTGTCATAGAGTAAATTATTTTGTAATTAAAATTCGGAACATTGAATTGAGTTTATAAACATTGTTATGAAAAAAATTAGAGAAAAATCTGATGAACTGATTTTGAGAATTCAAACAGATTTGTCGTTTTTGGTTAGCTTGAGAACCGGAATATATGAAAGTTTGTGAAAAATATTTGTGTAGTGGTTTTGCACTATTAATAGTTAATAGTTGTAAACAGATCAAGACTTACTAAGTTCCCGTGTACTAAGTATGTCTAACATGTATTGTTAAAATGTTGTATTTATTTGTACTTTATTAAAATTATTATAATCCATTGACGAGTCCGGAATTAAACACAAACTTGCAATTTTGTTACACTAGTTCACTAGTCCTGTACAAACGTATACATTACCTGTTGGTAATCCCCATATCTGCTCTGGTAATCAAACACATACAGGTAGGAATTCCTTCTTGCCGAAGAATGTAGGTCTGCCGTGTGGACTACAGGCGCGACCACCTGAGCGTCGCTTAACGCTTCGAGAGTCTCGTCGCGGATATTGATCGGGTGTTGCACGGGTCGTTCCCAGTCCGTATACTCGTTCACAATTGTCGCCAATATTTCCGACAAATGGTATCTGTAACAGAGATGTTACTTTAACAAACAGTTACAATTTTATAATACATATGTGTAATATGTAATTTATAAATGATAGGTTTTTAATGATCGATTTTTAAAATTTTGTTGTTTTTTTGTTCGAATGAAAAACTTGTCAAAATTATAATCGAAATTAATTTTGTAAACAGTATAACGAGAATTTGTCGCTAGAAAATTTGAAAATCTTGTTGAAAATTGAAAAAAAATGCTTCTTAGGGACTCGGTTCCGTCAAATCAGTGAGCCATTATTAATTGCGTCCCACTTTTATTTACTGAATGGCGTTTATTTTCTGAATGAAGTGTTTATTCAATTTACAGAATGAATAAGGCTACGTTAATTTAGGTTTGTTCTGTATTTTAGTCTGTTAAGAGGCACAGTAATTTGATAGTTGGTAAAAGAGAATATTTTTCTAAAGGATCATTTCCACGCATAAAACTTTATAATTAACTAGAACTTCCTTCCCCTTGTGGCCTTTAACTGTCAACCCCTATTTTTCAACCTCTGAATAAACAATTTCCGCTTTCGGTTTGTAGACTTAGTTTTACAAAAGTCATAACGTTTCGAAGTTTGTACAGTCTAATTATAAACCATGTTGTTAATTAAAACAATGATAACCAAAAATCGCATGTGATGTGTGTATTTCTTGTAATCACTTAAACGATTATTTTAATACTAACTATTAAACTGCCAATTATTATGATTATTTTGTTCTTTTTTTAATTTTAAGCCCCTGAAATAAACATAATCTCAGTTGAAAGAATTTAATCAAAAAAACATTGTATTTCAAAATTAGCTGTTTAATATGGAAATACTAAACCCTTTGTGTTAAAATAGGGTTTCTTTAACTAATTATCTATTAAGTTAATTGTTTGCTTTAACTATTTTGTAAGAACTATTTTGCATTACATATCATTTTAATATTCAATATTACCACTGAGTTTAGTCACTCATCGCATAATTCCTAATTTTCATATGATATTTTATTAATTGATCGAGTGAAGCGAAATATCTGTTTCAACTGGACCGTACGGCATTTGGTTTGAGTGTTTGTTACAGTTTTGACCAAACGCAGTAACCGATTGTTTTGAAATTTATTATAAAGATACCTTGTATAAAGCCCGAACTACGTATTTGTAAGTGCATTTTCCCATTCACTTCCGTTTCAAAATTGTTGCCTCTGATTTAACGATGATGAGTGCAGTTGACGGCTATTTCTTGTAATATTGGTTAGATTACAATTTTGACAGATTTTCGGAGAGAGAGCTTACAATGTCCAGAATGTTACGTTTACCGGTTAAACTTTTGGAGACAGTTACGAGCGTGTGGAGCGGTGCTCATGCAATTAAGAATACACTACGAGTGTTCCTTGAACTTTAGCAACCCACTGAAAAATCAAGTAAGTTGGTTTCACTGTTACAGTCGTACTGTGCAGCAGCCGGCGTATCTCAGGATACACCTACGAGGGCTATTCAGAAAGTAGATTACGTTTTTGGATAAAAAAAAAACTAAGTACAGGAAAAAAATTGTATTATATACATTTGAAAGAGGAACTAAAATACTATTTTTCGACATAATCGCCAAACAAATTTAGACATTTGTCATATCGGTGAACTAGCTTTGAAATTCCCGTGTCGTAGAATTCCGCCGCCTGTGACGCCAGCCAGTCAGTCACGCCCGCGCGGAGATCTTACGACAAAAATGGTGAATCATTTCTTGATCGCATCGTAACGGGAGATGAGACTTGGGTTAAGCACGTTACCTGTGAGACAAAACTACAGTCTATGGAGTGGGGGCACACAAATTCCCCCAAAAAACCGAGGAAATGTTTGCAAACCCTGTCAGCAAGGAAGATCATGGCGACCGTTTTTTGGGACAGGAAAGGTGTTCTTCTGGTTGACTTCCTAGAACATGGAGCAACCATAAACCCAGAAAGGTATTGCCAAACATTACGAAACTTAAGACGAGCTATCCAGAACAAGCGGAGAGGAAAACTGAGTGCAAAAGTGTTGTTTTTGCACGACAATGCCCGCCCTCACACGGCAAATCGAACAAAAGACGTCTTGACGGCCTTCAAGTGGGAGATTTTCCCTCATCCACCCTACAGTCCGGACCTGGCACCTAGTGATTTCCACTTATTCCCGAAGATGAAGACTTGGCTTGCAACACAGCGCTTCGATGACGACGCAGATCTCCGCGCGGGCGTGACTGACTGGCTGGCGTCACAGGCGGCGGAATTCTACGACACGGGAATTTCAAAGCTAGTTCACCGATATGACAAATGTCTAAATTTGTTTGGCGATTATGTCGAAAAATAGTATTTTAGTTCCTCTTTCAAATGTATATAATAAAATTTTTTTCCTGTACTTAGTTTTTTTTTATCCAAAAACGTAATCTACTTTCTGAATAGCCCTCGTACTAAGAGATGCATTGTTTATCTTCGTTGCACTTCGTGCTTTTTAAGTTTTCATTTACGAGTTCAACTCCTGAGTTTGCTATGTAAGGTGTCATTACGTATATATCATGAGGCATCAACTTTATTATGAAAGGTCTATGTTATATAAATATTTTCTTCTTTGAACAACACTAGAGTTGAATCCTGTAAGTCCAGGAAGGTTGCAGCACTTGCTGATACAATAGCAATTTATTACGGACAGACAGTGGGAAATACTTCCCTAAAAGCCAGAGAATTTTTCCAAATTTCAATCTCAATTCTTCTTTTTACGTGTTCAATTTAAATCTGGTGTCTTAAGAGCCGTTCCTAAGTACCTAGTCACGTTCGCATGTGGAAGCTTTACATCATCTATCGCACTTGTTTGAATGAATGTAGCGCGCCTGACAAAAGTCTTTGAATTTATCGGATAAAATATTAATGCCTAAAAGGGCGGATCCCCAAGTGACTTAGGTCTACTTTCATCTTCAGATACATTTACATAATTTATTTTGTTAATGTGCTCATGTTTGTTTCCTCTGAGGAATTATTCCTTGTAATACCTCGGTTTTACTTCGGAATATCTGATGCAATTTATTGTGAACATTCCAGAGATTTTGTAGAGAAATGAAAATGTTTCCACGCTAAGAAAAGAAACATTTTTTTGGTGACATTGAGTAAAGATTTTAAAACAAATACGAAAAAGTATACAGTCGAAGTGATTGGCCGACAGAAGTGAGTACTTCTTTTGGCATGCCTGATTGTACTTTTTTCACTAATATGATTTAATTATTTTTAAAACAACTTAGATACATGCAAGAAGGGGATTAATAGCCGAAGTATAATAATAAATATAATATCATTGATTCTGTGATTCAAAAATTGTTATATGTCACGTTCATGAAATAATTTAACAACACAGATTTAGGAAATACAAATTTTAAACCTTAATAAAAATTGTAAAAAATATAAAAATTTCAAATTTGACTTAAAACTTTATATATATTTATGTGTATAAATAAATGTGTATTTAAATTTATATTTATATATTTATATTTATATATTCGAATATATATTCGAAATGTAAATTATATGAACAGTAAATTAAATTTTATATGAAATGTAAAATTAAATTAAATTTACTATGCGAGACAGTTAATTATGTTCAGGTCACGTAATGATATTCTTTTCTTATCCGGGAGTTGGCATTTATGTTAAAGTAGTTTTCTGTGTAGACGCTCTTGTTAAAATAAATTGTTTTAATTTTGTTACACTTAAATTTTGGAATTAAATTATTAACTTTTAAATGTAACAAAAGTCGATACTTCATTTTTCGTTATTTACAAAAGAGGATTGAGCAAAATGTGATCGTAATGGTTACAACAGATTTTAGGAAAGTATGATTATAAAAGAATAATTTAAAAAAAAAGAAAAAATTGAAGTATGAGTACCATAACTTTAATTCAAATTATTTTAAAATTTACTAATAGTGAAGTTTTCAATTTTACCGATTCCCACGACGTAGGATCTTTACTAGAGACATCTGTCTTAAAATGAATTTATCTTGGACAATCTCGAAAAGAATTTTTCCACGCGTCTGTTAAATATTAAATCTGTTAAGTATTTAGTTCTCACAAAAAGCATGTTCAACATTGTGCTCTTGAAAAAAAAGTGGTTCACAATTATGCGTTCGTGTACCTATAGCTTCAAGTAGGCAAATAGATGGAAGCACGTGCAACATGGCATACGTTAAACACGTTGGTCACGGGTTGTTTGTTTAGCTAACCTAAATTCCGTTACCAATGTCACGTAGTCACACTAACAGCAAAAATAAACCAACATGATTCTGATAGTCAAGTTGTAGTCAATATCAGATTGTTTAATGAAGAAGCCAAGTGTTATACGTGAACAATATATTATTTATACCTACAAACTTGCAAATTAAATTTATAGGATGTGTATTTCGTAAATTTGTAGAGAATTTTTTCAATTAAAAAATGAGTAATTAAAACAGAAATTTGAAATATGGACATATCCTATAGAAAACTTTCTATAACTTCGTTAAAATATATTATAACATATGTAAGTAATATAAAAAAATATTATTTTATTTTATAAGGAATTAAAAATTAGATTTTTATTGTATTAGTAAAAATTGCACTTAAAATTTTTAAATAATATGTACTTTTAAATTGTGAAAATATTTGTTTTAACTTGAAGAATTAAACAATTATTGTGGTTATTACTAACTGTAGATTCACTCTTTTTATGTATAGAGATTATTAGGAAATTTCAGTTAGAGCAACCACTATGGTAAGACCCAGACTTGGGATATTGAAATGAGCACCGATCCTGAACTCTATAACATTTTCTGAAGGGTATTCACAACATTACTTATATGAAATTGTTTATTTTGTGTGTGTGTGTGTGTGTGTGTGTGTGTGTGTGTGTGTGTGTGTGCGCGTGTGTGCGTGCGTGTGTGTGTGAGTGTTTGTGTGTATGTGTGTTTGTGTGTGTGTGTGTGTTTGTTTATTTGTGTGCGCGTGTGCGCACCTGCGTGCGTCTTGAGTAGATGAATGACGTCCTCATTAGTATAACTGGCGTAAAGCATAAACGTTAAGCAAAACAAGCAAAAAAATCTTCAAACCTGTACGTGTTTTTAACGAACGTCCTTAATATCCTGGTCCTTCTGTCCGCTTCGATGCCATACTGCACGTCGTCACCATTGAAAGTGAAGAACGATTCAGCCTTGACGACGCCCAGAAGAAGGTCGTACCTTGATAACTTAGCAACCATCGCTTTACGAGCTAGAGGGTTATTTAAGTTTCCGAAACCATAGTTGTGGTTCTCGTGATTTGTTTGTGCCGGCGGCCTTCCTGGCCCAGAGGGCGAATATTCCCCGTAAGGGTTGTGTACACTTTCTGGTAAAATATAAAACGAAAAGTATTATTGGTCAGGTTTTATTTATTTATCAGCACAAGTTCTAGAAGGTAATATTAATGTCCGATTGAATAGAGTTGTATGGAATACATACGTAAGTCTGAATATTTCTTATATCATAAGCTTATTAACTTAGAAATTATAAAATATAAATTAGTATTCCAGTGCCACACTAAACACAATAAATGTTTAGAACGTTATCAGAATAATCATGAAGAAAATATACATGCACCTTGTAAAATATTACTTTTTCAAATCTGAGTTCATTAATAATGCTATTTTAGTAATTATCATTACTGCAAAATTTTATTTAAAAACAAGCAAAATTGTATTACAGGTTTGCCTAATTTAAGTAGTTTTATGTATTAGTATTCTAATTACTTTTATATTAGTTGTTATTATTACAATAACTGAAATGTAAATATTTCAATATGTTACCTTATAAAGGAAAATAATCAGTGTTTCTTTATAGTTCTTGATGTGACATATTTTGATAATATGGCTGCTTCGTGTAGCACATATTTCAAAGCAAACTAATCAATGTGTTTTTCCAAAATGTGATTTCACTAAATTTACAACAGACCACAATTAGAGCCGGAAGAAATCCGCACATATACACTAAAGGAAAAACTACGTTAAAGCTATAAAGCTGAAATCTGGTGTCGTGGTACAACCCACATACTCATAGAAATTTCTAAATTAAAATTACAAGCAGACAAAGTAGTTCTTGTGTTCAAATTTATGAAAAAAAAAGTCAAAATTAATATATACCTTTTCTAAAAAGCAAATTACGATTCCAATGAAACTATACACATTAACAGTAAAGTATTCTTTAATTAGATACGTTTAAGGTCGGGAGGCCACTGAATGCTGAGCGGAACTGACTAAGCATTCCAAACCTAATCTATTGTTTTAATGCAAGTGCGGCCACAGAACGTAACGGAACTGAGCGGAGTCAAACGGCTTCGATGGGATCTGCTCCGCGTAGCTTCATTTGAGTCTAGGTTCGATTTTAAAGCTGACTCCGCTTCACATACCACACTGCATTACGTAGGTTGTTGCCTAGGTTACGCTTTTTAAACATAATAATTCCTAGAATCCGTTAGAGTAGTCATAAATACTTGATTTAAAAGATACATCGTCCTCCTTACGCGTTCGTTAAAATTACTGAACCCCTCTTCTGGTTGAATTTCATTTTCATTCCGCTCCGCTTGCCTCAATTCATCTGGTGGCACATCGTCCTAATTGCACATTTAAATGGAGGTTGGAAATGGTGTCTATTCATTTTAAGTGTTTTTTTAATATAAGGATTTGAAAACATATGTAAAAACTGTTTTTAAATTTAGTTTAAAAAATTCGACAAGTATGTAGGTAGTGTCAACACACCACATTTCAGCTTTGCAGCCTTAAGAGTACAGTTCGTTTAGGGAGGGAAAATTGAACATAGGATTCCACATGTCTAGACGCGATATTGTAACCTGTATAAAGATTTCTTCAGGGAGATCCTAACAGATATTTTTTACTACGTAATACCTTGTGAGTTCGAGTTTCTTTGCTCAGGATTGCCACTGTCAATAACGACTCCGTCTATACTTGGTCCAAAGGCTGTTGAAAACTCAGGCGCGTCAATGGATGCCGATAGCAGCAATTCTAGAGGCCTTTCCCTTAAGCACTTGAGAAGATGGGGGTGCGGCATCTCCGGTGAGCAGTTTACGTGTTTAGCTACTTGGCGGGAAAATCTTGCGGGTTCCCTGACCAGCGCCCACGGACTTAACGCAGATCCGGACATTAAGATAGCACGGTGGAAGAGCAAACCTGGAAAAGTATACTTCGGTACACATCCTGTGAATAATGCGCTTTATAAATAAAACGTAAAGTAAACCATCCTTTTGTCAAGGTGGTTAAGCCACCGGTCAGTCTGGTCTATCTCTGAAACACGTACCCCAAGGTTCGGAACTGTAGTTAATGCGATAAGCCTTTCAGTTAACGACAATGCATCGATCTCAATTGTCAGAGCGTTAAGAAAATAAAATTGCGGAAGGTGGATATAAAGTTTAGTGTTCACACTAAAATAGCTGATTTAACACTACATTGGATCCTTCTACGGTGTTACTTCAGTTGCGTTAATTTTTACTGCCATTATTTATGAAGAATACAAATAGATCATTTTAATTATATCTTAATTTTTATTATGGAATTATTTAATATTCGATAATTAGTAATAAAAAGAACTAATCAATTAATTAAACTAATTTTGTCTTATTAAAAAAAACTTTTGGTAGTTAAATTTTATAATCCTAGACAGCGTCATGAGTCATTTAAGATTAATGACTTCCAATGTAATTGAAATTTGAGCAGAGATTACTTTTTAAGTGGCGTGAAGAGAAACGATGAGAGTCTGGGTTTAGGTTGGGGCGGAGCCCCTTACTAAGGCAGTATTTTTATAATGAAACTAACAAAAATAATTTATAGGAAACAAAGTTTTCGGTTTATCGGCAAACCCTTGTTAAAGATTCAATCTCACTGAGGACTGGAAGTTAGGACTTTATATTTGTTTCATTTAAATCAATATTATAAACTGTTTTAAATCTTTCATTGCTAATGAAAAGTTAAACATCGGTCAGGGTTATTCACTTTCAAAGTCAGTAGAGAGGTTTATTTATTTATTGGAAGGTTCACTATAGTTTCCATGCTATAATAAGTTTTATTATAATTTTTTATTTTTAAGTTAACAAATTGTCGGAAGGATTACGAACATAACAACTATCGTCCTACTGCAGTGCTTGCTCTTTAAAGTTTAAAGTCGATTCCTTCGGCACGTAGTCTAACTGGCATAAAATAAAGACTTTAAAAATTAATTAATTCATGAACTAAATAAATCTTAAATTAAAATCAATGAGTATTGACAACTAATAATTAAATCTCATGATATCACGTAGACATGAAAGAAACATTGATTTACGAAAGTATTTTTTTTTAGCTCACCTCGTAAACAGCACTCAAATCTTCATATACTAGCGTTTTGAAACTGCCAAATTGCATTGAAAATAAAAAAAATACCGCTTCTAATATAAATGTCTCAATTTCAACGGATTTTTATAATTAAATCTTTAATTTGTACAGTTATTAAAGTTAATTGCTATGCGGTATTTGATTTTCAAAAGACAATATAAGAGAAAAATGTTATGAACAGAAATTTATAATTTTAAATGACAGCCATTTTTAAATTGTTTAACGAATTTTGCTGATAAACGAACTTGTCCAAGCTAGTAGTTGAACAAAGTCGATTTTTTCATCTAAAGTTTGAATCAAATCGGACAAAAATTGCAAGCATGATCGTGCTAACACCCACCGGTCACCTACACATCTCTCTCTCTCTCTCTCTCTCTCTCTTTCACACACACACACACACACACACACACACACACACACGCACGCAGCATATATATATATATATATATATATATATATATATATATATATTTACAAATATTTTTACAACCCATCAAAAAGTAATATAAAAATCGTGGTTGGCGTTCATTTAACGGTTTTGTTTCTGGACCTAACCACGATCACCACTCCCAACAGTTCGTGTTCAAACTGAAATTCATTTATTACGGACAACCTTGATAAAATAACAACTGCTTCCGATTAATATTTGGATTCTTTCCACAAAGCATTTTCAGGTTCTATTTATTTGCAATAAAAAACCAATTCTCTCTGCACACAATAACTATTCTGTTAGCGAAGTTGTGTTTTTAGCGAACAACTACTTTCACAGTTTGTTTATAGTGTGTTTTTATGAGTTGGATGTTTTACCAGTCTGTAAGGGTTGCTTGAAATAACCGCTGACAATAGTGGGGCTTTCAATTCTCTTTGAATGATTTATTGTTTAACCCGCTTTTAGTATGACATCCCTCTGTGCTTGTAGTTTTTTGCTAGCAAACGACATTTACATTATTATTATCTGACAGGAAATCCAAAGTAAGAAAAAACGAGTATAATGGCTCCATAATCGAAATTTGGGGCAAAAACATATTCGTATATTTTTTTGAGATATTTTTTATCTGCATAGACAGTTTCATTTTCTTAATAGTTATTATTGCTGAGATTTATGTTTTGAGGTTTTAAAAATAATCAAATTTTGGGCTCACATGAAACGTGTAAGGGAAACATATATAAGCACGTTGATTTTTGTTACTTACTTACTTGTTTATCATTGTTAACATTTGTTAATACTTCATCTTAATCTAATTTATTGTAAAACGATATATTTCTTGTAACGTATCAGCTCTGAAGTATCTCAAAATCACTACAACATATTTAGCAATTGTTTAAATGATACTAATACATCTGTTCCAAACTTTTACACCAATATAGTTTCTTGGTAAAAGAAAATTTCTCGTAAAGAAAAACATATATTTTGATAAAACCGAACTCGGTAATGCAAGAAACGTAAAATATTGTAAAATTTAAATGTATAATCGTTACCATTAACTAGAAATTATTAAATATGAATTATTCACAGTTAGGCTTTATTTTTATATTAAATACAAAAGTTACAATAATTATAAACCCTATCTTAAATACATACTGATAGGTATAATATCAGCAAACGAGTAAAAACTAATTTGTGGTATTTTATGGAGTTTTGTGGTATTTTACCAAAATTTTCAATGAACTGTAGGTGAATAAGTTGCAAAAAACCAATTACAGCGCGAAATAAATGTGGTAGATGGATGTATAGTGATGATGGCAAGAAAAGTTCTTTAAGGGGGTATTTGTCTGGTGAAAGCAAGAGCGTGTCGATGTTGGAATTCAGAACGTGAAAGTGTAAAAGAGATAAAGTTGATAGCGGAGTTAAGACAAAGTTCTTGAAGGTATTGAGAGTAACTAAACAAGTGGTGCAAGAAGCAAAATCTTTCTTTATGTGTTACCCAAAGGCGTTTGTAAAACATCTCTATCGTCTAAACATTAAGTTAAAAACATTTATAAAAAGAAAATTTTTAAAGCAGTCTTTATATTGAACTATAGTGCAATCTCTAGGTATCTGGTTCTGAACATAAAAAATGATAAAGTTCCTATTATAATAATAATATGCTCGAACGCGCATCATTTTCTCACTGTCCGCCATTTTGTTTTTAACTATTATTTTATATTTTCAGAAAAATACGATAAATAAAATTGAAACATAGCTTTCGTAATTACCTGATGTTGGTCAAATTAGAAAAAATAACGAAATTCACAAATTAATTTGCGGACGTTTAAAACGTTAAAACCAAAATAAATCAATAGCCGTAAATTTTATTTACAAATATCAAGATAATTTTTTTTTACCCATTTAATATTCTAAGTAAAACAGCAAAGCTACGCGAGTTATTCTGTTGGGACATGACATACCTATTCAATAGAATACCATTCGTATAAAGAATTTACGTAAGAATTATTTTTATGGAATGTTACTGGTTCTCATTTAAAAAGGGAAATCACTCAGAGTTTACGAATAAAAAGTGACCAGTTGTAAGGTTATAATGCAGACGAGTCCTGAAACTGATTAAATAAAGCAATATTTTTATGGTTTTTCATAGGGCTTTTAACAGTACAAACTGTCCAAATAATAAATAATTGGATTAGTATAACTAAATTAATAAATTTGCAACTGTCATTTTGTTTTTGATAGACTGAAGCTTGGTTAGAATTACTTTTCGACAACCACTCTAAAAAAAAAAAGTTTATTTAATAACAGGTGCTTTTAAAGTTTTATTAAATATGTCTTGTAATTTCAAAACAGAATAATTTAAAATTATAAGAAGAACGAAGTAAAATGTTCTTACCGTCAGGAACAGCACTGCTGGTCATGAGGAAGTGGACGCAGGCGGCTCCAGTACCATGGCCTACCAGAGTCACGTTACCAGCATCACCGCCGAAGAATGCTATGTTTTCTTGGATCCAGTGCAGAGCGGCGATTTGGTCCATTAGGCCGTAGTTAGCAGGAGAGCGGAGATACGAGTCAGTGTTGGCGTTCAGAAAACCTGGAGGTAAGTAAGGCTGTATGTGTCACTGATTTAATTAACATAAGTATCTAGAAAACGGTGGAGAAGTTACAAATTACAAATTTTTTATCGTCGTCAGTCACAACCACGCGGTACGAATTCGCTGGGGGAGGGAAGCTGTGGTGAGAACCTGATGAACTTACGGACCCTGTAGCATCACTGCAAACTCACTAATATACTCAGAATAATGGGAAAACAATGCTGAAGCACTATGAACTGCCTTACCCTGTAAGTTTAATACAATTAGACAATTGGTATTCAGCACACATAGGCTACACTAACCCTGAGAACGGCTTCAAAGCCAAACGTATACAGGAACACTGTGGATACTTTATAATTTGTTCACGTATATATTGTAAACTCATAATTTAAGCCCGTTTACCGAATGTGATATTTAAATATTTTTTTGAAGAATAAATCTAAAAAACACAAAAAGAGTTTTTATTTTTGTTTTTTTCGATTAACTCCGCCCCACCTGTAAACACCATTAATTTATAAATTGGTGCACTCTCTTCCGTTATAAATGTAAACAAAATGTACATTCATTCTAATATTCAAGCAAATTTTCATAAACAAATCTTGACGTATAACGCAGATAATTTATTACTTTGTCGAATATTTTCATGTAATGGATATTCTTAGAGGTATCCATTTTATCTGGCTACATAAAGACTACATATCAGCGAAATTTATTCAACATTTTTACAGTTGGTTTCAAAAGGTAAACTAATTCTTAACGTTTTGGTAGTTAACTTATTTTTAACACTTTATCGAAATAGATAAATTTGCTTAGTCTTTAGCAATATGTACATACACATACACACGCAAAAACACGTACTCATTTTAAACGATCATTATTCTTCCTGTGTTAAGATAGTACAGTTGGTATTTTTAAAATATATTATACAATAGTACAAACGAAATTATACTGTAATACAATGTTACTGTACTTACCCAAAACACCCAGTCTATAGTTGACAGTAACTACCACCAGGCCGCCATAACTTGCCAGCACAGTACCGTCGTAAACATTGCCGGAATTCCATTCGTAGGACTCCCCGTGGATAAACACCATCACTGGATACTTGGACATAACTTCTTTCGATTCCGCTAAAATTACAATTTTTTTATATTGATAGATAAAATAAATTGATAAATAGATAAATATTTACTAAAAATACATTCTTCAAAAGTGCTGTTTAAATTTTAAAATAACATTTATCGTTTGGATTAGTGGTGCACAAACATTACACAAACTCGTTAACACATTCCGTAACCGAGTTTTACATTTTTATTTATTATTTTACACTGGTTTCAGTGTGCCAATTCAAATTAAATTTTCACATGTAATCTAGCTTTAACAGTAACGAAGGATTTTGTTTTGTTTATGTCGATAACATAGATGGATATTGAATTTTAGAAAGATATTAAGCCATATCTTTCTATGGTACTGTAGAATATTTGCGATGCTATATGCCTTTCTTCACAGATAATCACACGGAAGATTTTAATTAATTTTATTACAAAATATTGAACATTCTGATAGAAACAGAAACAGAAATATCAAATGCGGAAGAATATTCGTCACAATGAAATGTATAACCTAACATGGACATTAAAAATATATTTCCTAAAAAAAAGTTTAATTACTTAAACTGAGTTATTCTTAAGGAACACTATTTATTTTTTGCTATAGATTAAAAGTAGAATTACTGGCGAGATAGTAACAATTGGATTTTAATATTTTTTTATTTACAATAAAAATTTGAAAATTAAACGATCAGGAATTGTTTTTATTTATATAAGGAACGAAAAATTTAAAAAGTAATTTATGCAAATTTTGATGCTTATAACTATGGTGAAATAAATTTTTTTAAAAAAGTGTAACATAAAAAATATAAAGTCAGTACCAGTGCTCATTTAAAGGTTCTGGATCGGGGTATTAATATGATTGCTAATCAACTATTTAATTTTGCCAATAATAATTTGTTGGAAATTATTTCGAACAAAAATTGCAATATTAATCATCCCTTATTCTCCAATATCATGTATTTGTATGTAGTTTAAAAATTAAATATTTGCATGTGTTATTAACACTGTATTGTTCCACTCTGTGATATTAAAGCTTTTGATGTGGATCCTGCTTTGGACATTTACTACACTTTTGTATTTCAACGACCCTACTAGATATTGTAAAGTATTATTAAGGCTATAAAATATCGATATCGTTCAATATTTATCGAAGTTTGGAACATTATCAAGTAATTGTGCAACCGCACTTCGCGCCCAATACATTATTGGTTACGGCTTAACAGTAGCTTTGCCAGAATTGTTACTGATTATTTTAAAAAATACTGGTAATAGATATTTTCGTTTTATAAGAATTTTGAAAACCGTATTTTCTTTTATTAATTGTAACATTGTCTAAAAAAACAAACAAAATTTGAATATTTACCTGTTAACATAATCTCTC
This sequence comes from Callitettix versicolor, assembly GCA_022606455.1. Classification (NCBI taxonomy): domain Eukaryota; kingdom Metazoa; phylum Arthropoda; class Insecta; order Hemiptera; family Cercopidae; genus Callitettix; species Callitettix versicolor. Next base: position 13,716,706 of record CM040188.1, on the reverse strand, counting down.
TCTCTCTCCGTTTATATATATATATATATATATATATATATATATATATAAATATATATATATATGTTTGTGAGAGGGGTGCATGTGTGTATGTGTAATGTATAAAGAGTGTTTATGGGTTGGTTTTAGTAGTTACTTTTCACAATTACCGTCAAATTTGATTCAAAAAAGAAAGTGTAAAATTATTTTAATAATAGCTGTTCAGATGCCAATGTAGCTACAAAGCAAAACCTATTCGAATGGTTGAAAATTACTTTTTTAAATTCTTAAGTAGCATATAACATATACATACTATACGCCAAACATCGTAATGTTTTTGAAGGCAAAAAAAGCAGAACGACCATGTCGAGGAAATAACAGATAATAAACTACTAAATGTAAGAGAAATGAAGAAACGAAATACGACAAGAATACTTTAGTGATGGAAGTAAAGTTTGATAAGTACTTCTCAGAGAACTAGTTGCTAATTTTGAGTAGAAGAGGGAATCTTGAGCAAAATGAAGAAGAAAAGAAGAGGAAGAAGAAATAGGAAAAAAAGAAAACATAGTAGAAGAAGAAGAGGAAGAAGACGATGATGGTGAAGTAGAAGAAGAAAAGAAACAGGAAAAAGAAGAAGAAAAGGGAGAGAAAATGAAGGCGAAGAAAATAAAACTATTTTTTTTAAATAAGAATTATTTTCAACATGCAGGATTCTCTAGGCTACATTCAATCAATATTTAGTAATAATAAAATTAATGTATTTGTTCTTAAAGATTAAATAAAATTCAAAGCAAACATGAATTTTGAAAAAAAAATTACTAAAATATTTCTAAATTTATTTGCGACAAAATGTTGTTGAAATGTGAATAACTATGCAATTATCTTTAATGAAACAACAGTTTAATATACTTACGAAATTACTAAGTAAAATAATTATTACAGCTGCTGTCGTAGCGAGCAGTGTGGGGTATTACATATTCATACATATTTATATTTTATTATTCGCTGTGGGGCTTACATTTTAGTGAATTCATGAATCCCCTTGCTTTGAGTTATATTTAGGCAAGGGTAAATTTATATATTTCGCAGGGCCCTGTGTAACTTTCTTATTATTTGTGCTCCCACACTCCTTTATCCCCGTTATAATATACAACTCGGATCCTATCTTGCAGGCTGGCGTCTTGCCAAATATTTTATAAGGTCAAAACGTTGAAAGCTAAAACATTTTATTTGCTTTGCAGACCTCACCGCCGCTGTCTGTATCTTAATATAAGAAACACATTTTCACTTCACAAAGAACATTCATTCAATTTCGATTGTCTTTAAAGCAACAGAGTAGAATTTTATTGAATCCGTAATATTATAAATTTATTTATGGCTTTAAATAGTGTTGGAAAACGTATTAATTTGCAAATTTTTATTGAAAATATGGCCTTCAAGTTAAGACCTGTGATTGTGAAATGTGTGATTAATTCTGAATATTCATATTGCTCTCTCTCTCTCTCTCTCTCTCTCTCTCTCTCTCTCTCTCTATATATATATATATATATATATATATATATATATATATATATATATCACACACACACACACACACACACACAAACTTTATATATATTGAATGAGTGTGTGTATCTGTGTGTCTTACGTTTGCAGTTTTGGTAAATTTTATTCAAACTTGTGAAAATATCTATCATTTTGGACAAGTTCGTAAGCCAGAGAAATCCGTTCATCATGTTAAAAAAGTCATATCATTTTATAAAAATAATATTTTTTTTAAATTAAGTTTTTTTTTATATAATATACGGTTTTGAAAAATACAGTCGGAATAATTTTCCTTATTTTTAATGTAATTTGATTTAGTAGTTATATAACCAGATTTTCATGAACTTTTTTATTGTTATTATTACCTTCCATAATGACAGCGAGAGAGTTGCGTACTGCAATTACTCATTCAATTATTATTGCTTTTTTCTACAGTTAGAAATTAGAACGGTGCAGTAGAAATTACAACGAAAGTGTATTCAGGAGTGAAAATGCTTTTCATAAATTTTAATTCAAATCTTATAACTTCCAATAACACATTTATTATTCATTCAGTGTTTAGTTATGTTTTATTCATTTATCGTATTATTTTTGTGCTCTTCTTATTACATATTCATTCCCTGTATTTTCCCGATATTCGAAATGGGCTAAAAAGTATTTGATCACGCGAAAAGTTATGATCACATTATAATATAATTGACTCTTTTGCGTTCATGGACATTGTAAAAATATGTCTTTTAACTAATGCATTTTTGTGTTCATTGTTCTTCGCTCCGAAATATTTGGACATAATAAGTTTCGAGTGTGATATCCTAAAGTAAGCAATATTTATGGTTATTTTTAGATTATCATGTATATTATTTAACATGAAAACATGTATATTATTTAACATGTAATAATATATGTAATAATAATGTAATAATAATAATAATAATAATAATAATACATGTAATAATATATGTATATTATTTAACATGTATATTATTTATTGGACTTTAAACTTGTAAGTCCAATATTTTGTTTATGAACTATGTTAACATAACATACGAGTATATAATCACATATTTATATAGCAAGCAGCTGTTTTGATAACGTAGTTGATATGCATTTCCAAAGAGTAAAACAATTTAATAACTAAATATATGTCAATTTTATTAATGTAATTTTGTTTTAGCAAAAAGTCAAAAATAAATGATTAACACCTTAAAATAGATTAAGCTTATATTATTATTTTTTCCAGGATTATGATTTTATATTACTAACTGTCTGCATATTCGTACGATCTGTGTGCCTTATGTGTGTAAGATCAGTGTTTGTTATGTTCGTTAGATCTGCATATTTTATGTTTATAAGATCTGCATGTTTTATGTTCTTAAGGTCTGCATATTTTATGTTTGTTAGATCTGCATATTTTATGTTCGTTAGATCTGCATATTTTATGTTTATAAGATTTGCTTGTTTTATGTTCTTAAGGTCTGCATACTTTATGTTCGTTACATCTGCATATTTTATGTTTGTAAGATCTGCCTGTTTTATGTTCTTAAGGTCTGCATGATTTATGTTTGTAAAATCTGCATGTTTTATGTTTATAAGATCTACAAGTTTTATGTTTTGTAATTTCTGCATATTTAATGTTCGTAAGATCCGCATGTTTTATGTCTTGTAATATCTGCATGTTTTATATTCGTAAGATTTACTTTTTTCATGAAGATATGCATGTTCTGTGTTCGTAAAATCTCCATGTTTTATATTCGTAAGATATTTATGTTTTATGTTCGTAAGATATTTGCTTTATGTTCATAAGATCATCATTTTTCATGTTTGTAACATCTGTATGTTTTATGTTTTGTAATATCTGCATGTTTTATACGAAACAATTCGTATTCGTAAGACATTTATGTTTTAGGTTCATCAGATCCTCATTTTTCGTGATCGCAAGATCTGCATGTTTCACGTTCGTAAGATCAACATGTTTTATGATCGTAAGATCTGCATGTTTTATGTTAGCATGATCAACATGTTTTATGATCGTAAGATCAACATGTTTTATAATCATAAGATCTCTATGTTTTATGTATCGTAAGATCAACATGTTTTAAGATCGTAATATCTGCATGTTTTATGCTCGTAAAATCAACATGTTTTATGATCGTAAGATCTGCATGTTTTATGTTCGTAAGATCTGTATGAAATAATGTTATGAAATTTAAAACGCTGGTATTAACACTGATTACGGCAGTGACGTAATAGTTTCAAACGAATGTAATGTTGCACTTTGTCAGATTTTGAATTGCCACTTTTTGAAACTGTTGAATTGATTTTTCTGGTTGACTTGACTTATCAAATAGGTGATACACATTCTAAATTTAAGTGATATTTTTATTGTAAAAAATTACCCATTGTAAAATATTCGCTTATAATATGCTTTAAAATTTTACATAGCCTCAGCAAAACAATTCCACGATTATAAAATGTAATCAAACAAAACGTGAACTAAATAACAGTGTGAACTCTAGTTTATGATTTTATGTCATTAAAGTTAGAAAAAGCTAACCTGAATAGTAAGAATTAAAGATGCCATATACATAAATAAGAAACACGAAAAAAATTCCAAACTGTTTAAACGTTTTCTGGTTTAACCATAATTTGTAAATGTCTTTTACTTCACAACTAATAGTATTTACACGCCATTGTTTGTGAAAAAATAATGAACATCTGAAATAATTAATTACAAATTGTGTTTTTGTTTCTTAATTAAAATATTTAAAAAAAAAGATGCTAGATAACGTTAATTGTATTTTTTACCCAAATATTGAATAAAAAATTCAAGTTGTCTGCCCTTCTTCTTTTGCGTTAATAATTTCAGAGCTCTGAGCGCATAGAATTGGCTGTATATCGCGCGCTTGCGCCAGTATGCGTACATGCAGAAACACATATCACTGTAGTTCACGAATTACCTCATAATTTATTAAATTATTTTAATTTAAAGTGTCGTCTATTTCCAATAAAACTTATCACTTAGCCTAACTGTAAAACCTTACAATAATTGTGGATTTATATTTTTATATGTAACGTACAATTATTACAGATTTTTTGAAAGTATTTGAAACATTCTGTTGGCCTTTGCTTTAACAAACTAAATTAAAACAAGATACTATATACGAGATACGAGATACGAGATACGAGATACGGGATACGGGATACGGGATACGAGATACGAGATACGGAATAAGAGATACGAGGTACGAGATAGGAGATAGAAGATACGGGATACAAGATACGAGATACCGTCAAATTGAATGTCTTTATTTCAATGAATTTTGAAAATTCAAAATACTAATTTATGAAACTTTTAACTTTAATTATGAGAGTTTTAGAACATTATTTAAAAAATGTATAAATTTTTAAAGATTTTAAAAAGATGATACTTCAAAACTTTTCGCGGATTTTACTGGTTAACGAACGTGCTCTAACAAGCTTTTAACAAAATCGATTTTTGTACCGTTGTCGAATCAAATAGAATTAATATTGGGAAGGTGACTAGGGTAACACAAAAGCGCGCGCACGGATATCTGAACACAAAAAGATATATATATATATATATATATCATTTCAATTTCCCGGCTCTGGGTCTTACCATGATGGCTGCTCCAATGGAAAATCGCCAATAACGTGCAATTAAGTCAGTGCCTTAATTACAGTACTTTGTGTGAACGAACGGCCAAGAAAATTGTCAAATGAGTTTCGAGGAACGGATACTTTAAGTTAAATAGAAGATACAGTGATCGGCTGGAAGAAATATGTATATCTCTCTTTGATACATTAATATTTATCAAGACTAGCAATATAGAAGAGAAGGAGCGATCGGTATGTTCAAGTTTACATTCAAAGTTTAAATGATGAAATGAGGCGCTTATAGGCCTAAGTCAACCGTATGTAATTTTATAAAACAATTTTGTTTCACAAATTATTTTACTGTACGTTAAATGCAGTACATTTTATTAGCAACACACACAATTCATCCTGACAATGTAAAATGAGTAATTCATGTTCATTTTAAAACCGTTTGCAGTGTAAAGGGTAATGAAGTGGTTCGGTTTGTTGTGAAGGGAATGAGACGATTCGCTTTTGTAACACAATATTTGGTGGAAACAGGGAAACATTAAACACAGTGGAACACCAGAGTTAGCCATAGCATTATACAAATAATCATGGAATTTAACTAACCGGCCGTTTGATTGAAAGAAACGAAAGGATTAAAACATGGATGAATACATCGACGAGCGAAATTATATTGGGAAACTGGTTAGTGGCCATCATGATAAGACTCACACCTGAAATAATGAAATGTATGTCGTTTATAACATCTAAATTAATTTTTAAAGGGTCTTTATATGATGCATTTTCAAATTTAAAAAACTTTTCTGATTTTATTGAAATTCCCAACAAAATAAATTTTGATAACTGCTCTAACAGGTTTGTTAAACAGCAAATTCCATGTAATTAGTTCAAAATTACCTCTTATTATTTTATTAAAATTATCTTAAATCTCTGAAATAGTTATTCTGCAACTATTGAGGAGATTGGCATTTTTTAAAACGAGAAAATATTTTTTGGAGCCTTACAGATTGAAAACATTTTTTTGAGTTGCAAATGGACACTTTGTACATGAACTAACATAAAGTTTTTACTTCAATAGTATTTTTAAAGTACTAACTGAACAATTCAAATTTAAGTTTGAAAGACAGATTGAGGTTATGCTATACAAAAAAAGGAATACAGAAACATTAAGGGTACACGGTAACTTAAAGTAAACAAAATGTTGCCAACTCAAATAAAAAAAAATTACCTTCAGTTTTAACAATCACGTAGGTTTATATTAATTATTTTGGAAGTTATTTATTGAAACCTTTTCATTTTTATTTTAATTAAGAATAATAGTTTACTAATATAATTTACTAGAAACGTTACATAACATAAAAGAAATGTAAGACCATAATATTTGTTTTCTTAAGGTGTATTTCCACAAAAACGTTTATTTACGCCAGCCATAAAGAAAGCGTAACATTTTACGTTCTTACTCTGAACCAAATAAACTAATATCAGCTTAACATAAGGAATAAACTAATGGTAGTAACTGAATTCGAACCTGAGTTCAGGTCGAGCAATAGCGAACTATTACAACGCCTTATATATTAATGTCTTTTTCTTGTTAGTATTTAGTAAAAAATAATTGAAATCGTTGAGAAAATCTTGAATATTTCTTTCCTAATATAATGTTTCTATAAACTTTGAAATAGGCAATAACTTCCAGTTAACATTAATACTTGAGAGTATATTCAAGTTATTTATAAATAAATTGTTATGTAAATTGAAAACGTAATAAAGAAGCAGCGAAAGAGTTCGGTGTAAAATGTGAAGGTCGATAAGAATCGACGAAAGTAGGTTTAGGTTTACGAGTTCATTAGTTCAATCCTTTAAGACTTGGTTATATTATCTGAGATCGTTCCCCACCTTTATTAGTACTAAAGTGCAATTGGCTGGAAACAGAACTTTTAGAGAAAATAACCACTTTGACCAACGCGTTGGTCCACGTACTGTAAATTATAATTTTAACTAAAGTTGTAAGTTCTTTATAGGCAAATTGTTATTTAAATTATAGTTTGCAGTGCGTTATATTTATTAAATATCACTGTCCTACAAAACGGTATCTCTGTTTCAACTGGACTGTTCGGTATTTGGTTTTGTTGTTTATTACAAAATTTTGGCCAAAATAATTGTCAAATTGTTTTGAAATTTGGTATGGACGTACGTTGGAATGGCTTGTTCCATCACAATTTTGACTTATTCATTAGGAAAGAGCATACATTTCCCATTAATGTTGGTCCAGTAATATTTTTTGTATATAAATAAATACTAGTTTCTGTTATATGCTGTAGTGAGCTATAATCAATAATCATTGATTGAATGAAAGGCGTTCTTTGTTTCAACACGACATTTTGGTATTCGGTGTATGTGTTTCTTTGTTATTCAGTTTTGGCCAAAATCACTGACCAATTTTTTAAAGGTACCTTGTAAAAAGCGCAAAAGAAATATACGATTTTCCAGCGGAGATAGTTTAGGTGAACAGCTCATGGGTTTAACAATCCCATCTTGCCTCTAACTCATACTCTCATTCATCTATTCAAGACACACACACACACACACATTCACTACTCTACATAGCATGGTTAATTCTAAAGTGTAAAGTGACCCATGTTGATGGAGTGTATGACACAGGCCTACGGAGGTCTATTAGACCTGGCTACCTCCCAGTGCACCTTATCCTACTCATGCATGCAGGACTCTGTAAGGGCGGACCTCACTTCTTTAGCTACTTATGGCTGTTGTCATGAGGAAGAATATAAAATACTCGTAGAATGAACGGATCTCACCACCCAATAAGGTTTGGCAAAGTGGAGCAGAACCACCGTAAATAAGAGTTGAGGGAAAGAAATTGGAAAGGGAATTAGCAGAGCAAGGATCCGCAAGCAACTCAATAAAGTACTGTCAAGTCACCAATTACAAGTGGGGGTGCTACCCACCTTGAATCCTCTTCAAATCTTAAACTTTATAAAGAGGGTAGGAGTGGAGAAGCCGCCATAACTGAGCATCTCAAGAATATAGAAATTGTGCACAATGGACATACAAAGGTCGCAGTGCAATGGTAATCCTACAAATTCATTCATTCTAGTGTAAGATTTTCTCATTAATTTATTTTCAAGATGACGGCTTGTGATTTAAGGATTACGAGAGAAATTGTTATTTCTGTAATATTGGCTGAACGGTTTGTTCAAAGTTTGGACCGCTTGTAGGAGCAATAGCATACAATTTCCTAAATGTATAGTCCCATTTTTCGTAAATATTACGGTTACAGGTTATACTGCAAGCCCAACGGAGATGTGACCAGGCATTTAATATAGAATCTATTGTGAGTTCTGTTCTTTGAAGTACTAGTATTGTAGTTATAAAACAAAATATATTTATTTGGCTAAAATACAAAACTCAGTTGCATTATTTTGGTTTTTATTGAACAAATAATAATAGGAATTGTAAATATATTTTTCAGTGTTGCAAGTTTTATACGCTTTATGTCGGCGAGATAGCTTCGAACTTCAGGATTTCTTTTTGAAAAATTAGTCATTATATAGACCAAGATTGTAAGGTATGGGACCTTAAAATGTGTACCAATTCTGACCTAACGAGCAATTTTTTTTCGGTGGTCGTTATATTACATTTTATGTTAACATTTTATTACATTTTATTTATTTATGGCGGCATTTCCAAAGGCATTTATGCTTTACTTGGCAGTAAACAGTTGCGAGCATAAATTGATAAGCTGTTTATACACGTAACTGTTTAGTAGTTGGGGTTAGTACTAACGATAATAGTTTTACCGTTTAGTGGTTGTCAGGTGTGATGGGAATTTATTTACTTAACATGTTAGCGTTACAAGTGTATTTAAGCACTAATTCATCCTTGCAAGACTTTACTACAATAGTTTGTGAAGGAAATATTTTAGTAAGAGTTTCAACCATTTGTTCATTCCCTAAAGGTTAAAATGAAAGAAAAATAGCTTCGTTTTTTAGATTGTACACATTCTAATCTTAAATTACAATTTTTTAAACTATTGTAAAATTGTGAATATCTAATTAGGATTTAAAAAATATAATCTTAAATTTGGGTTCAGTGCACTGTTTTATCACTTATTGTGGGTTTCAGGTGAATAATTTAACTTACCAAATTTATTTTGGATCGATGGTAATTTGACCCGATATCTTAAGCCCGATCTCAGCCGATCTTTCTGAGACTTTGCTAAGAGTGAATAAATTGTTGGAAAAAGTTAAATCAATTTTAAACCTCTGTAAGGTTATCCATGAAAACAAAAATAGATTAGTTTTCCTATTGGACCTGTAATGAGTAAGTGTACCAAATTTCAGCTTTTGGAGAAGTTTCAGAATTAGGTGGCAGGTGAGTTAATGAGTGAAGGCTTTGCTTCTATGTTTATAAACATACTTAAATTAAAAAAATGTTTTAGTAATTAAGTGTTCAAAATTTTGGTCAGATTTTATTCAAACTTGGCAGAACAGTCGCCGTTTGTCATTCAATACATTCCCGAAATTCGTTCAAACCTTTCAAAATTGTGACTGTCCCAAATAGTAACAAAGAAATAACATAACTGTTTTGAAAAAGATTTTCGAAATTCATTTCGTAATTAAAACGTAATTTATGCTAATTTATAGCTACTTATGGTGGTGAAATCACAGTGTTAATTTCTGTCAAATCAGTTTTATTTCAATTGAGAATTAATTCCTAAATAAAAAAATGGAAAAAGTCATATTTGTATATTTTTAAATACAAATATTTAAAATATTTGTATATTTTTAAATATTTTAAAAATCGTATTACACGTGCATTATTGTAAACTTAATAAAATAATTATACACTAATTCTTACCTTGTGCGGGGGCATATATGTTCAGGTACAAACAATCTTCACTCTGGTTTCTCAAATAAGGTAACAACCTTTTCAAAAACTCTATCCGTCCTTTAGGCATCCTTTTCAGCGCTAAAGTTTCGTTCTGTATATTAGGCAGTCTCTGAGGGCACACGGGGCTGAATTTATCGGCTATCTTAATCCCCGACCACAGCGCTCCCGTGACTGGCGGCATGAATCTTAGATTACCAACAGGTGGCGACGCGTACGGTATCCCTTTAAACACTTCCACGGCGTCCAAGTGTCGGCTATCTGGGGTCACGATCACACCCGACACGTCCCCGTACTTGGTACGCACAGTTCGGCTAGCGCTCAACGCCAGACAAAACTCGCTCAACATCAGTACGCCGATCACAAATATCCAAAAGTAGTCCAAGTTGGAGGGAATTACTTTAGCGTAGAAATTGCGTCGGCCAAACACTTTCAACATCAGGAAGTAAAAAGCCATGTCTGGAATATTCGGAAACTTTCGTCACCGCCCGCATTTTAGTGGCACCATTGCTTTTTCGTAAACTGTAAGGTTAAATTTCTAGTAGGAACTGGGGCGATCTGGAACAAAACAGAAAATAACAATAAGTTAGCGGAAAATTGTATTATAGAAAATAATAAAATTGTATTGTACATTGTAACATTAGGTCATTAATACATTATATCCCACGAAGAGGTACAATCTAATGAGTTTTTAGTTAATATTTTTTTATTTCTCAACCGAATCTTTTGAAGGTTTACACCATATTAAAAAAAAACTACCAAAAATACAAGTTAAAAATTTCAAAACACTGGCATATATATAGAAATTGCTGAGAACAGCTTATATACCAGTATATTTCTATGCTATGAAAATAAATACGAAAAAGTTTTCAATCATCAAATATTGATACATTTAGGTTTCCAAAAATAGACCAAAAGTTTTTTAACTTTATGGTGCTTCGCCTCGATATGCAAAATCCAGTTGAACAATTACGGAATAATAGTACCCAAGGGCGTTGGGTTATTCGTGGAACTCAGTTGTTAGCTTGCCTACCCCCTTCTCTTGTGGGATTATTGCTTCTAAGAAGCAGGCATATACTCATGACTGAATGAAAGAATGAATTTCTTATTGTTATTGCACTGCTTTGAAGATCTATTGTGCCCATCTATTTATATTCCAGAGATTGTTAGTTTTAATGCCTTTTCCAGCCGTATTCTCTTCAAAGTCTTGGATTTAGAGAATTCAAGGTAAGTCGCTTCTAATTGCTTCGTTATTGAGCTACTTGCAGTTGCTTGCTCTGCTAATTCTCTTTCAATTCCTTCTCGCTTTCTGTTGACCTTCGCGGAGGTAATGCAGTGAGGTTCCGCTCATTCGTTTTATATTCTTATTCATATCTTTCCCACGAGTAGCTGAGGAAATGTCCGCATTCACAAAGCCCTCTTATACAATATGGCTAAAATACATCTGGGAGGTCACCAGATCTCTAAGGGCTCTATTTGATTCGCCACTAGGATGTTGTCTTTTACTCCATCAGCGCGGGTCGTTTTACATGTTAAAGTTTTCTTTTTTTAAATTGAAGTTTTTGGCGAAAAGCACTTGACGGTTATGGTCGCCGTTCAACAAAAATTCTCTTGCTCAGAGTTAGCCAAGCTATGTAGAATAATGAATGTATCTATGTATTTGTGTGTGTGTGTGTGTTTGTTTGGAAGGGGGGAAAGAAACGTAATCTATATTAAATTTATGGGATATAAAATATACTTTAAATTTTGTTTCGCTTTTTTATTAATGAAATTAAGATATTTTAAAATACAAATCAAGATATGCTTTCATTTTCCAAAAGTCTATTCTAGTGTGAGAATCAATACGTCCGATCCTTTTTGAAGCGATTGATTCCTTTCTTTCCTGGATAAGGAAGCCTCATGTATGCTTATAATAAGGAGGTACTTGCTGTATGCTGAACTTAGTATCGGTAGATTAAAAAAGTTTTAACTGTAGAATATTGGAATATAGAATACAATTCAGACGTAAGGTTTGGGGTAGAGAAATAATTTAGATATTTCTTATCGTAACATTTGGCGTTCATTTAAATGTGAAAGGTAAACGTGGAATAATAGATTTCGGTAAAGGTTCAAAAACTTTGCACAATCATTCCTCAAAATAACCATTTTTTTTTCAAGCGATGGATTCATGAAAAAAGGTCTTTAGTCAGTACCATTATTTATACACCAGGTACACATGTACACTGGTACATGTAATTTCTAGAAGGCTAAAAATGATTACGTAATACCACTAATCAATGAAATCAATTAATTAATAACCAAATTTACTACACTCGTAACACAAGGTTATTTCTGTTATTTTGATCTTGCTATGTATATTGTGATAGAGGCAAATATTTCTGCAGCGTCGGCGTCAAGCTTTCATTAATATTTGTCAATCGGAATATTTTTACTCAATTGAATTTATTGAGTGCATCTAAGAAACATTAAAATATATTTATACACGTTGATTCAAAAATGAAAGGTGATTCCATATCTAAAAATTAAAAAAAAATAATGTGAACATATGTACGAAAAAGCTTTATTTCCCCATTAGCAGAATTTCAAAAAGATATACATCTAGAACTGTTCGCTTATTCAAATTACATTTAGAATGTTGTGTAAGAGGCCTAACTGAAAAAAATAACGAACTACTTATATTGAATCGTTTTAAAATTGTGGACGATTAAACAGTTGAAAACCAAATAAATCTGTTACTGTATATTTGATTGACAAATATAAGGATAAATTTTTTAACTATTGTAATTTCATAACCCATGATGTAACTTCAACATTTGGAATTAGTATAACAGCAAAACTGAGCCAATTAGTCCGTCAGGGCACTAAGTTGTGTAACTCCTATAGCATATTAAACACTAGTTTGTCTGTGCGACCGTTCGCAGTAAATGTAAAAAAGAAAGGATTAGTATACAGCAATGTACAGCAAGAACAGTGTTATGGCACCTCCTCTTCTGTTATAATAGACGCCATTGTTATATTTAATACATTTGTAACTTGTTAATAAGACAATGCCATTTATTACATTTAGGTTTTTTAATACTAGAGGCCTTTCTTTGTCCTAATTTTATATTTGAAATTACGACCTATACCAACTATAATCGGATTTTACATTACATACCTAAATTAGGGCTACTGTTTTATAAAATCAGAGTATTTTATGTAATAACATTTACATATTAGAATGGCTTACATTATCTTATGGATACTACTTTCAAAACAGATTAGTTCAATTAATCAGCTGTTTTGATACACAAATACCTGCATTAGGTTGTACTCTCCCGAGGATACTTTATACTGCTCTTGTAATGTTGTTATCGGTTTTAAGTCGGTTTTCTTTTATGGTAAACCCTTCAAATGGAAAAGTATATGGCGTAAGAGTTCTCTGGTGTTCTGACAAACCTGTTTGTACTCCGTACATGTAGTTTCAAAAAAAGCATGTCCTAGTTTTTTTTACAAAACCGATTGGGATGCTTAGCGTAACATTACAGACGATATGCTGGGAATGTAGTGGCTTGACGAAACAATTTGCTCTTTTATCTCATATAAAAGCGGCAAATTTACAGCTACGAGCGTAATTAGTGGCTAAAATCCAGTGTCAAACTGTGTCGGTTGAATTTGCAAGAAAAATAGTCACAGTTTCTATAAAATGTTTAACGTTGCAAATTGGTAACGCGTAAACTTAACAGTGTATAACTGAATTTATCTTCGGGTTGGAAAATAAATATTAAAATGTCGCAAAGAGAAATAAAGTTACTTCTTACCAAAGATAAATAAATAAAAGTGTAACGTTTTTATGTTCTCAGTTATCCTCTACAGTAATCTCATTTTATTTTCACCAAACAACTGTTCTTCCATTACTGACATTTTTAGGTTGTTATAGAATTTCCATTAGAAAATGAGCTATTGATCAAGACAAAAAAACTTCTTGACGATCTGTTAAAGTGTGTGTGTGTGTGTGTGTGTGTGTGTGTGTGTGTGTACATTGATTGATTCAAATTTTAGCACAAAAATAGATCTTGGTAATAGTTTTAACGTGTTCATTAACCAAATACCATCAGCAGTTTCAAAATGGCGGTCTTTTGAAATTAAAAAAAAAATCATAGCTTACTTTGTTCGTTATGTCTTCGTTGAAATTTGGTTGTACCGTCGTAATCAGCGTTAATTGGCATTTTGAATTTTCAAAATCCTTTGAAATTAAGACATTCAATTTGAAGATATTTAGTTTTAATTTTTTTTCATATTCTAAGCAATTTAAAAGATTAAAGTGTTAAAATATGAGATTGCTGTACTGTTTATGACACCAGAATCTGAGTTTCAAGAATGTTTGACAGAAAATAATTACTTTTAGAAAATAGCTGTTTTTTTCTAGAAATAATAAAAATAATTGTATTTATTTGTGTAATTAAATACAATGGATTTTTATTTTAATGAGGTGATTTGTCTTTATAAAACAAAGGAAATTTAAACTGTAACTGTAGCAGCTGAATGTTTAATGTCCTTTTGTATTCACGAACCATACAGTATAATACTTTTTATATTTTCCTTCATATAAATATTTATATCTGAAAACGTAGGAAACAGTTGGGGAAATTCAAGGTCGCAAGCCGAAAGCATAAACGGTGAGCTTGTTTAAGGTCAACGATATTACCTTGATCCAAATTTTTATATTTAAACTTTACGTAAGGTGACAAGCAGTTATTTCACTGAGGTGGAAAAAGTTAATAAAACGTAACATTGAATAATACATGAGTTGGATAACAGAAAAATTAATAACACATTAAATAGAATAATGCAAAACATTTAGTAACACGTCGTATTGAATGAAACAAGAACTGAATAAGCCAAAAAAATATTAACACAAAATTGAATAGCACTAAACATTTAACACATAAAATGTAATAACACAAAATTTTTTTAATAAAAATAATAATAACACGTAAAATTTACTACTACATAAAAATCTTATTACAACACATAATGTTTTAAGTTTTAAAAATATTACAGTAAATATACGAAAGTCTTCCCTGACCGAAAATGTTTGCCTTACGCTATTTTGAAAAAGTAGTGAAGTAAATGTCTTTATAATATAAAACAACATCAGGGTGTTTTCTAGATCTTAAGTTACCGCCATTTTTGAAACGGTTGAACGAATTTTTCGGATAACAAAATAGTCCAACTTATCTTCCAAAAATTATTCTTGACTTTCTTAAATGAATTCAGATCAAACTAATGAGTGACGTATTAATATATTTTGGTAATTTCCTAATGCGTGCTTTAAATGTCAGACAACAATGCACTTTACATAGTAGCAGTTCAAGTAGCCAGTGTAAACAAGGAAGTTGTTAAACATTTTAAAATGCTTTCTTGATAATCTTCATATAATATTAATACAAATTAAAAAAAAATAATGAAGTATATTTGTCTTACGATAATGTAAAACATTATTAATTTGTTAAACATTAACTAATTAACCAATTTTTTCTCCTTTTTCGAATACATGAATATCGCGCATTATTTTTCTAAGGATAAAGTTAAATACTTGTTTAAAAAATTAGTAAATACTTTTGTTAAATTAATACCCAAAATAGCACTAGTTTATTTTAGTTTGTAACAAAATTTTGCAAATAAAATCAACTTTCTGGCAACAATATTCCGATAAAATTTAATTTTCTTATTTACTAAAGTCAAAGTTACGTATTGACCAATAAAAGAGTGACAAACTGTAATTGTGTTGCTTGTGAAATGGGTCAGTTTTAAAAGGAAAGACTTGTTCTAGAAAAATTAATTAGTTTTACGTTTTTGAAAAATGTGCAAAAAAGGAATAAAAATAAACGTTTTACTGCAAAATAAAACATTTGATTCATTATTCAAACAAAAATATAATTTTGGTATATATATTTTATTAAATTAAATTTATATATATATATATATATATATATATATATATATATATATATATATAAACTTAAATGAGAATATAGTATATTTACTTTTGAAATAGATTTGACAATTTTAATAACTTGCAAAATCATTTCATCTCTTTCAAAATTTCTATTAAAATAAAGAAACATTTCAAATTTCGAACTGAAGATATGAAAATAAACATGACATATCTATGGTTTGTTTATGTATTTATGATGTAATTTTAACATTAATTGCAGTTTAGGCAGACTGAACCGCTGATTATAATAATAAACTAGAATTTTAGGAGATTATAAAGTAAAAATTTATTATTTAAATTGCAGTCACGGTTTATTTGGATAATTTAAATTTAAAAATGTCCGTACTTTAAAACTCTCGTTTATATGACGCTGTTACATTTTTAGAAATTTGTAACGTAATTCGTAACGTTAACGAGACATGATTATTCTAGTTTATTTTCATATTTATATTGCTTTTTTTTAATTTTTGTGAATTTTTGTGGTTGTTTAACCTGACAAAATCACTACATTCATTTAAAAATATTTATAAATATTTTGTTAATTTTTTTTTACTTAAATAATATAATTAATTTTATCTTGTTTAAATTATCCGTTAATATAATTCTATTAATTCTTTTACTAAATAAACATTTAAAGCTATTAGACTTTTAAAAAAAATATTATTACATTATCACTAGTCAATTTAATAATCTGTTAACGGGATTAATTTAAACTTCTAACCTTAATCTTTATTGGATTCACGGCAAAGATATTACAAAATAAATAAACAAAAACATTTCAATACAAAATATTGGCATTTCAGAAAACATTTGTATGACAGTAATATCGTATACTCACAAATAAGCTTATAATTATCACAAAATAATCAAATAACTATAAAATAATTAAAAAAATAACTACACCGCACCGAAACACGTCTATACTGTTTTCGCCATTTTTGATATCTTCATGACACCTAGCGGTGGTTTAGTGAAATACTAAACTAAGGGTGGGGATCCCTAATCGATCGAAGGGTTGTGTTGTGTTAAATGTTGGTTCTATAACATCTGCGAATTTTTCCCATTTGCAATGACAAAAGAGGTTTTAAGAGAGTGAAGGTTCTATCCGGGCAATCAACTATACTTCCGTAATGCAGAATATACGTTGTTAAATTCATTTTTACATACAGTTTGTTTATTTAAAAAAATTACTAAACAGTCTGACCATTATACTCTCGCGATTTGCTTAGTTTTGTTTTTTTCTGCCTGTAAGATATTTATGCATGCATATTTCATCAGGCATTTAGCTAACATTGTTTCCTTATGGCTTCTACCTATTAAATTTAAAGTTACCGTGCAATTATTCATATAGAGAAGATTTTATTTGATCAAACGATTACTTATAAATAAGTTCGTTAAAAGAGATCGTTCACCTCAGAATGCATCTTGCACGTTTTATTTTCGGGTGTTTGCATTTAAGTTCATTTCAGATTTTCTGCGGTGGACACTTGTAATTTTACCAAAAAAACAAGTTTTATAAAGAACACACAGATTGTTTACAATATTTAGGACTGAAAATATTTAATATCGACTAAGGGACTAAGTTTCTTGCTCTATTCGTAGAACAAACATTCTCGATTAACTCGCTCTTCGGCTTCTTATTTTACGTACTACGCTCACCGCCATGAGTTTGCTTCAGTGTTACCAACATAATTTTGTCGGCTATTAAAAGCTCTGGTTCCATTTTTATGAAGTGTAGCTTCGTTAAATGCGTTTAAGTTAAAGTTATGTTTCAACTGCTCTAACTGTCAGATTTGAATAATTGATCTTGTATTTTGTCACCAGTATCCTTGACTCATTCACAGTTTTCTACCATTTCATACTGTTGAAAGAAATTTGATTTACACATAATGTATTGCTCTATTCAAACAAATTACGGATTTTTCAAAAAAAAAATATAATAAATAATATTTTCTTGCTGCAATGATAAACCATTTTTTGTTACTGGAAAATTAAATTCCGTTGTTATAAATGTCTATTAAGCTTTCCTTTCTCTAATAACCAAACTTCTAGGTAAATTGTTATCACCCCAATTAAAATTTATGAAAAGTAAATTCCCTGCAACATTTACGAGTTTAAAACAGAATAATATTATTGCAACGGTTGTTCAGAAAGGACAATGTTAAAATTTCAGTAGAGATTTTTAATATCCTAAGTTTTAAGTTTTTCCCACTTTTTTCTATGCTCTCCACATATTTTAATTTAAAAATAAATTAAAGAAAAACGCTATAACGGAGGAAAATTTGTGGTGTAAAATCATCCGTTTCTTGAAGCTAATTGTAAACTATTTGTTTAAGTAACCATGTTTCTTTCTGTGGTTTGTAGTCAACAATGTTAACAATGTTGTAGTTAACATGTTGTGTATGAGTACGTGCACACATTATATGGCTAATCTAAAAGGACACGTCACAGAATTATTTCACGCGAAATAAAAATCTTTTATCAGGTGTGAAAAAAATAAATCGTTTAACTAACAAACAAGAGACGCGAGGCAAATTGACTTACCACGCCGCGTAAAATAAATCCGTATTAACATAAAAAGGTTTGACGGTGGAAGCCGCAAGGGAAATTACATGTTTTACCACATTGCTATACCTGATATTTCTTGTTGCAAATAAAAAACCTGTTTACTTAAATTTATTCCCGTAATCATAAGGTATATTTAATATTAAAATAATGTAACCTAATTCACTATACATAAATAATTTACATGGTGTAAGTTCTATAAAATAAATATTAATTGGAATAAGTTATTTTATATATATAATTGTTTATTCAGACATTAGCTGTTGTTTGTGTGTATAAAAATTTAAAAGAAGTCCATACACAACGTTCCAACAGTAAGGATCAACCTTAACTTATTTATTCCTTTTTTATAGTATGGATTTACTTACATATACCTGGAGTTAGTTAACAAATATATAGAGGTCTTTCTGTAGAAGCTACTAAATAATTATAATTTATTACTACAATATAGAACAAATATTCCAGATTATTAAACAACAGATTGAATATTTAAGGATAACCACTCATTCAAATTTTTATCAGAGCATTAATATTAATTCTTCTTTGTGTTAAAAATCAATGTCACTTAAAAATGGCTATAATTTAATTATAATTTTGTTCATTTGTAGGATTTTAAAGAATGCAGCCAAAGAGTAAATACTATTGACAAAGACTCAAACAAATTATAAAACTGCTCACATACTGCCTGTTGTGATATTCAACGAGGTATGTAGAACAGCTGTTTAGATAAAAAGTTGGTGAAGAAATAAGTCAAGGATAATCATTTCAGGAGACAGGGGACCGTTTGGTGGCCAACTTCACGTAGGGAGGCAATGAGGGCTGTCAGTCGGAGGGTGCTGAGGAGGAAGTGTGGGGTGAGTACTCATTTTTTGAGTATCTTTGGGGCATAAACTTCAAGTATTGGTATTAAATAATTTTTCGAAAAACGCTTTAGAGTGTGGGTAATATAACAGTGTTCATTCTAGGTGTAGAAGTCACGAACCACCAAGTGACTTCATAGTGTAGAAGTAACGAGACGCTTATAATAAATGGTAAAATATTTCTAGGCATTAAAACAGAATTGCAATACCACTTGATCGATTAATTGTAGAACTCCAGTTAGGAGTTCCCAAATACTAACAAATGGTTGGAACCATTGTTTACCAAATTAATGTTCCTAAAATCGGCGGTCATTTATATCCAACGTTTAAAGTATTGATCGACCAAGGACAATCGAAAAAAACGCGTTACCAACCTTTCGTGACTAAAACAAATCCAGAACGGAATGCAAAGCTTGTACACGTTTTGTTTTCCCTGTTACGTCATAAACCAAAGCATCGCATGTGCATTATCGCTATTTAATAAACTGGGAAGGGAAATTTGTTTATGTAAATGTCTGGGTTAATAAGCATAATAACTTTAACCGGACTTATTTAAATCTTTCTAAAAGTGTACAGTTATATTTGCATTTTTGTATTGTTCAATTTCTTTATATAAATTTATATTTTACTACTTATAATACAACGCCAGGAATCGAACCCGGGTCCTCGGGGTGAAAGCCCAGTACGCTATCAACTAAGCTACCGAGGCGGCTCCAGTGTATTATTGTAGATTGTTTTAAGTTTTATAGATAAAATAATGAAGAAATGCATCTGTTATTTTTCCTGAATAATAGCGAATTGTTTTCAAAATTCAATTAATAGTTAAATATTGAATGAAAATAATCAATTAAATAAAAAAATCAAAATCGATGTATTAAACTTGTTTAATGTAAATAGAAAAAATTGAGAAAAAATTTTTTTGAAAAGATATTTTTCGAAAAAAAAACTCTTTATGTCAGCTATCATAAGAAGAATCGGTTTTAACAATTTGTCGAATAAAACTTACTGTAGCCAAGTATAACAAAATGTCGAACATGGAAGGCTTTATTCGAAAGCAATTTAGGTTGGAAGCTATAAAAAAAGTGAAAATATTTAATACAATTTTTCTTCATTAAGTAACGATTCATAAAAAATTCTAAACTAGCAGAAATAAATACAACAAATTATCAATGGCTTCATGGAATGTGTGTGTCTATTTATTAAAACTTTAAACACATTAACGTCTTAGTTGCTCTACACTTGGTTAATAGCCTGACCTCTAAACACATAAGCTTTTTTTTAAGAAAGTTCTAAAATTTCTTAACAGCTCAACATTTTAAACACATTAGCTTCGTAACTGCAATATACTTCGTTAATAGCTTGACATTTCAAACACATTAGCTTCGTAACTGCAATATACTTCGTTAATAGCTTGACATTTCAAACACATTAGCTTCGTAACTGCAATATACTTCGTTAATAGCTCAACATTTCAAACACATTAGCTAGTTTATAAAGAGATCTAAAATGTTCTAATAACCTAAGATAAAAAAATAGCTTCTTAGTTGCTGTATACTTACGTGAATAGCCTCACATTTCAAACAAATTAGCTTTCTAGTTTCTAAAGTGATCTGGAATGCTTTAATAGCCTAAAATTTTAAATACATTAGATTCTTAGTTGCTTTATACGTCGTTAATGGCCTAACATTTCAAACAAATAAGCTTTCTAGTTTAAAAAGTTATAAACTACTTTAATAGCCTCATAATTTTTAAAACACATTAGCTTTTTAGTTTACAGAAACGCTATAAATTTTATTGATAGTCTAAAATTTTAAACACACTTGTTCTCTAGCTCAGAAAAAGCTGGGTAATTTTTTAGCAGCCGAAAATTGTAAACACTACTTCACCTACTAACTTGATTAACTATACAACTTGAATTAAATTAAAACTTTACGAATTTTTTTACTTTTTTCTATGAAGTTATTTTTGCCGATAGTTTAATATATGTTATTAAACACAGTTGTACTCAATGTATATAATCTGGTTTGAAAGCTGCCGCGCACACAGTTACATAGCACAAACAGATGTTGGCCAGTACACATTGCGCTGTGAAGTCACAGCTGTCAGTAAATACCTTCAGAGGTTGACAACTAGCCAAAAAGAAACAGAAGTCATAGTACTGGGCAGATAAACAACAGGGCTGTGCACTGTGGTTTCACCTTTGTGATGGACCTTAACTTCCTTATAACAAATCCGCATACATTGTGATCAGTAAGCAACACCAGCAAAGATGGGATAACCTCAGAGAACATTTTCATAATAAACCCTTTTAAAATGAGAGATCATTACCTCTCTAAGAGGATAAGAGGGCTCAAGAGGTTAGTAGTGATCCTGGGCAGAAAACGGTGGGACTCACTATAGAACATTGTGGTCTGTGGATACTCATGAACCACGATATGAATTAGATACGATACGATATGAAATGTGGATATGAATGCACCACGAAGAACGGGTGTAGGTTGTGCAGGAAGGAAGAGGAAAATGTAATATATATAACCCATGACTGTGATAATCTTGCCAGCAGGAAGCTAAGGGTATTTGGCTTCTACGACCCTGAGGACATCCAGAAAAATGAGGAAGTCAGTGGACTGCTAACATTAGAGCTCTAGTCTAATACATTTTTAGTTTTAGTTGCGTAGTTTGCCTAGTAGGCCTTCTGATCACCTGTGCCAGAGTATATAAATACCCTAATCATATAGGCTATCAAGCTTCTTAAATTCAGCTCAAGAGTACCGAAATTTATTTAAACCATTTTGTTTCGTTTCGAAAATTTATATAAAATATAATCAAACCTAATTTTTTTATGTTAATTTTGAAGCCGTTAACTTCATTTACTTCAAACTTACTACACATAATTTAATTATTTGCAAAATGCAATAAAATTTATTATGCTGATTTTTTAAAATTAATTATTACAACTTATGTAAAAAATTAGAATATTCTAAACTTTAACTTAATATATATATATATATATATATATATATATATATATATATATATATATATATATATATATATATATATATATATATATATATATATATATATATATTTATATATATATATGTACACACATAATGTACATACTTAATTCTAAAAAAGTTAGAATATTAAAAACATATTTTAGCGAAATTGTAATTATAAAAAAATATTGTAGAAATGTAATATTTTGGAAAACAAAGATAGTTTACGTATATTATAAAACACGTAATTTCAATAAATAAAAACCTTTTAAAGTTAAGACTATTTCAATCCCCTTCAAAATTACTAGTTTTACTGCTTGTAATTTGTATACCTATTAATTTTAATGATATATATTTTGAGTTCGTCAACGTATAAAATTTCTCGTTAATTATAATATTCCTACAAGCAATTATAGAATATTCTGTCATGAATTATGATAATTAAACCCTCCCCACAGCTTAGCACTTCACGGTAAAGTACCTGCCATTCACAGGCTTAGGCTGCATCTCCAACCACAGCAGTTCCCCATCTTGCCATCTTGACCTATTTGCATCAGGTTGTTCTGAGATGCATGTTTAAGATTTATGCGGACTTTACAGTGCTTAAGTTGTAAACTTTAACATTATTTGTTAGTCACAAATGTATATATATATATATATATATATATATATATATATATATATATATATATATATATATATATATATATATAGAGAGAGAGAGAGAGAGAGATCACTGTTTTAAGTTATATTTTTGAATTTTTTGCAGCTCTTATAAAATATAGTATTGAGTATAGTTTAAAAATCCAATGTGTTTTTGGGAAACATAAACACTTACTTTTACTGGTTTTAAAACTCAACCCAATTAATCATACAAGGTTGGTGACAACCAATAAAAAATCAATTTGAAAAAAATAAAGTAGCTCAGATTAAATATTTTTATTTTTTTAATCTAGAATATATTACCAAATTACTAAGTAACCTGTTAATATATAGGCTACTTACATGGATTTAATTGATTATAAATGACATAATTATATAAACGGGTGAACCGATTTTGCTTTAAAAAGTAACGTGAAATTAAATGTTTGTGGCAAATAGGAATAAAGTCGGACGGCAGTAAAGAATGTGACGGAGCTCCTCCAAAACTGGCTGAACATTTCCGACAAATCCAACAGTGTGATTCCTCGAAACAGGCACACGCTTCCCAAAAAAATATTGTATTTCATTTACTTTACCTTACCAGGCCCTTTTCAGGGACCTGGTTTTAATAAGTCTTTAGCAATCCGAAAAACTGCCAGTTAACCAAGATGCAGTTAACCAAGGATTAAAATGTAATAAACCATGGGATTTAACGATCATTACTTAAATTAGCTGTTCATGTTATAAGTTGCTTGGAAGAATTACTAAGTATTTATGGATACGGTAGTATTATATCATAATGGTTGACGGTTTACAAACCAGTTATATAAGTTGCTTGGAAGAATTACTAAGTATTTATGGATACGGTAGTATTATATCATAATGGTTGACGGTTTACAAACCAGTTATATAAGTTGCTTGGAAGAATTACTAAGTATTTATGGATACGGTAGTATTATATCATAATGGTTGACGGTTTACAAACCAGTTATATAAGTTGCTTGGAAGAATTACTAAGTATTTATGGATACGGTAGTATTATATCATAATGGTTGACGGTTTACAAACCAGTTATATAAGTTGCTTGGAAGAATTACTAAGTATTTATGGATACGGTAGTATTATATCATAATGGTTGACGGTTTACAAACCAGTTATATAAGTTGCTTGGAAGAATTACTAAGTATTTATGGATACGGTAGTATTATATCATAATGGTTGACGTTTTACAAACCAGTTATATAAGTTGCTTGGAAGAATTACTAAGTATTTATGGATACGGTAGTATTATATCATAATGGTTGACGGTTTACAAACCAGTTATATAAGTTGCTTGGAAAAATTACTAAGTATTTATGGATACGGTAGTATTATATCATAATGTTTAACGGTTTACAAACCAGTTATATAAGTTGCTTGGAAAAATTACTAAGTATTTATGGATACGGTAGTATTATATCATAATGTTTAACGGTTTACAAACCAGTTATATAAGTTGCTTGGAAAACCAGAAATAATTGGAAGAATTACTAAGTATTTATGGATACGGTAGTATTATATCATAATGGTTAACGGTTTACAAACCAGTTATTGGAAGAATTACTTGTATTTATGGGTATTATATCATAATGGTTGACGGTTTACAAACCAGTTATATTTATGGATACGGTAGTATTATATCATAATGTTTAACGGTTTACAAACCAGTTATATAAGTTGCTTGGAAGTAATTACTAAGTATTTATGGATACGGTATACGGTATTATATCATAATGGTTAACGGTTTACAAACCAGTTATATAAGTTGCTTGGAAGAATTACTAAGTATTTATGGATACGGTAGTATTATATCATAATGGTTGACGGTTTACAAACCAGTTATATAAGTTGCTTGGAAGAATTACTAAGTATTTATGGATACGGTAGTATTATATCATAATGGTTAACGGTTTACAAACCAGTTATATAAGTTGCTTGGAAAAATTATTAAGTATTTATGGATACGGTAGTATTATATCATAGTGGTTGACGGTTTACAAACCAGTTAGGCCTATATAAGTTGCTTGGAAGAATTACTAATTATTTATGGTTACGGTAGTATTATATCATAATGGTTGACGGTTTACAAACCAGTTATATAAGTTGCTTTGGAAGAATTACTAAGTATTTATGGATACGGTAGTATTATATCATAATGGTTGACGGTTTACAAACCAGAAATAAGTTGCTTGGAAGAATTACTAAGTATTTATGGATACGGTGGTATTATATCATAATGGTTGACAGTTTACAAACCAGTTATATAAGTTGCTTGGAAGAATTACTAAGTATTTATGGATACGGTAGTATTATATCATAATGGTTAACGGTTTACAAACCAGTTATATAAGTTGCTTGGAAAAATTATTAAGTATTTATGGATACGGTAGTATTATATCATAGTGGTTGACGGTTTACAAACCAGTTAGGCCTATATAAGTTGCTTAGAAGAATTACTAAGTATTTATGGATACGTTAGTATTATATCATAATGGTTGACGGTTTACAAACCAGTTATATAAGTTGCTTGGAAAAATTATTAAGTATTTATGGATACGGTAGTATTATATCATAATGGTTAACGGTTTACAAACCAGTTATATAAGTTCCTTGGAAAAATTATTAAGTATTTATGGATACGGTAGTATTATATCATAATGGTTGACGGTTTACAAAACAGTTATATAAGTTCCTTGGAAAAATTATTAAGTATTTATGGATACGGTAGTATTATATCATAATGGTTAACGGTTTACAAACCTGTTATATAAGTTCCTTGGAAAAATTATTAAGTATTTATGGATACGGTAGTATTATATCATAATGGTTAACGGTTTACAAACCAGTTATATAAGTTCCTTGGAAAAATTATTAAGTATTTATGGATACGGTAGTATTATATCATAATGGTTGACGGTTTACAAAACAGTTATATAAGTTCCTTGGAAAAATTATTAAGTATTTATGGATACGGTAGTATTATATCATAATGGTTAACGGTTTACAAACCAGTTATATAAGTTCCTTGGAAAAATTATTAAGTATTTATGGATACGGTAGTATTATATCATAATGGTTAACGGTTTACAAAACAGTTATATAAGTTCCTTGGAAAAATTATTAAGTATTTATGGATACGGTAGTATTATATCATAATGTTTAACGGTTTACAAACCAGTTATATAAGTTCCTTGGAAAAATTATTAAGTATTTATGGATACGGTAGTATTATATCATAATGTTTAACGGTTTACAAACCAGTTATATAAGTTGCTTGGAAAAATTACTAAGTATTTATGGATACGGTAGTATTATATCATAATGTTTAACGGTTTACAAACCAGTTATATAAGTTGCTTGAAAAAATTACTAAGTATTTATGGATACGGTAGTATTATAACATAATGGTTGACGGTTTACAAGTATTCAGTTGTTCTAATCAAATTTTAGAATAAAGTTTGAACAATTTGTTTAGATTACAGTACTTAAATATTAAGGGCCTTTAAACTCATACTATTTTTTAAAAATTTATCGTGCCATACACCTGTCTTGCTTATGTGATGGAAGGGAATTTTCAAAATATTTTTTTAGTTTACTCTTTTTTCGAAATTGTTAGTTTATTACTATGATCAGCATCAAAGTCCGGATTAATTTTAAACCTTTAAAATTGCATTGAAAATACGAAAATTATCACTGACCGCCGTGAAAATAAATTTCTCAATTTCAACGGAATTCAAATTTGTTCAGTGCTAATTTTTGCAGTTTTAACGACGGTGAATAAATATTTTAAAATAATATTTGAGGATTAAATATTATGCAATTTTTAAACCTTTTTAAAATTTACTTCATTTCGAAAAGGTTGGATGAAGTTTGGTAAGTAACGGTAAATGACCAATTTATTACCAAAATCGATGTTTGTGCCAAGTTTGGATCGAATCGTACCAGAAATGGTAATGTGGAAGTAGTATTTAAAAAAAATAAGTAATTTTAAGAAACCGAGCCTGGGTTTAACTACGATTGTCTCTCTAATTGCTCATTTTCCAAGGAAAATTCGCTAAAACGTTCAATAGGTGACAGTTACATAAAGAAAACTACGACAAAAGTTCGATAGTTAAATAAAATACTGACAATACTGGAAGTTCCGTTTAATAAAATAAAAGTTCGACAATAAAATAATGTCGATAAAGTGATTAGTTAAAAACTGCAATAACAGTAGTGTGTGTTCGTACCAACTACAATTAGACAACTAACTTATGCTTCGCACTAATACAACAAGTTCGTTAAGCAATCTATTGCAAATTAAATCTTTATTTAAAAAATGTCTGTTTTTTAAAACGAGTTCAGTATTAAAAATAAATTCAAAACCATTAAAAAGTTTATAGCCACGCTGCTTTTTAGTTTTAACACAATAGGTTTTTAAAATTTGTTATCAATCACCGTAGAATAAATTTAAAACGTACGTGAATTATTGGACGGGTATAACATAGATAACAGTTCCAACTTTGACCACCAGAGATCACAGCTAATCGCAGTTTTTCAATTTCCTCGCGATCTGAGATCAATAAGGCCTTTACTTTGTCTTTAATGATCCTTTGAAAATAAATCTAGATCCCACCGCACGTGTTGAAAATAGTTAAATTAGGTTTAAAAAATTATATACGCTTATTAAATAAAATGTAAGTGTTAAAGTTAAGTCCAGTTTTAGTTTTTGTATAATTATCAGGAACGTAGATCGACCTCACGAAATGGATTAACGCTGACCTGGACTTATCTGTTTGCTAACTTCAAGTGATAAGAATTAATTAAATATCGCATACATTACAACAGAACGAGTGGCCCTTATCTTATAATTGGTTGCTGGGAAGTCAGTAACTTACACAGTAAGACAAAGCGGTAATTATGTTTTCACTTAAACAGATCTTGAGTGAAGATACATTATACATGATACTATTACGTGACAGTAAGTTCTTGATATAGTGCAGCGGTTGTAGTCTCTGGCTACTTTGTTCTTTCCGGACGATCTTTTTCAGGCTAGGTATAGACTCGGTGCATTTTTCGCTTAAAACAAATATTCACTGCACGCAGCTGTCTCGCTCACAGGCTATAAATGAATTTTGAAAAGTAATTATTTGTCTTACCATTTTTTCAGTTTCGGTTTTGTCAACATAAGCAGCATTTAAATCTGCATATACTTGCACTTTAAACTTTAGAATTACATTGAAAATACGAAAATCAACCCTGCATACGATTGTGAAATCAGATATCCTAAAATATGTGAGAAAACATAATGGATTTTTAAATATTTGAAATGTTTGCCATTTTGAAGAGTTGAACAAATTTTGTTGGTTAACAAATTTGTCTACGCTGATAACATTATCATTTTTATGCCAAATGTGAATAAAATTGAATTAAATTTGCTAACGTTAACACACACACACACACACACACACACACACACACACACACACACACACACACACACACTATCCCTGTAAAAGTGATATAGAAATCAAAATCGACACTCATTTCACTGTCCTGGGTCTGGCTTTTACCATAATGGCGTTCCAATGGTTTGTTTTTGAACAGAAAGTTGCTAATGATAATATTCACGTTAATATAAATAACACTGGTTTATATTAATAGCGTAAAATATTTTAAATATATATTTTTTTAAACGCCAAATTAATATAAATGTTGAATAAGTTAAAGTTTCTTTTAAAGTTTGTGATTCGTTTTTTAAAAATAATTAACTTTTTTATTTGATTTGCAATGTATATTGTTATCGTTAACAATGTCACTTGGTGTTAATTATATCTTATTTTTCTTCTGTACACATTCATTTTCTCTCATCCACTTCCTATCTGTTTTATGCTTTTTCTTTTCCCTTCAGGTTTTTTCATTTCATGATTCTTTTTTAGTTTTATTTTCGGAACGTTTTACATGTGGCTAGTCTTGGGTACTCGTGTATTGATTTTATTCCTCCTTTTATATTTGAACGTGACGTTTCTCCTTTTTTTTTTGATTTTGTAAAGTATTTTATCCTTTGTTTCGATGTTTCGTCTTATTATTGTTACACATGTAGTAGGCATAAAATAATTTTGCTTCTTATAATCTGACACCATACAAAATTAAGATCGATTCTTTAACAACTATATGTTATTCCCCTTTGTTCTATCGGTTTTAAAAAGTGTAAATCAGTACTTCAGCCTTCGGTGATTTTTTGCATTTTTAAGAATTAAAATTTAGAAACAAAAATATACCTTTAATTTTTTACTGTACTTTTTATTTATTGTAATGTTAATTCTCACAAGAAAAAGGTGCTTTGATAAGAAAACAAATGCGAGATTTTTTGTACCCCTGCAATAATATTTTGGAAACATTTACCACGTATATCTCATATTAATTGCCTTATATCTCTTTACAAATTTGACACAGAATAATTATAAATATAATTCAAGCAAAATAAATTTACTTTGATCTTAAATAATGTTAAAATATTGTTGTAAATGATTCTTATAATTTTATTTATTTTATAAAAACAATTAAAGTACCAACATTTTAACACTTGTTAAGGATTAAGAGACAGCCATAATTGCAGGAGACAAAGAAGACCTACAATACATGACGCGTAAGTTAAAAGAAATATATGAAGAGTGGGGATTATGTATGAACACAGGAAAAACAAAATATGTATGTATAGGTGACAAAATAAATAGTGTAGACATTGACTCTACGGAGGACATACAACCATGTGAAGAGTATAAATATCTGGGGGTAAAGTTCGATAAAAGCGGTACGGATGAAAACTAAATAAGATCGATGATAACAGAAACAAGGAAAATAATAGGATGCTTGAACAGCGTATTATGGAGTAAGAATATAACTATATCACAAAAGCTCAATATATATATATATATATATATATATATATATATATATATATAATGCGATTATTAAGAGTTTTTTAATATATGGAGCTAAGACGTGGAGAATTAAAGAAACAACCAAGAAAAGGATAGAGACTGTAGAAATGGATGCGTTGAGAAGAGCTTCTAGGATTCCGAGAGTCCAAAGAATAAGAAATGAGGTAATTCGTCAACAGATGGGAATAGAGGACACGATTATAAAGGATATTGAGAGGAGTCAGTTAATTTGGTATGGTCATGTCCAACTTATGAGCCAAGCGCGACTGCCGAAACAAGCAATGGAGTGGGTGCCAACCTTAAAAAGGGAAAGAGGAAGACCAAGAAAGAGCTGGATGGAAGGAATCCGTAAAGCTATTAACAAATCGGACAATGGGAAGATCGGAAAGAGTGGAATATAGGCATTGGACAACGTTGCTGCACGTTTTAACCGATATTATTATTATTATTATTAATGATTATTATATAGAAAATAAACTTTGTTTTTCACCTGAAATGCTTTAATATCGAACACTGGAAATAAATAGGTACTATTTATTTTAAGAGCGAATTTTTTCAAGCTGTTATCAAAAATCAAAAATCGAATTTGGTATTAGTTTGGGCAACTGATTCTGTTTTTCATTTTTTCAAAATTTAATTTTTCTCTCGTAATGAGCGTTAAGATACGTATACACATATTTTAAAAATTAACAATTTCCATAAAAAAAAACCCGGACGGTAAAATCAGATTAAAAAAACAGAATTAAGAAAATCAGATTGAAAAACATGTTGTTTTGTAATGTGGTGAAGTAAATTTTTAGAAAATCGATTCTTTTATGTCAGTAAGACTGCTGTGTTATGAGATCATTATAACACCGATTATAATTATAATTACTACACTACTTTCATACTTCCAACATGACTCTATTTTACGTGATAGATTAATAAGTATTTATAATTGTTAATTTGGAATTAGTGTGTAAATAGAATACATAATGAAACAAGTATAATAATTAAACTTACCTTTCACATATTTGCAAGAATATTGGTAAATATTTCTCGTGATTCAAAATAAATTGCTTTTCCCATTCTCAGTTTATTTAAATCTGCAAAAGAAAAAGAAGTTGTATTGTCTAATAAAAAAATATTTTTATTAATTTATATTTATAAATTAATTGTCATAAACGACAAATTCAGTTCTGACGTATTGCAGTGTTTTAATGGTATGGTTTTAATTGTAATTAAATGTTCCTATTTATACCATACAAAATAATGAAGAGTGTTAAGAAATAAATTAATTGTTTGTGATGGACATCTCTGAATAGCTAAACACACACTGGAGTTACATTCAAGTCTGTTTCCTTTTGTCAGAAGTTTGCCTTCCTACAACTCTAAGTGAGAAGACGTTTTGGGACACTAACAGGAATAGGGACAGATAAAGCCTATTAAACTAATTTGAAGCAGGTGTTGCGACAGCTGATCAGCTCTGAAAACCGCCGAGCCTGTCCGGACGAATAGTATTAAAGTAAAAACTCTAAAATCGGACGCAGGTACGCGCGTGCACCATTTAACAATGTGACTAATTCCTTTTAACATGTATCATGTCTTAGGGCTGATTGTGATGTTGGATTTTGCGCATTGCGTGATGCGAGGAACATGAAGGCCTATATTAATGTCATATTATGCGCGTGGCAAGTCTTATATTAAATGAATTATAATTAAAATTTCCTGTGTTTCCACCCGGAATCGAACCGGGGACCGCACGTGTGATGGACACGTCATAACCATTACACTATGGAAACTACGAAGAAGTTTGACAGATGTGAATATATGGAATGAATCATTCATTTAATTATGGTAGTTATATTAAAATATCAGTTGTTTTATAATAAGTCGTAACAATCAGCTTATTTTATTGTACAGCTAATAGGCTAATAAGTTTCAAGCCATGTTGTTAATAACTAACTAAGTTAATTTGTCGTGTTTTCGAAAAAAGTCGTAATTAAAAAAATCTAATAAAGTAAATAAAAGATTATTTAATAAAATACAATTCACGTAATTATAGTTTTTAAGAAAATAAGAAAACAGTTCCGTTATTGGACTAAACAGAAAAATCGTGTGTTTGTTTTCGAACAATTAAATCCTAATTAAAATAAAAAGAAGAAAAATATGATATAGAGTTTTACTTTTAGTTCAATAAGCGAAATTTTAACTTATCTGATAAATTTTGTATGCATACTTTTGGAGAGTAAAATTCATATTAATGGATAAGAATTTCGTTTTGTTTCCCGTGATATTCGCGATATGTAAAGGGATAAAGAAATTGACGAAAGAAGAAGAAATTAAAAAATGTAATATTTGATGTAATAAAAAGCATTTTAAAAAATACAATTTTTTTAGTAATTATATTTTTTTGAAAAGCAATAGTGACCGAAATAGCTTTTCATCTCTGTGTGTCGTTTGAAGATGAATTAAAGATTAAAACTGACAGCGGGACAACAATATTGGATGGGATTTCCAAACTGACAACTTCCACGAACAAAGACGGTGCCCTGTAAGGACACTGCGTCTTGTAGTAAAGTAACATCATATCCAGTATTCTTTATTAGCTTAGACAAACCAGCAATATCCGTTTAAACAGTTTAAAAATGGCGTCCATTCAAAGTCTTTATTTTCTTATTCAGTTATTTTAGAAATGTAATTTTAAAATAATTATATCTTAGCCTGCGTTTAAATTTGCATGAATTGGCCTTCTAAATTTTTAATTTAAAATACTAAAAAATAATATAACAGAGTGCAATTTTCATCTTAATACTTCCAAAGTAATTTCAAGTGGTAATGTCTTTAGATTTTTTTAACGCCGTTTATGAAGGTGGAAACAAATTTCAAAAAAGTTTAAGAAAAACTTGTTTTGACTCTTACTTTGGGGAAATGCATTTCTATATGTGTGTTAGCGAGAAGGCTGAATGTGTTATTCCTACATTACGAGTTCGGTGTGCTCCTGGCACTAGGATCAAAGGAGCTATTGTGCAATTAGTTGAGTACACGTGTCCTCGATTAGTTTTAACAGTCGACTGACTAGGTCAGGCCTCAGAGTACCGGAAACCAAAGTCCCTTTCCGTTCTTTTAGTAAAAGCCTCACAATCGTAGATTACGTGAGTATACTCTTCCTTCCTGCATAACATATACGAGGTTTCTTCCTTGTGCATTCCTATCCTATTCACGTGAACTCTCAGACCACAATGCTCTGTAATTCCTAAGGCTACAAATGCCCACAGACCACAGACCAGGGGTAACTACTGTCCTTGTAAGTCTTCCGAGAGGGAACTTTTCAAAGTACGTTTACTGTGAAATGACCTCTAAGGTTAATCCACCTTTCCTAGTATTGCTTATAGAAAGATTATTCTTGAACATAATAGTAAAAAAACTGTCAAATTTAGTATTTTGGAAAACATACTTTGGCTTTTTCAAGTAAATTTAGTTATTTCATAGTTTACCATGCAGTTCCATAAAGTTACCATTTAGACGTACGAAATGTCTAAATGAAATATTTTATCCGATCTGTATAATTAATCGTCTTAGTTAAAAGTGTTTCATTGGCCTTCTTTAACAGCTAATGCTTTGTCAAGTGGACAGTTCAACTCGAATGAATTTATATAAGTGTAAATACAAAGCTGACAAACGACGTCAGTTCCATTTGGCAGAATGAAGGGTAGGCGTTGAGGAGGGTGGGGGTAGGGTAGTTTTAATGAGACAGCATCTGAACTTTACAAATTGTAGGGGTGGAATTATATAGTCTGTCAAATGAATAAAATGTTACTCAGCTATGGATTACAAACTGCATTAGTCAAGTATTATTTGATGTTCTTCTCGACGTTTTATTTCGATAATTAAATCGATAGTTATATGTGGGGGATGTTAACGCGTACTATGTGCATACAACGTTTTAGTATTGTGACTAATTTTATTAAAACAACTTCTTAGGAAGCAGCTACTTTGCTGACGTGATGAAAGCATTTTTTTACACAAACAAACATTTTAATATTCTAAAATTTCTTACCCGTATTTTATGAAAATATGTTCGGACCTAATGGTGAAATAATGATAAATTTGATCCTTGTCAGTTTGGTTTTTATAATACTAATTTAATGCGGACATTTTGAAAGCTAATATTTGCATAATATAACGCTGATTACGAAGGTGAAATCAGATATTTAAAAAGAAAATAATATGATTTTTATTATTTGAAAATTAACGGATTTTCCTCTGTAACAATCATGTTGAAGCTATTACCATAGTGGTGCCGCAGCAGGTCGTTTCCCAATAGGTTTTTGCTGAAAACACAAACAAACTCTTGAAACAATGCAATTAGGGTTGGGAAGAAACAGTGAGCGAAAATAAACAACTAGAACTACTTCCCTCACAATTAGCGGAAGAATGTAAAAAGTGTAGAAATTCTAATACTCTTATAAAACATCTATTGCTAAGTTTTACGTACTATTGGTAAACACACATCCTGGTATGGAATTGTTTTCGCTCCTTCCGTGTCCCGTCAACTGCTAACACATTGCGCTCAGTATAAGAGCGTGGACATTGCGGGCTAGAGGGAAACTACAGAGCGGACCTGATGGCTACAAAGGAACCGCTGTTCGCCTTGTGTGATATCAGTCGTTAAATTAAGATAAGTGAGTGGGCTAGGGAAGAACGCGTGAAACGACGAAGTCAGCGATTAAGAAACCGTTTTCTCTAGGGATCAGACTATGCACTGACAGACACTAGTTCAGTTTTAAAGGAAGTTTCCGAGACAGATCATCGCTGCGATCATCGGACATGGTCACATTCGGAGTAACTTATATAAGGTGGGATCAAGTCTCAAGACAAGATTACCTCAAGTCTCAAAACAGGATAACCTCAAGTCTAAAAGGGGGATAATCTAAGTCTCAAAGCGGGATTACTTCAAGTTTCGCCTAATTTTTCGTTTACATGGAGGAAATTCTAAAACCTTTTCGAGTGCGAGGTTTTGGGGTCGACCTCAGTAACCAGATGCAGGTTTTCATAAAAGACAACTTACACACGATTTGCGGCATTGGTGCCGGGTTATAGTGAAGTAGAGGTGAGAACAATAAGGTAATGACCGACGTGTAGGAAGACAGCATAACCTCAGTATCATCCTCTTAATTTTAAAAAAGTTAAGTAATAGGGATTAAAAGTTGTGGTTGAATTTAACAATTTTAAATCCTGCAGCTATGGACATTGATTGCTTCCTTCTTCAGACATATTTACAGTAGCTGAAATCCGCAGGGAGTGCAGACTTGCTGCACCTATTGAGAGGATTTAGACGTCCCTCGCGGTACCCGAGTCTAACACACACTTACACTTACAACACTAGACTTACGATTTTAACATTTTACACTAAAACTTACATTTAGGGAGGCGATAATAGCCTTAATGTGCTTTTCGCCTTAAAAAAAAATAGAGTAGCGGAGTTTAATTTTTAATAACAATCTAAGTTATGCGTAGTTTGTTTAATTTTATTATCGATACTCTTAAACACAAAAGGATAGATCAAGGATAAATCTACAGTCAATACTAATAATATAATTTACTTGTAGACATCTACAATATAACCCTATACATGACACGACTTTACTGAATTTGCTTTTTCATTATAAATCTCTGCGTCAGGGAAAAATATTCTTACAACACTGTAGATAGACCTTTGTAACAGCTTTAGATAAATACAATATATTACTTAGTCACTATAAGAATAAGATAGATATTAAAAGAAGATTTCAAATTTATCTAATACTGCACAAAACTACGTATAATGATGTAAAGTATTTATAAGTAGTATTTGCTTTAATGGACGGACGCCATCTATTCCATCGCTTGCAAGACGGACGTAGCGAATGAAAAGCTTCATTTACCGGCCGGACTGCCCCATTACTCACCGGCCATTGCAAACTGCCCTCGCCCTAACGGACTATAATTTTTCGCTCACCTGTTGGGCCAACATAAATACAATCACTAACTGGGGACTGGTAAAATAAAGATTATTGCTGGAGTTTAATTTAAAATTTTAAATGTTGTTTAATATTTATCCGGTCATTGTCAAAGTTTATCGGTTTATTCGGAAAATACAGGAAGAAGTGAAAAGGCAGTAAGGAAATTGACGAAATCGATTTTCTTGTCACTAATATGTAGTCGTTATACATCTAAGCAACGCATTAATCCAAGAAAATTATACAAAAAACCTGTACAATAATGCAAAATCGTGTTTAAATACCAAAGTGGGAAACTTGCGAAAAGCAAAAATTGTACAAATTTATACATAAAAAAAATATTTTAAACGGTCACTTTTGTAATTTACCTCCATTAAAATCTTACTTTGATAATCAGTTAGACTACATCATTCAATTTTGATTTTGAAAACAGTCGTAAACCAAAAATAAATGCTATTGCAGAACTCTGTATTGATATATCTTCTTTTTTTATTTGGGTGTTTAACGTCCGACTATTGTGCACACTTGGGCTAATGCAGACGATGGAATGATTTATAGCGTATGAAAACGCCAATCCCTCGCCGGAAATCGAACCCGGGTTCTCGGGGTGAAAGCCTAGTACGCTATCCACTAGGCCACCGAGGCGGCTAGATATATATGTTTATTAACCATTGTTTTTATTACTGAAAGTTTTAAACTGTTGATCAAATCAGAGAAAAGCTACTTTGCCTAATATACTAAACTAATCGTTTCGTGAAGTTTGATAAAACTTTTGAAAACTCGAAACATGGTCCCTAGATTCAGTTAAACTACCCTTACCTTGAATTGAAAAATAATTTATAATACATAAATAGCGTATTTTAACTCTGATTTCACACAGTATTTTTACAAATTGTTTTATTATTGTAAGTTTTGAATTGTTTACAAAATTATAGAAAAGGACGTTAACGGAAAATTAGAACCTAATAAAATATAATAGAAAGGAACTTAACCCTTAACTACTATCAGAGGTCTGTTTGACCGCAGAGTAAAATCAACAGCTCACTACTCACCCCGCCCACAATATTAAAAATTGTTCTCCACCCTACCTTCCAGTCTTGACCTAGGCATTGGCATGAAGGAGTGGTGGTTCCAAACTGTTTATCTGTTTACTAGTAATAGCGTGATTGCGGTCAACTAGACCTACGATAGTAGTTGTGTCAGTTTATGTATAACGTTTTGCGGTCTGTGCAACGTACGATAGTGTAGGCGTCACATATTATAATAGATAGTTGTTAAATTACTTTAGTATTTTCAGTGTTGATTAGATTTTTTTTCTCAGTGTGGAAAATATTAGTGACCATTCTATAATGAATAATTTCATATTTAATTTTTTAATTATTATTGAATTATTTTAATTTTTTATTTTAAAATTTGTTTTTTGGACTTAAAATTTGTTATCTGTTATTACTTTCTATAATAATTTAATTTTTTAATGTTTTATTGATTGTAACATTTACTTTATTATTTGTTATTTTTTACTAAAAAATAAGCTTAATAACTTAGATGAAACATTAATAACAGTACTTTCTTTTTTAATTTATAAAATGACAATTGTATTTCATGAACTTGTTATGATGTAATTTTTATAAGTTGTCACTAAATTACATAGCTAAATTTTATTTCTGTTTATTTTCAATAATACGTACATTACTCATTGTACGCAAGCAGTAAAAGATGTAAGTAATAGTTGTTTATAACTTGTATAAATTGTTAAATTTTATCACCACTAGCAAGCAGTCTAGCAGATCGCCTGATAGTAGAAGCGGAAGTTTTTTGTATACATTGTAGAAGTTTATTTTAGTTTGAAATATTTGAGTCAGAAAAATAGGGTTTATTTATACAATATATAATTTTAACACCAATTATGTTCTTCTATGTATATTCAATTACAAGTTTTTAAGTAATTATTTTTTTTAATAAATAAGAAGTACAAAATAAAATATAAAAATATTGAACACTTTGGCTTACTAATTGCTTTTATTATTTTACTTGAACATAAATAAATTCTAGAATTGGATTGTCAATCTTAAAAAATAACATATTAAATGTAGAACAAATGCATGTGCATTTAAATCAGTTACAACAAATTAAAAAAAAATTATTTCCATAAATATTGCGGTCTGTAAGACCTTTGATAGTATAAGGGATAAACGATAGTACTTAAGGGTTAATATACCCTACTATTCCTACCCTTTACTAGTATCTAGCACATATTATGAATATTTTGAAAACGTACTCACGTTAAATATCGTATACATCAATTAATTAATTAGTTAAATTTTAGTTACGTGAACACATAGGCGAGCAAATAAGTATCAATTTAGAAACCATCTTTTTACCTAAATAAATTTATAAAATCAGTATATCTATTAAATAGACAAAATAGACCCTATTATCGAATTATAATATCATTTCTTTATATATAATCTTTACAGCGAAAGGAAGAAAATTACATACTTTTAAAATTGTAATTGAGAATCAAGCAGTAATGTAACTTATCTACATTTTTTATTAAATAATAATCGAACATTTTCTCAAAATGTCAATAAAAAATTGCACACAGGTAAACTGATATTTCGTTTCGCCCTTAAAGGTTGTTTCCCAGTTTCCTTTTCAGAAATATTGCAAGAATGATGATGGAATTTCTAAATGTCAAGAGAGGTTTAAAGGGTAGGCTATAAAAAGTATCATTGTGCATATTGAAAGGTGAAAAACCAATATATCAATTGAGCAGAATAGATGCTTCGTACTAAACCAGGCAGGAAGTTTGAAACTTCTGGGCCGTAACAAAGGCTCGTTTATCCGAAAACTGATGGAATATTTTACGTATTTTCTGTCATCCCGTTGAAATAATTAATGCAATAAATTAATAAATAACTTATGCAGTTTAGAAATTAATTAACTGGGAATAAACTTAAACTGAAGGTAAACACAATAATTTTTGATAATTAAAATTTTATTATTTATTAATATGTAAATTTTTGTAAACAAGTTGGAGGGTTTGATGTAAATTTGTTTGGGAGAAATAGGAATTTCGTAAAAGTAGTATTAAAGCTTAAAAAATATCGAATGGAAATTAAATAAATTAAATCATTAAATAAATATTTAAATAAATTAACGGAACTATTTGGAATTTTGTCGTATAAGTTTGGTTTTCTACAATCTTAGAATCGTTGTATAATTTTCTAAAATCTAAATGTTTTTAAAATTATTAATTATTAGAAAAATGTTATTTTTTCACAATAGGCTCTGACGTTTTTGATCAATATATTGAATATATTAAAATATTGAATTTTAAAGTTCAAAGTTTTTATCAAATACAATGCATTTCATAACAAACTGATAAACATTTATTCATATGTTTAAATTTATAAATTAGTCAGGGTTATTATTTATAAATACTTTTACATTGTTACATTAAAATATACAATTTAAAATTTTAATAAAAATTTATTTTACGCTAAAAATCCCTAAAACACAAGGAGTTTGCTTTAAAAGAACATTTGGCTTTAGTATTTCTTGAGCCAAGAATTTTTTTCCGACGAAAAACCGTTAAGACAGCCTTGAGGTGAAGTCAGAGGTGAAAGGATAAGCATCGATTGTTAAACCGTTCAGATCCATCAATCTATCCATCCGATCACTAAAATCAATTATTAAAAAAAATTAAATTGGATTTTATAGCGGGAAAGAGGATACGGTAAAACTGAGTTTTTGGGACATTTGTCAATTTTGATATTTTTTCACTAAAACGCTTTATGCACAGTACTAATAACTCAAAATATAATAGTGCGGAAAAGATGGGAAGTCACAAAAAAGTGAAATTAAATTTTAAAAAACATATCAAAATGACTACCTCTCGAAAATAAGAAACGAGTTTTGAATGGATAAAATGATAAATTAAATGCGTGTTATTAATAATGAAAACAAATATTAAAAAAAAATAACTTTGACTAACTCGACTCGGTTGTTGGCTGCTTAAGTCAATTGTTACGTATACTTTAAGTATTACTTAAAAAGTATTCATATTTGTACTAGTGTCATGTCGGACAGTAAAAGTGGATGTCAGAATATAGTTCCGTAATAAATTGCTAAAAATCTTAATTCATCGTAACAAATTTGATCATCCGCGGGTTAGTTTCTCGTAACGAAATGATGTAGCACATAATAAAAGCAAAGATCGTTAAAATGATGTAATCTAATGACTTTTGGAAAAGTCCCTAAAAATCAGAAATACCGAGATTAAATCTCTACTTAACAATAATAACACCTGGGTAGGTAAGAAAAAAACTGCACTAATTGCTTAGTTTATCTAAATTAGTATTTTAATAACAATTTGACTTTATCAGGCTGATTTGATTTGGAATATCAAGAAATTCTAATTATACAACTTTTAAAACCTGTACAAAATGAATATGGAGTGAAGACATTCCAACAATATCAATGCGCAAAATATCGTCAGTCAAATTATCGACACTTATAAATTATGGATTGGAAAATATCGAATATTCGAAAATTTGTCTTTAATTCATAATTATTGAAAAAAAGAATTAACAACATTCATACCATTGAAAAATGTTCCTCTAGGTCAATTTAGCAGCGCAGTATGAACCATGGGGTAAAAGACAACTATAAAGCACTCATTAAGGAGTACTTGAAGGTACACTGGGGATCGGTAGCCGATCAATCTGTCTGGTCACCAGGCAGTCTGCTGCGTCACTAGACTACGCACCTAAAGGTTCTCCGGTGACCTCAATAGTCTAACGTTAAAAAAAAGGCGAGAAGAACCTCCTTTTTGCTAGAAGGAGCAAATGAATTAGTAAAACTCATTAAGGAAACTAGTACCTCTCTCTTGAACTGGTACCTAAATACATACTGCCTTCGGTGGCAGTGCCAGGAACCACTAAATCACAGTAACCTGTTTTAACCTAACCTAATCTAATCGATGTTCTATCACTTCGAAAGTAGAAGTTATCACAGTGATGATAAACTGGACTTTATGAAGCGAAAATAACTCAGGCTTCATTGCTTGACAAGATGACAGTATTTCCAAACGAAAGATAAGAGTATGTTAAAAAGGAATAAACGTAATTTTTGGCTAA
The DNA here is from genome assembly GCA_022606455.1 of Callitettix versicolor. NCBI lineage: Eukaryota > Metazoa > Arthropoda > Insecta > Hemiptera > Cercopidae > Callitettix > Callitettix versicolor. The sequence continues at coordinate 13,675,523 of CM040188.1, read as the reverse complement.
TAAAATCAAATCTAATTGTGTAATGAGCGATGAAATAGTATCAGATAACTGAAGCAAATATTGGTGCTCTAACCAACGCCAGGAAAACAATAAAAAATACAATCAAAATTTCATGGAGACCGAGTCGTTGTGGAAGGCAATTAAACAGATCTAAACAATTAAAACTGATCTCCAATGTGACGGGGGCTTTGCGGTGTCGTTTGTTTTATTATTTACAAATCTGGACACCGCAACTGAACAAAAAGTTAAAGTTCAGCCCACCGTCTGTGAAAATCCAAGGTGTGCAAATGATGATAGAAAGGCGGCTCATAAACTTTTCAAACTTTATAGACAGCTGCCTTAAGGGTAAACTAAGGGTGAACCCGAGTTACCCTTATAAAGACTTGAGAACGAAAAAAACTAATCGTAAATTTTACGCGCCACTGTATTTATTTTTAACAAAGGCTGTAAACGCGTAGCTGACAATTTTGCGAAATGGTGTATCACAGCAGAACACGCCAAGTACAGGGTCCTTATACAAAAGTGTATATTTTTACATAAATGTCAATCTTTCACTTGGTAATATTTCTCAGACACTTTGATAATCATTCCAATTTTACTGAATACATAATAAATAACGTTATTTTACTTTCAATTACCAATCTATTAATAATCACGCACGCAGCTGTCTTGCTGACGTGATACAAGTAAATTTTCTAACTTCCTTTAACTTTTTTAAATTCCGACTTGATTTTATAAACAATATTAAAATCTGCAAATATTAGCATTGAAAATTGAAAGTTACATTGAATATATTAAAAAGAACCGTGACCGCATTCAAAGAATTGATTCAATGGATTTTGAAAATACAAAACGTGATATATGCCACGCTGAATACAAAGCTGAAATCAGATGTAAAAAAAACATTTTGAACAAAAATTTACGAATGTAAACGTTTGAATGGACGCCATTTGGAAACTGGTAAACAAATTTTTAGCTAGGTGCGAACTTGTCCAAGCCAATACTATAATCGATTTTTGTACCAAACTTGAATAATATTGGACTCAAATTGCGGACATGAGCGTGACAAAACACACACACACACACACACACACACACACACACACACACACACACACACACATATATATCCAACCCTCAAAAAGTTATCTGGTGGTCAGAATCAGGTCTTATTTCACATTCCTGGGTCTGGGTCTTACTATGATGACCGTTTCAATATATTAAAACTTATTTTTTTAAATTAAATAAGATAATAACTGTGAATGTGAATATTTGTATAAAAGTGCTTGTTTGAGGCGGTTAAATTACCACAGAGATATGATAACTTCCGCTATTGTTTGACTGTTAACCGACTAAATTGTTTAGGGCTATAATTTACAAAAAAAAACATACATCATATCGTTGCATATCATATCACTTTTTATGATTTAGGAATATTTAAAAAATGTTGAAAAACAATCATTTTAAATATGAGTGACAAAATTTGTAATTTTTGTAACGTAATTAACAAATTATTCTGGAGCGAGTTAATCGCCACGAGATAAAGTTATTGCTTTCACCATAGAGGCAATACAAACACAGAGACAGTCATTCATAAGTCGAAGAAAGATAAGGTATTCTTAATGAAGAAACCGTCTTAAAGAAACATCTCGATAATTATGAGACCTAAACCAAAAACTTCTAAACAGAACGAAACTCTAAGGGAAGAGGACGCTAATCAAACGTACAAAGTAAATTTGTAAACAGATTTAATTATCGCGTTTGACTCAATAATTTTAGAAGCGGTTCGGATTTCTAGAGTGAATAAAAACAAGGGTAGACTTTGTTAGCGAATCGAAATAACATTTAAAATTATTCAGAGTCGACGTTAGGAACCTAAATTCACTGTCGTTTAATTTCATAAAGGAACATATCCGGAGAAAGTGGAAAAAGAAGTGAAACCACGAATGAAGGTGAGCTTGTTTTAGTTATTCAAGCTTTTGCACGTTTTTTTGTTTTGCTTTTAAGAGAGATATAAAGTACATTTTGTTCGTCGGAAAAGCTTATTTGCGCCTTTGTTTAAACCTTGAGTTATTTGAAGTGCGCCTTTCGTGCTGCCAAAGCGTTTGTCTTCCATGAGTCTAAAAAAACAAATATTTTTTAATGATGCTCTGATCTAAGGATCAGGTGGTGTCAGCAAAAAGGAATCCAATGTTTGTTAAAATGGTTACATTTATGTAGAATTTCGGAAAACAAGAAGGCTAAACAAACAACAGAAACTACTTTTGGGAAAAAATCTTTAGTAAGGCTGGGCAAATATATCGCAGTCTTAAATCATATTTTAATGTATGGAAAGAAAAAAACTCTTTAACCTTAAAAATACGACTGTATATGTATATTTTAGTGATTAATATGTTTATGTAAACCTTCTAAAAAAATAAAACATAAACACTGTTTACAAACACACACACACAGAATTATATATATATATATATTATTATGTACAAAGATTATTATTATTATATTATTATGTACAAAGATACATGTGTGTGTGTGTGTGTGTGTGTGTGTGTGTGTGTGTGTGTGTGTGTGTGTGTGTGTGTGTGTGTGTGTGTGTGTGTGTGTGTGTGTGTGTGTGTGTGTGTGTGTGTGTGTGTGTGTGTGTGTGTGTGTGTGTGTGTGTGCGCGCGCGCGCGCGCGCGTTTTACCAGTAAAGTGCAGGAATCAGTTATTCCACAGATTATCTAGGTAATGTGCAGAATAAATAGGGTGATCCGCTGAAGTGCCAAAAATTGTTTCATTCCTCAAATTACCTATATAATATGCACATTACCTAGTATGCACATTACTCGTTTAAGGAAAAATAAGATTTTCACTGGAATAAAAACAACGTTCTGTACGTTTAGCATAAGGTTATGTATTTGTTTTCCGTATCTAAAGAATCAAGATAATACAATGAAACAATCAACAAATTAGTTGATAGCATCAATCATCAATTAACTAACATTTGAATGTTAATAATAAGGAAACCGTCTATGTGCACATCACCTAGGTAAAATTTGGAAAATTTCTCTCTCTCTCTCTCTCTCTCTCTCTCTCTATATATATATATATATATATATATATATATATATATATATATATATATATATATATATATATATATATATATATATATATATATATATATATATATATATATATATATATATATATATATATATATATATATATATATATATATATATATATATATATATATATATATATATATATATATATGTATATATATATATATATATATATATAGAGAGAGAGAGAGAGAGAGAGAGAGAGAGAGAGAGTATGAGTTTTATAATAAAAGTGTCAATTTGTATCTTATATACTACTAAATATTGTATGTAATATTGTACACGAAATATGGATCTGCACTATTGGTATACAAATTATTATTATAAGGGTTACAGAGATGTAAGGACTTACTTAAAAAACCCTTAGAGATAAGATAACACAATTCTCCATTAACGGAAAGAATGTACGAATTTTTAAAATTAATATCGGTATTAGTTTTTAATTCATAGTTTTTTGTGTATTCATGGATGGGCTCCTACTGATACTTCTAAGTCTCTTATAACTGAAGTTGGGAAAGTCTGAGAAAGTTTAAAAAAATGTTATTATTCCAAAAAATCAGTCACTTTGATGATGAAGGACAACTTATTTAACAAAACAGTTTTACTCCAAACATACAATTTGTGTTAATACATATTTGGGCGAATCTGGTTTAGTGGGTTAGTTCCTAATGTTTAACAATAATTAATTTCATGCGTTTTTAAAATCAAATTTCGTTGGGAATAAAATGCGAGCCTGTTTTCACTCCGGTCTGTTTTTCTTATATTCATCCTACACGTTATTTATATATTAGGTGTGTACTAGGTGTTCCACGAAAAGAGATAATAAATAGATTTATTTAACACATAATTAAAATTCTAACTACATTTCCAGTATATATTGCTAGATTTCAGTATTTTAATTTTAATTTTATAAAAATCATAATTTAAATAAATCCAGTTGTTCAAACAACAGCACTGCAGATTTTATTCAAACCAATCTCTAAACACAGTAATAAATTGTTTTTAAACAATTTTCAGTAAATTGTGTATGTACATGTTTTAAATTGTTTAAAACATTTTCAGTAGCGGTTGTCTTTTATTGACTAAGTAATCACCAGAGCAAGTTCATTTAGTGAAAGGAATTATATGATGATTTAAAATCATCTTTGGTGTTAGTAGTGCACGAAGAAATTATGTCCCATGGTTAATAACTTTAATGGTTAATAATAAGAACGTAATTAAATCCAATCATCAAAACAACAGCACTACCTATCGGTTTCAATTTGAACCACTCTTTAAACATTAATCGGTGGAAAATAACTTTTTACGAAAAGAGATATGGCAGTAAAATTACTCTCATCACGCATGAAAATAATAAAATCCTAATGTGAAATATCCAGCAAGTCCTCTTCTGTAGTTTTTGCGTCTATAGAGGTCACACTTGCGTACAGTGCCTTAGCAATACGGATTAAGCAAGACTGCGTTCAGTCACACCAACGTATGATTTGACTGCCCACCAAACACCCCAGTATATCGCAATTTAAGATCTTTGCCTGTAAATAGCTCGAAGTACGTTATTAAAGTCCCATTAATATTTAATCAAATGGTCATTACTCTAATGGATTTTTGCCCTTTTGCTTCTGAATTGGTCCATTCATTGAAGTAATATAATTTAATGTTTAATCAATCCGGGACTGAACCCGGGGCAGGAAATTGAATCTCAGTTCCCCTCAAAGATAAAGCTATCTGGTAGTCTGTTTGCGCTAAAACATTTACTGCTTTTTGTAAAATCTATTGCAAGGAAACCACTGTCAAATATATTTTACTTATTAGATATAATATTCCCTTATAGAGAAATAATTGTATTAGTATACAAGTTTTTTTCTTAAATTTGTAAGGTAACGTTAATTTAAGGCTTCCTTAACATGATATCTATCTGTTCATGTATCCTAAAATAGCTAAAATTACAATTTTGATGTTCCTAAAATGGTTGAAATTATATATATATATATTGGAGCACTCGTGTGTGTGTGTGTGTGTGTGTGTGTGTGTGTGTGTGTGTGTGTGTGTGTGTGTGTGTGTGTGTGTGTGTGTGTGTGTGTGTGTGTGTGTGTGTGTGTGTGTTTGTGTGTGTGTGTGTGTGTGTGTGTGTGTGTGTGTGTGTGTGTGTGTGTGTGTGTGTGTGTGTGTGTGTGTGTGTGTGTGTGTGTGTGTGTGTGTGTGTGTGTGTGTGTGTGTGTGTGTGTGTGTGTGTGTGTGTGTGTGTGTGTGTGTGTGTGTGTGTGTGTGTGTGTGTGTGTGTGTGTGTGTGTGTGTGTGTGTGTGTGTGTGTGTGTGTGTGTGTGTGTGTGTGTGTGTGTGTGTGTGTTTTAGCGCGCTCACGCTCTCAAATTTAGTGCATTTTGATTTTCAAAATTGGGACAAAAATTGATTACGGTAATTGTTTGGAAAAGTTTGTGGACCGGCAAAATTCGACAGTTTCAAAATTACGGCAATTTCAAATCTTTAAAATATTTAAATATTTCAATATCTGATTTCACCACAGTAATCAGCGTTAGAATCTGCATATACGAGTATTAACATGTTAGATTTTCAAAATTTGTTGAAATTAGGTAATTTAATTTGACGGTGATAAGGTTTCAGTGCAAAGTTTAAAAAAGAAATATGAAAAGT